>CM065684.1:61095853-61103353 GCA_017654935.2 Phymorhynchus buccinoides
GCCATTCCCATGTGGGAATCAAATACTTCAAGAACGTATGATATTTTGTAATTACATTAGCTGGTAAAAAAACCTGCCTCTGATTTATGACACATCTTTTTGGGTTGATTTTATGCAAACATTCACTTCACGACGTTGGGTTGAATATATTAGGTGTCCTATTGAAATCGCATGTTCAGGACAATTGTCCTGTTGATATTCTTCAGTCAGGACACATTGTCCTATTCGGGGTCCAAAAATGTGCATCGCTGAAAACAGTTATACACTGACATAGCCTCAACCACTACCCCCCCCCCCCCCCCCCATCACTTTCATTGTGACAATAATCACACACACACACTTTTCCACTCACTTCTAAATAAAGCGAATATGTCCACTAAAAAGCACATTTAGGTGCCAGAAATGTCTGTATAAAACCAGGGCGAATCTGTGCATTCTAAGTGTCAGAATTCAACGGAAAATTCTAATTCTAAAACGGTGCGATTTTTTCAATTCCAACTAATTTGTTGGCTATATAATTTATTAGGAAAACACGGTCAAAACGTTTGGGACACACAAGAAGAAGAACATAATATTGAACAGATATTCACAATATCACAATACGGTTTAGCAATTTATGTAACAACTTCAATAACAATTAAAAAATTATAAAAAATAGAAAAATATATATTTGCACTCGACTGTGCATGGCTTTTATTAGTTTTTTTCTTTAAAAAACCCCCCTATTTCTACTGTAAAAAGAAAACACAATGACGCACATTCACAAAGACATTGTGTGCAAATATTCTTCAAAGTTATAAAAGCCAAACCGTTTTTTATCTCTCAAACAATATCAATCTGTTCAAGCAAAATGACCACAATACTGATCAACAAGATCAGATCAAGATCAACTAATAGTTATAAAGCAATCAGTTAAAACAAACACACACAAAACAACGTAAAAGGGGAAATGAACCAACACCTCACCCCCACCTCCCAATAAAAACAACAACCACACCACTCATTAGGGATAAAACATCACAGTAATTAGCCTAATTAATGTGTCAATAACGAGAAGTCAATTAAGAAAACAACAACTTAAAAACATTCAGAGAGGCAGACATACACCACAGCAGTCCAGTTTGTTAATGTTGCTGTCATTATTTCAAAAAATAAGAAGTCCAGATTACGCATTTTGTGGTGCTGAACATTAAGACGAACGTCGTTTTCTTCCAAACGTTGCAACTGTAAGGTCTTCGTGCGTGTCTGGTATGATGAAGACATAGCTATCAATCGATTTAAAGAAAATAAATATATTCCAACTACTATGTGAATTAACATCAAAATGTCTGTCTGTCTGTCCCCCCCCCCTCTCTCTCTCTCTCTCTCTCTCTCTCTCTCTCTCTCTCTCTCTCTCTCTCTCTCTCTCTCTCTCTCTCTCTCTCTCTCTCTCTCTCTCTCTCTCTCTCTCTCTCATGTGTCATTAAATAATGTTATTTTATTTTATATCATTGGTATGAAACATGGTGTGTCAATTTTTATTTAAAAAAAAATAGTTTCATCAATATTGGTAAAGCGCAGAGAGCTTGCTTTTAGCAGGATTTTTTATTGCGCTATATAAATTACATTATTATTATTATTATATAATGGATTTGTTCTCTGGATTATTCCTTTGCACCCCAACCACCCACCCTCCCTTCCCCTCCCATGCATCCTATGTTCCCTTCACATTTCTTCTATGCACCTGTTCTCAAAGTTTCGAACAGCCTTGGTGGATAAAAACAACAACAACCCACAAATAAATGATACTAGTTCTTGCACTACAACGAATGACAAACTAAAAAACAAGTTCAACATTGAATGGATTGTTTACTGGACAACACATTATTCCAAATTCCACAAAATGTAATCCCAATCCGTTCATTATTTTATGAGCTACACTGCTCATAAACCGACAGACAGATGAACAAACAATAAAAAAAACCACAATCACCAAAAATAAGCTTTGTAGAGGTGATGATTATTGGTATATCGATGGCTCCAAAACGACTATCTTTTGATAGGTACAATTATTCAGCTTATTACAAAAACTAATAACTGGTATAAAAACAAAAAACTGCTCAAAAACCCCTTTTGCAGTCATTGTTTGACTCAGGTTTTTTGCAATAAATCCAATAATACGTCAATGGACTATCTAAACTTAGTCCGTTTTGACTCCAAGCCATCGATATAATCTCGAGATCCCTAGGTACTTTCAACTGCTTCGGCGCTCTTTTGCTGTCTAGGACCGACATCTTGGAACAAACCCCCTCTTCCCTCTGTCAGCGACCGACCCCTCCCCCCCACCTGTTCCCCTGTCATTGAGGCTCCACTCTCTTTCTCTTCTCTCTCTTGCCCTTAGGTCTGTTTCTGCTGTATGCCATTTATGTCATACGTGTGTGTTCGCTTTGTATTGCATTTTTGTTTGAATGCGTTATGAATGCTAACGAGTGTGCGCTTTGATTTGATTTGATCGCGCGAAATAAGGCTTTACGCCCTCTTCGGCCTTTTGGCCATGTGGGGCAAAGATTTCTATCAAGATTCAGCGCCGTATAAATACTGTATGTTGTTGTTGTTGCATAGGAAATATTATAAAATCAGACAGAGACAAAACAATGGACAGACAACAGAGAGGAGTAGGCTCCAACATCGCCTTCCCACCATCACCCCCACCCACCCTGATAAAGAAAGAAAGAAAAAAAGATTAAGGGAGGATACAAATGAACACATTGCTGCACAATTTGTCAGCGCGGCGCCCTAGTATAAAAGAAAAATCCATTTGGGGCCAAGTTTTTTTGTGCTCTTAAAGACCCCCCACGTCACGTGTCACATTTCCTCTTATGCTTGAAGACTTAAGATTTCTTACAGCTTAAGAGGGAAAATGATTTTGACACGTGACGTGGTGGGTCTTTAAGAGCTAATACGTTTATAGGACGTAAATCCAACCATCACGGCCAAGGATGGAAAGCAAAATGAGGGCGCAACATTAAACAAAATACATGAGTAAACTGTAAAGGTCAAAATATCAACCTAATTCCTTGTATTGGTAATTGAATAAAGTTGTTTATACCCAAATACCAACCGTGTTGTTAACAATAAGACGAAACATAAATCGACAATAATTAAAGTAAGTAACTGATGAATTATGAAGAGGTTAGGAAGGGTAAAGTGTGTCTCCCTGACAAAAACATGAAATAGAAATTGCTTTCTGTTTTAAATATATTGGCGATTTTGGCAGACCTGGAGTCAAAAGGGACAAATAGTATATGGATGAGGCAAACACAAACAAAATGAAGGCTGAATTGTCCGTATGAAGCAAAATATCAATGGGTCAGACAAAAATACAAAGTCAATGATAAAGAAACGAAAGGCATAAGGAACCATGTGTAAGTAGATTGTGACGGACGACAGTTTCAAAGATAAGAAAAGACAAAATACAATCAATTTCAAAAGTGCAATAATTTCTGTTTGTCAATAACAAAGTTTGAACACACTGACAAGCAACACAATTTTAAATAAATAAAAAAAGTTTGAATATAACGTACACTGCACAGTGTGAATGGATTATAAAAGACAAATCTTGGCTGGAAATTATAAACAAATCACACATGGAAATCGGTTCATAAAAGATAACATTTAATGGACAAAAAAGGAAAACGTTATGAATGGATCGCACAATACACAATACTGAAGATCACGAGAACTACAGACATGCACAAGAATCTCAACATAATATATCAACAACATAAAACACCAATCATCTCCATTATTAAAACAATAATGGAGAACAAAAACTTTCTCTGAAAAAAAAAATGGCACGACATTGGCAAGGGATCTGTAAAGCCGACAGACGTTTGGACAGTGACTGCTTAGAGGATTGTACAGCACATCTAAAGACACACCACGTCAAAATCACGGTTTTCACGTGTTTTCCCTCTTATAGCTGGTAAGAAATCTTAAGACATCTTCCTAGCATAAGAGGGAATGTGCTACGTGACGTGGGGGGTCTTTAAATGTTTCATTAGTTTGAGAGTAAAGAAAGGGAGACTATGAAGAAGGAAACCAGGAAGTGACGACACATGCTGTAGATCGGACATTGGCTTTGTCAATGAAAAGGTGTATCTTAGGATACACTTACCCGTTACTCAATGAGCAGCTTAGGACGCCGATTTCACCGCCAGGTGGCAACCAAGTCATTAGGGGCTTATCTCGTGATATTCTTAGTTGGGCGGAGAGAGAACACTTAACACTGAAAAACTGTATTTAACAAGGATAAAGAGAGAGAGAGAGAGAGAGAGAGAGAGAGAGAGAGAGAGAGAGAGAGAGAGAGAGAGAGAGAGAGAGAGAGAGAGAGAGAGAGAGAGATTCCTCTCCCCCTCTCTCCGCAAGGACTCCTCTCCCTCTCTCTCCCTCTCTCTCTCTCTCTCTCCGCCCAACTAAGCCTTGAATATCACGAGAAAAAACCCTAATGACTTGATAGCCACCTGGCGGTGAAATCGGCGTCCTAAGTTGACCATTAGCTTCTATCATTGGTTGACATTGATTTGCCTGGAGTTTGGGCCAATAGTAACGTGAGAGCTGTACAACAAATGCTTTTCTACAGTAATGGAAAATCATGGAACAGCTGACTCTTTGGGTGAAGACTTCCACCACTTTCCCTCCACTCTCAAACTAGGAGACACTGGCACAGGCTCTTAAAGGGGCACCCTGACGGATGAGATTTTGCAAGGAACACGTTGAGATCACCAGAAAGACAACCTTTTTAAAGATCGGAACACTCGCTTTGCTCTGGTTTCCTAGAAATCAAACCGTCAAAACGGCGATTCCTCCTTGGCGGAGATGCCGGAGAGAGAAGCCATTTTGGATGGGGTGGGTGGGGGACAAACCTATTGCGATCTAAGCTTTTTCTTTTTTGTTGTGCAGTAAAAAATAATTCCTTTGTTGTGAGCAAAAAACTTTTAGATAAACTGCATAGAATGTAAAAAAAAAGATAAATAAAAAGGCTTGTTTTGCGAAAAATCGTGCAAACAATTTGGTCGCCATTACAAAAGAGACGGCACACGCCTTCTCTTTCAGTGAAATAATTTGACTTCTAGCACCTCCGCCAAGGATAAATCGCCAATTTAACGGTTTGATTTATAGGAAACCAGTGCAAAGTGAGTGTTGCGATCTCTGTAAATGGTGTTTTCATGGTGATCTCGGTGTGTTTCTTGCAAAAACTGCATCAGACATTTCACGACATTCGTGGGGTCTACATGAATAAAGTGAACGGAAACAAATAGTAGGATTTCAACAGATTCATTCAGACAGTGGTATTTCATGAGAATCAAGCCTCGCGGACGTCGTCACATTTGGATGGTCTTATAACTGAAATCGCACGTACGAGTCGACCCCTTAGAGAGGTACAACCAAAGGGAATTAGTACGCCTTTGAAAACTTTCCCCAAAGTCCTCTTGGCTGAGAGAGTGGGGATGTACCCTGGGATGTGTACCCATTATAAACAGATTTCAGCCCAGCCCTCTGGAGTAGCAGCTGACTCCTCTGCTATCTAGAAGTCATACTCGGAAACGACAGACTGGTCTACGCATACATATAATGGAGGAAGGAAGGAAAAGGAGAAGTTGAGGGTGGGAGGTGTTTGTTAAATAGAGATGAAGGATTAATTGTTAGAAGAAGGAAAACAATAGTTCTAAAATCGACAGCAGTGTTTACAAACAAAATGAAATATTTCTTCTTATTATTCTTTTTCTTCTTTTTTTAAAATTTATTTTCTTCTTCTTCTTCTTCTTCTTCTTCTTCTTCTTCTTCTTATTCTTATTCTTATTCTTTTTCTTCTTCTTCGATCGTTCAGACAGGAACTCCAGTGGCATGAACGAAAGATGCAAAATGTTCAAACAATAACTGTTTTATTAATTTTCATGTAAGAATCAGGACCTGCCTGTGAATACTTAAGCTAAAAGCTCTCTCAAATTTCAATTAATTAATCAATTAATTAATTAGAGCAAGGTGCAGCTGTGAGAGGGTGCAAAAACATTCTCTGCGGTGAAAGAACTAATGTGATCAAAATCACTCGTTTGGCTTGGGAACACCGCGCATTAATATAAACACCTCATTACTAAGGTGTCACGTTTTGTCCATAACAGTCTACGACTAATTGGACGTTAATCTAATCATCAGCGTGTCTCTTTCCGCATTGAAGTTTAGTTGGAAGTGACAATGGTCTTGTTGCCATGGTTACGCTCGGTCGCCATTTTGTTCGCCACTTCCAACTCAATAGGAATTGTTCGGAAATAATTAAGAGGAGTAATTTCATGGTGTGTGGGAGTGATCTTGCCTAATTCAATCGGTCAGACAGGGGAAGCTATTCTACCATCAGGTAGATTCCCAGCTCTCGCCTCGTGTGTTTGGGTACACTTACATCACTTAGAACACCGTGCATCATTCTAAATTTGATGTAATTTATATTTGTACGTTTTTCACATTTTGCAAGTTCTATCCGTTCTATCACGTTTTCTTAAAAAAAAATTTTTTGCAAATCGCTTGCTCACATCCTGCGGTTTCAAGCTTCGCCGCCATGCCGCCATTGTTGCTATGGTTTTGACGGAGTAAGTCGAGGTAATTAACTCTATTTTTCACGAAGTGCTTTCCCCTAGTTTTGTTTTCTTCAGAAAATCATCTATTTCAATGCTGAAAGATCAGACACCTTAGTAACGAGGTTTTGATATTCATACGCAGTAGTTCGAAGCCATATACTAAGTAGTAGCTGCTCTTTCCAAAATTTGTTTAAAAGCACCATTATAATCAAGTGAATACAAAAAAGTATTTCTCTGATTTTATACTTGCAAGAAAAAATGCTTATGGGGAGAGAGAGAAGGGGGGAGAGAGAGAGGGGGGAGAGAGAGAGATGCAGGGAGAGAGAACAATGAGCACTGAAAAACTTTATAACAAGGATAAAGATCTTAGGCGATGCCTAAGAGAGAGAGAGAGAGAGAGAGAGAGAGAGAGAGAGAGAGAGAGAGAGAGAGAGAGAGAGAGAGAGAGAGAGAGAGAGAGAGAGAGAGAGAGAGAGAGAGAGAGAGAGAGACTGGACACTGGACACTGGAAAACTTATTTGACAAGGAGAAGGAGAGAGAGAGAGAGAGAGAGAGAGAGAGAGAGAGAGAGAGAGAGAGAGAGAGAGAGAGAGAGAGAGAGAGAGAGAGAGAGAGAGAGAGAGAGAGAGAGGGGAGAGAGAGAGAGAGAGAGAGAGAGAGAGAGAGAGAGAGAGAGAGAGAGAGAGATTCGGATGGTATAATGAACCAGGCCTTGATGCCCATGTCATGTGGATGGGATTAACAATGGGGAAGAATAAAAGATAATAAAAATACGAATAACACAATTAAATAATAACTCAATGAAACATTTACAAAGAATCAATCATTTATGATGAGACACAAGGAGAGAGGGAGAGAGAGAGAGAGAGAGAGAGAGAGAGAGAGAGAG
>CM065684.1:61113353-61118353 GCA_017654935.2 Phymorhynchus buccinoides
AATTACTGTCCCCTAGAAACCTTATAGTAGGCCTAACAGGGCCGACACACTGCAGACGATTCAATCCGAATGCGAACTGATTTTGACACCAATTATTGTGAGGCGTGATTCTCGTGAAATTCTACTGTCTAAATAAATCTGATGAAATTCTACTGTCTAAATAAATCTGATGAAATTCTACTGTCTAAATAAATCTGATGAAATTCTACTGTCTAAATAAATCTGTTGAAATTCTCTGTCTAAATAAATCTGTTGAAATTCTACTGTCTAAATAAATCTGATGAAATTCTACTGTCTAAATAAATCTGTTGAAATTCTACTGTCTAAATAATTCTGTTGAAATTCTACTGTCTAAATAAATCTGATGAAATTCTACTGTCTAAATAAATCTGATGAAATTCTACTGTCTAAATAAATCTGATGAAATTCTACTGTCTAAATAAATCTGATGAAATTCTACTGTCTAAATAAATCTGATGAAATTCTACTGTCTAAATAAATCTGATGAAATTCTACTGTCTAAATAAATCTGATGAAATTCTACTGTCTAAATAAATCTGATGAAATTCTACTGTCTAAATAAATCTGATGAAATTCTACTGTCTAAATAAATCTGATGAAATTCTACTGTCTAAATAAATCTGATGAAATTCTACTGTCTAAATAAATCTGATGAAATTCTACTGTCTAAATGAATCTGATGAAATTCTACTGTCTAAATAAATCTGATGAAATTCTACTGTCTAAATAAATCTGATGAAATTCTACTGTCTAAATAAATCTGATGAAATTCTACTGTCTAAATAAATCTGATGAAATTCTACTGTCTAAATAAATCTGATGAAATTCTACTGTCTAAATAAATCTGATGAAATTCTACTGTCTAAATAAATCTGATGAAATTCTACTGTCTAAATAAATCTGATGAAATTCTACTGTCTAAATAAATCTGATGAAATTCTACTGTCTAAATAAATCTGATGAAATCCTACTGTCTAAAATAATCTGATGAAATTCTACTGTCTAAATAAATCTGATGAAATTCTACTGTCTAAATAAATCTGATGAAATTCTACTGTCTAAATAAATCTGATGAAATTCTACTGTCTAAATGAATCTGATGAAATTCTACTGTCTAAATAAATCTGATGAAATTCTACTGTCTAAATAAATCTGATGAAATTCTACTGTCTAAATAAATCTGATGAAATTCTACTGTCTAAATAAATCTGATGAAATTCTACTGTCTAAATAAATCTGATGAAATTCTACTGTCTAAATAAATCTGATGAAATCCTACTGTCTAAATAAATCTGATGAAATTCTACTGTCTAAATAAATCTGATGAAATTCTACTAGTTTTGTTAAATAAATCGCGATCGTAGAGAGCGGATTGGTAATGTTTTCAAATCGTGTCTGAGGCGGACTATGTTTGTTCTGTATCCTCTAGCGTTTGAACGGATGGAATTAGGATGCTCAAATAAATGCATGCGGGTAGGTAATGGAGAGATCTAGGCCATGTTCGATAATGAAGGTCATGGGTCAAAGGTCAACTGTCTAAATGGAGCCGAAAACGCTGCTACGCGGTTGTTTTGATTTAGCGTCGCTCTAGTTCACGGCTATATTCATTCCTTTAATCTACCGCTCTCTTTGACTCTGCCTTTTCCCTTTGCTTGTATGTCATCTACTATCTTTCTGACTTATGGACCATTCTCCTGCCTTTTTTTGCAAAAAAAAATCTTCCAAATATCTAGGCCTCCTTTGAGCTCCTCCGAAATCGGAATGTGTCACTGGCTGAAAACGCAGCGGGGAGACCAGTGAAAACTTAAAACCGGACACATACGTACCTTATCCATTATGGCCGTATGGCCTGGGGAGGCAGAAGAAGAAGAAGATGGAAGTACTTTTCACGTGAATCATAACTCACAGACATCGCCACAATCGGATCAAATCGTATGCAGTGTGTCTGACCCATTACTCATTCAAACGACCCCAATGTCACCGTTCACCCGTGAACCCCTAATTACTAATTATGCATGCCACTGACCTTGTTGACCACCTGACCAACCAGGCCCGTCCAGCTGCCGTTGACCTCTGACCCGAACTCGTCGGATTCTGTGTTGAAGGTGAAGGTCAGGCCGGTGAGTTTCCCGATCTCTTCCATGAGTTCTACGATGAACCCTTCGTAGTGCGTTGCTCCGTTGTCTTCGTAGGTTTGCAGGTAAGGATCCAGCTGTTGATAATAAATATATATCGTCGTCGTCATCGTCGTCGTCATCGTCATCATCATCATCATCCACATCATCATCATCATCATCATCATCCACATCATCATCATCATCATCATCAACATCAACATCAACATCAACATCATCATCCACATCATCATCATCATCATCATCATCATCAACATCAACATCATCATCATCATCATCATCATCATCATCTTTATCCATGAGTTCTACGATGAACTCTTCGTAGTGTGTTGCTCCATTTTCTTCGTAAGTTTGCAGGTAAGGGCCCAGCTGTTAATAGTAAAAGAAAGGTTGTTGTCGTCATCGTCGTCGTCATCATCATCGTCGTCGTCGTTGCCGTCGTCGTCTTATTCGCATCATCATCATCATCATCATCATCATCATCATCATCATCATCATCATCATCATCATCATCATCATCATCATCATCATCATCATCATCATCATCATCATCATCATCATCAGCATCAGCATCATCATCATCATCATCATCATCATCATCATCATCATCATCACCCATGAGATCCACGATGAATCCTTTGTAGTGCACTGCTCTGTTGTCTTTGTACGTTTGTAGGTAGGGTCCAGCTGAAATCAACATATCATCGTTGGCGTTGTCGTTGGCGGTGTCATCACCATCATCATCATCATCATCATCACCATCATGATGATCATCACCATCATCACCATCATCACCATCATCATCATCGTTGTCGTCGTCATCATCATCACGACCACCACCGCCACCATTATTACTGTTGTTATTCTTTTTTTAAGACAGAAAGAGGATGGAGAGAGAGAGAGAGAGAGAGAGAGAGAGAGAGAGAGAGAGAGAGAGAGAGAGAGAGAGAGAGAGAGAGAGAGAGAGGCGACAGAGACAAAGAGACAGAGACAGAGACCGAGAGAGAGAGACAGTGACAGACAGATATATAGACAGAGAGAAAGAGAGATTGATTAGGAAAGGTACAACGAAACTCAAGATTAGACGATAACGTCCTAGCGGGAGACAGCGCCTAAGGCAGAGAGACAGAACCAAAAGCAGAGAGACAGCGCCTAAGGCAGAGAGACAGAGCCTAAGGCAGAGAGACAGCGCCTAAGGCAGAGAGACAGAGCCTAAGGCAGAGAGACAGCGCCTAAGGCAGAGAGACAGAGCCTAAGGCAGAGAGACAGCGCCTAAGGCAGAGAGACAGCGCCTAAGGCAGAGAGACAGCGCCAAAGGCAGAGAGACAGCGCCTAAGGCAGAGAGACAGCGCCAAAGGCAGAGAGACAGCGCCTAAGGCAGAGAGACAGAGCCTAAGGCAGAGAGACAGAGCCTAAGGCAGAGAGACAGAGCCTAAGGCAGAGAGACAGAGCCTAAGGCAGAGAGACAGAGCCTAAGGCAGAGAGACAGCGCCTAAGGCAGAGAGACAGCGCCTAAGGCAGAGAGACAGAGCCTAAGGCAGAGAGACAGAGCCTAAGGCAGAGAGACAGCGCCTAAGGCAGAGAGACAGAGCCTAAGGCAGAGAGACAGAGCCTAAGGCAGAGAGACAGAGCCTAAGGCAGAGAGACAGCGCCTAAGGCAGAGAGACAGAGCCTAAGGCAGAGAGACAGAACCAAAGGCAGAGAGACAGAGCCTAAGGCAGAGAGACAGCGCCTAAGGCAGAGAGACAGAGCCAAAGGCAGAGAGACAGAACCAAAGGCATAGAGACAGCGCCTAAGGCAGAGAGACAGAACCAAAGGCATAGAGACAGCGCCTAAGGCAGAGAGACAGAACCAAAGGCATAGAGACAGCGCCTAAGGCAGAGAGACAGAACCAAAGGCATAGAGACAGCGCCTAAGGCAGAGAGACAGCGCCTAAGGCAGAGAGACAGAGCCAAAGGCATAGAGACAGCGCCTAAGGCAGAGAGACAGAACCAAAGGCAGAGAGACATAACCAAAGGCATAGAGACAGAGCCAAAGGCAGAGAGACAGAGCCAAAGGCAGAGAGACAGAGCCTAAGGCAGAGAGACAGAACCAAAGGCAGAGAGACAGAACCAAAGGCAGAGAGACAGAACCAAAGGCAGAGAGACAGAACCAAAGGCAGAGAGACAGAACCAAAGGCAGAGAGAGACAGACCCAAAGGCAGAGAGACAGAACCAAAGGCAGAGAGACAGAACCAAAGGCAGAGAGACAGAGACAAAGGCAGAGAGACAGAACCAAAGGCAGAGAGACAGAACCAAAGGCAGAGAGACAGAACCAAAGGCAGAGAGACAGAGACAAAGGCAGAGAGACAGAGCCAAAGGCAGAGAGACAGAACCAAAGGCAGAGAGACAGAACCAAAGGCAGAGACACAGAGCCAAAGGCAGAGAGACAGAACCAAAGGCAGAGAGACAGAGACAAAGGAGGGTAGTTAAGTTGTTACCTTCAAAGAGCCCACCGTCACCGTTCTGCCCTGAAACAGAGAGACAGACACAGAATGTAATTATTATCATCAGCTGATTGAATACCTCATCACACCACCAAACTGAAAACACGAGTACGTCTACTGATTGACAAAGCATAACAATCATCATCATCATATAGTAATTTAGCAAGTGTCCGCGTAATCTCCCCCATATTTTTCTTTAAAATGTTTTTTTAATTATTTTTGTTTATATCATGTCGTTTATGATGATTAATGTAGGGGATATCTGAAGAAAAACATTTAAAAGTAGAAATAAGTATGGAGAAAAAACGCAGGGAGGGGGCGCGTCGCTGTCTCTCTCTCTCTCTCTCTCTCTCTCTCTC
>CM065684.1:61123353-61138353 GCA_017654935.2 Phymorhynchus buccinoides
AGACAAACACTGGAATCTGCTGTATGCTGATATATCTCAAAAGGCTTAAAGACCCACCACGTCACGTGTCAAATCACGGTTGTTTTCACGTGTTTTCCCTCTTATAGCTGGTAAGAAATCTTAAGAAATCTTCCTAGCATAAGAGGGAATGTGATACATGACGTGAGGGGTCTTTAAATACATTCAAATTTCCGAGCTAACACGAATCTATTGAAACCGTAATTCATCTCTAAACTAATAGATGTATAACACATATGAAATGTACACTTTTTGAGATGAACTACAAATTCTACCAATGAACAGCTTTGAGAATTTGCCAGACTCAGAATAGCATCAGAGACGAGATACAGACGGAAAGGGACTGAAAGACTCAAACGTTCTTCCACAGACCCACGAATTAGTGCCCACTGGTGATAGATATGCTAATACCAGTTAGTGATACAGTACAGCATAAGGACACCGGAAGCGAGTTCCAGAACTAGCTGTCTGGCAGACCATGCAGGTAAAAACCAGGAAGATTTGGTTTTTGTTCTTTTATTTTGCATCTTCAGCCAGTAAACTGCAGCTAATAAGGTCTCCCAGTCTGTGTAGGACTCTGTGTCGGCGCCACTTCAAAGGGAAAAGATGCTCGCTGTGTGGGGGATTACACCCCCACCCCCCTCCCCTCTCTGTGTTTAAAGAGAAATATGTACTTTGAACAGTTAGGAGGTACCAAAATAAAATGTTCTATTATGCTTTCCAGACCACGCACCTGCAGAGTTAGTTAACGAATTCATTAATATTCCAACTTTACGTTAAGGATGTTTGTCACGACACAATCTTCCGGAAGACTATCCCCTATGTTGTTGTTGTTGTTGTTGTTGTTATTGTCGTTGTCGTTGTTGTTGTTGTTGTTGTCGTTCCCTGGCTTAAAAACTCCAGGGATCATCCCAACAGCCGGAGCAATAGGGCATTTGCCGCGTGACGGCGACCTTGAATTTCATTGAGTTGAATTTAGAGAGTTGAATTAGAAAGGTCAGCGTAACTCAGGCAGAACGAGTGCGGACAAATTAGTAGTCTAGCATAGAGAACGAACACTCGTGGCAAATGCCTTATTGAACACAATGGTACAAATGCACCAACTAGGGATGAGAACATTACGTGTGTGACCGTTTTTGACTACCCCGCCACGTGAGCAGCCACACTCCGACTTCGGAGGAATCCCTTATAATAATGTCCAGAACATGCACACATAGAGTTAATTAACGTATAAGTCAGTACTGGTAATATTTCTGCTTTATTTTAATTTAATGATGTTTGTCAAAACCACTTCAAAATTGAGGTAGAAAATCGGACGTACCGGAAGAAAATACTAGCACGCACATGTAGTGCTAGTTATCGTACAAGTCAGTTCTGGTGATATTCCTACTTTAATATTTAATTTAATGATGTTTGACTAAACCTAGTTCAAAATTGATTATAGAAAATCAGACGTACCGGAAGAAAATTTCCCATTATGATTTCCAGAACATGTACATGTAGAGTTAGTGAAAGAAATCAGTAGGCCTACTACGAATAATTATTCCTAATTTAAATGTTTGTTAAAATCCAGTTCAAAATTGAAGAAGAAAATCTTCCTGAAGTTCATTCCCTGTTATGATTTTTTTTAAAACATGTACATTTTTTTTATAGAGTTAGTGAATGAAAGCAGTAGTACTACTGTTGCTAATTTAATGTAAATGATGTTTGTCAAAATCCAGTTCAAACCCAAAGGAAGAAAGACTTAAGCCTTCCCCACAACGAGAGGACAATACAAGTGCACGTGTAATTGTCATAAGTGAATACAAGTATTACCTGGTACAAATAAAAGCAAAACATTAACGATGCTAGAAAACAATACGTGTATATGTTACGCCCAATCCGTGAAATTGCCTAGTTCATGAAATGGGCAAGATGCTTTGCCCAATTGATTAAATGGACAATGTATATCACATTTTTGAATCCCCATTCACACAGGTATTGATTAAGATTGATTCAATGGTATCACACTTTTCTACATTGTATTTGCACCCCTATCCTGCCCCCCAACTCGACCAGATGCTAAGCTGAGGCATGCCTGAGCCACATGTTGAATCTAACGTTTTATCAAATTAAGTCTGAAATTATTATTTTTAACTCATCTACAGATGATATTTCCCATTCGTTTGAACCAATTCTTGATCTATGTGTGCGAATGAACAAAAACTATTTTTCATTCATATTGCTTTTCTCAATTGCAAGTTATAAATTGGCTATTTCACGAACTGGGTAATCCATTTCGCCCATTTCATGAAATGGGAAATTTCATGGATTGGGCGTAACATATACACACCATTGCTGAGAGCTTACAAAACAACAACGATACAATACGAATGAGAACGAATCTACATAAAAAAATAACCCACCCTCGCAGTTCTGTTATTCCACAAGCTTACCAAGCCCAAGATGAAAGAATCCCATTAACCCAAAAGAGCTACATCCATCTGGAAGTCGCAGGGGGTAAATCTGTACTGTAAACCATTTTCTCAAGCATAAAACTGTTGCTGCCATTCGCTGCCCAGAATACACCTGTTCACGCTATGCCCCCTGCAAAGACCACTACAGTCCTCTTGCTGCAGTAGACTCTTCAGAAGGAACACATTGTTTGCCAGTCAATCGTTTCCGACCATGACTGCCAGATAGCAGAGGGGGAAGATGCTAGTCTTTCGGATGAGATGATAAACCAAGGTACCGTGTGCCCATGCACTTAGCATACGTTAAACCCAGTGGCATCGAGAAAGTTGGGATTTGGTTAACATTTACGGCTCATCAGTCACACAAAAATCGCATGCAAAAAAATAAAAATTGGGTGGCGCGACTCTGGCTGCGACGCACTTTCCAAGTGGAAGCAACCCGAATTTCACAGAGACGCCTCTGTGACAATAAAGTACCTAATACCTATTCTGGTGGGCTGGGTGGCGCGCCTCTGGTTGCAACGCGCTCTCCCGGTGAGAGCAACCCGAATTTCACAGAGACGCCTCTGTGACTATAAAGTACCTAATACGTATTCTGGTGGGCTGGGTGGCGCGCCTCTGGCTGCAACGCGCTCTCCCGGTAAGAGCAACCCGAATTTCACAGAGAGGCCTCTGTGACTATAAAGTACCTAATACCTATTCTGGTGGGCTGGGGTAGAACTTGCTTCACAGTGGATATTCCTTGCCCAGGGTACATCCCCACTCTCTCGGCCAAAGGGAGTTGAGGACTGCTGGCGTTGGGGAAGGTCCCCAAAGGCCAACACATCCCTTTGGCTGCAGCACCAGAGCCGGTGCAAAGGCCCCCTCTTTTGAGAGTCAGTCTTCCGCAAAAGACTAAATTGCACCGTGATTTTCCATAACTGTAGAAAATCATGAATTGTACAGCTCTCATGTTACTGTTGGCCCCTACTACAGGCTGATGTCAACCAATGATCCAAACCCGTTTGAGCAAATATATTGTAAACAAGGGCGTCGCCGAGCGGCAGACATGTCCGTCACCAGCAATGCCACGCACTTGCGACACCCCGTCGAGTGTCACATCCTGACACAAAATTGCAAGGGATTCTGTCTTCTAGTTCACGAGATACAGCTTGAAGAAGAAATACATAGCGCAAAGAAGGAAATTTCGGTTTTTAAGGTCAAACTTCAAGGCCAAGGTCAGCATGGCGATAATTTATGCTGGGATGTTTTCTACTCTAGGGTATACAGTATACAATCTGAAGCGCTTCTGTCAAGCACAAATGTGGAAAATAAAGCATAAAACCCAGTTTGTAGACCCCTACCACATTCAAGGCCTACCGATCTCCCGGACCGTGACGTTGACCTTGATCGGTATGCCACCATCAGAACGGGCATAAGCCAAAGTACGTACATGCCAAATTTGAAGACTCTAACACCAACGGTGTGGGAGTTATGGCCCCTTAACGATTTTCGGTTTTCAAGGTCGTAAGCCAAGGTCAAGATCACGACGGCGAAACATTTTTTTTCGGATGCCTTCCTCTCATGGTGACACACCAGCAGACAAAATTTGACGCGATTCGGTCAAGCGGTTCGGGAGATATCCTTGGGGCAGACAGAAAAACAAACAAACAAAAAAAAAAACAAAAAAAAAAAAAAAAAAAAAAAAAACAAAAAAAAAACAAGGGGTTCGGGAGGTATCCTTGGGACAGACAGAAAAACAAACAAACAAAAATACAAACCAGACCACGGCAAAGTCCGATCACCTACGGTGACGGACAATTATGCTACGGGGTGTTGCAAGTGCGTGGCATTGCTGGTGACGGACATGCCTGCCCCTCTGCGAAAAAACCCGGCAAGGTTCCCGTTCGGCGTGCCGTAGGGGAAGACGGGGTAAAAAGCGCATGGGCGGGTAAGAAGCCCACCCCAATTATCTCATGAAATGAAGCAAATGTCAGTCTCATTTTGCCCATGAGACGAGCGTTAATGTCTAGCATTCGTCTCATGGGCAAATTTGACTGAAATGTTCGTTATTTCATGAGATAATTGGGGTGGGATTCTTACCCGCCCATGCGCTTTTTACCCCGTCTTCCCCTAACTTCACGGCTGGCCGGGTGGTCTTATGGTTGCTTTGAACTTCTGTAGCGGCTTGGGGGGGGGGGGGGGGGGGGGGGGGGGGGGGGGGGGGGGGGTGGGGGGGGGGGGGGGGTTGGGCGGGGTGTGTGTGTGTGCGCGCGCGCTCTCTCTGTATGTTTGTGTGTCTGTGTCTCTCTCTTGCTTTCTGTCTCTGTCACCCCCCCCCCCCCACCCTCTCTCTCTGTCTTTGTCTGTAGGGCCTATGTCTGATGTCTGTCTGTGTCTGTCTCTCTCTCTGTGTCTCTCTCTCTCTCTCTCTGTCTTTGTCTATCTCTCTCTATGTGTCTCATGTCTCTGTATGTCTATGTGTGTGTCTCTCTCTGTGTCTGTCTCTCTCTCTTTGTCTGTCTGTCTCTCTGTCTCTCTCTCTCTCTCTCTCTCTCTCTCTCTCTCTCTCTCTCTCTCTCTCTCTCTCTCTCTCTCTCTCTCTCTCTCTCTTTCTCTCTCTGTCTGCCTCTGTGCCTGCTCCGGGGCGGAGGACGTTAAACAAATTTTCATTCATCCAACCGGAACAGCAGTTGTCCTCTTTGCTCTCTGTCTATGTCTCTCTGTCTGTCTGTCTCTCTTTGTTTGTCTGTCTGTCTGTCTGTCTGTCTGTCTCTCTCTCTGTCTCTGTCTCTGTCTCTCTCTCTCTCTCTCTCTCTCTCTCTCTCTCTCTCTCTCTCTCTCCTCCCCTCCCCTCCCTCTCTCTCCCCCCCCCACACACACTCTCTCTCTCTCTCTCTCTCTCTCTCTCTCTCTCTCTCTCTCTCTCTCTCTCTCTCTCTCTCTCTCATAGTTTAGGACAGGATTCAAAAGTAGTAGGCCTTTCCAAGACTAACGAGTGGGGGGGGGGGGGGGGGTGCTCTCTCTCTCTCTCTCTCTCTCTCTCTCTCTCTCTCTCTCTCTCTCTCTCTCTCTCTCCCCTCCCCCCTCTCTCTCTCTCTCTCTCTCTCATGGTCTCTCTCTCTCTCTCTGTCTTTGTCTGTCTCTCTCTATGTGTCTCATGTCTGTATGTCTATGTGTCTCTCTCTCTTTCTGTCTCTCTTTCTGTCTGTCTCTCTCTCTCTCTCTCTCTCTCTCTCTCTCTCTCTCTCTCTCTCTCTCTCTCTCTCTCTCTCTCTCTCTCTCTCTCTCTCTCTCTCTGTCTCTGCCTCTGTGCCTGCTCCGGGGCGGAGGACGTTAAACAAATTTTCATTCATTCATATCCTGACACAACATTTGAAGAGCTTATGTCTTGTAGTTCACGAGATACAGCTTGGACAATAATATATAGCGCAAAGAAGGAAATTTTGGTTTTCAAGGTCACACTTCAAGGTCAAGGTCAGCATGGCGATACTTTATGCTCGGATGTTTTCTACTCTAGGGTATACAGTGCCACACACAATATGAAGCGCTTCTGTTAAGTACAAATGTGGAATATATGGCTGAAAACCTAATTTGTATACCCCTACTACTTTCAAGGCCTACCGATCTCCCGGATCGTGACCTTGACCTTAGATCGGTATGCCACCATCAGAACGGGCATACGCCAAAGTACCTGCATGCCAAATTTGAAGACTCTAACACCAACGGTGTGGGAGTAATAGCCCCTTAAATATTTTCGGTTTCCAAGGTCGTACGCCAAGGTCAAGGTGACGACGGCAAAATGGTTTGCGCGGATGCCTTCCCCTCATAGTGACACACCAGCACACACAATTTGAAGCGATTCGGTCAAGCGGTTCGGGAGATATCCTAGGGACAGACAGAAGGAGAAAAAATGACCCTCCGATTTTCAGGCTCCAGCGATCTTTTTTACCTTGACCTTGACCTTGATCGGTATGCCATAATCAGAACGGGCATAAGCCAAACCACCTTCATACCAAGTTTCCACATCCTATGTTGATCGGTGCCCGAGATATGGCTAAAAATAGATTTTCGGTT
This sequence comes from Phymorhynchus buccinoides, assembly GCA_017654935.2. Taxonomy (NCBI): domain Eukaryota; kingdom Metazoa; phylum Mollusca; class Gastropoda; order Neogastropoda; family Raphitomidae; genus Phymorhynchus; species Phymorhynchus buccinoides. The sequence continues at coordinate 61,129,881 of CM065684.1, forward strand.
TTCAAGGTCATACGTCAAGGTCAAGGTCACCACGGCAAAATGGTTTGCGCGGATCTCTTCCTATTAAGGTGGCACACCTCCACACAAAATGTGAAGCGATTCTGCCAACCTATTCGAAAGATATCCTTGGGACAGACAGAAGGAGAAAAAAATGACCCTCCGATTTTCAGGCCGCAGAGATCTTTTTTACCTTGACCTTCACCTTGATCGGTATGACATCATCAGAACAGGCATAAGCCAAACCACCTTCATGCCAAGTTTCAACATCCTATGTCGATCGGTGCCCGAGATATGGCTAAAAATAGATTTTCGGTTTTCAAGGTCGTACGTCAAGGTCAAGGTCACGACGGCAAAATGGTTTGCGCGGATCTCTTCCTATTAAGGTGGCACACCTCCACAGAAAATTTGACGTGATTCGGTCAAGCGGTTCGGGAGATATCCTTGGGACAGACAGACAAAAAAAAACAAAAAAACAAGGCTTACCTATCTCCCGGACCGTGACCTTGACCTTGATCGGTATGCCACTATCAGAACGGGCATAAGCCAAAGTACCTACATGCCAAATTTGAAGACTCTAACACTAACGGTGTGGGAGTTATGGCCCCTGAAAGATTTTCGGTTTTCAAGGTCGTACGTCAAGGTCAAGGTCACGACGGCAAAATGGTTTGCGCGGATGCCTTCCTCTCATAGTGACACACCAGCACACAAAAATTGACGTGATTCGGTCAACCCGTTCGAAAGATATCCTTGGGACAGACAGAAGGAGAAAAAAATGACCCTCCGATTTTCAGGCTCCAGCGATCTTTTTGACCTTGACCTTGACCTTGATCGGTATGCCATCATCAGAACGGGCATAAGCCAAACCACCTTCATACCAAGTTTCAACATCCTATGTTGATCGGTGCCCGAGATATGGCTAAAAATAGATTTTCGGTTTTCAAGGTCGTACGTCAAGGTCAAGGTCACGACGGCAAAATGGTTTGCGCCGATCTCTTCCTATTAAGGAGGCACACCTTCACACAAAATTTGACGCGATTCGGTCAAGCGGTTCGGGAGATATCCTTGGGACAGACAGAAAAAACCCCCAAAAAAAAAAAACAAAACAAACAAACAAACAAACAAAAATACAAACCAGCCCATCGCAATAGTCGCACGTAAATTACAGTAAAATATAACAAAACTCCAAGACAAGATAGAGTTAGGGAGAGAGAGAGAGAGAGAGAGAGAGAGAGAGAGAGAGAGAGAGAGAGAGAGAGAGAGAGAGAGAGAGAGAGAGAGAGAGAGAGAGAGAGAGAGAGAGAGAGAGATGGAGTTAGAGAGAGAGAGAGGGGGAGAGAGGAGGAGAGAGAGAGAATACGAATACGAATACGAATACGAATGTTTTATTGAGGGTAAAAAGGATAAGCTACAATAGCTTCTTTACACCTTGCCCTCTCACTCACACATTCATACCATGCATCAAGCAAAGAAAATTTGACATAAAACAATCAAGTCAAGAAAATGGAACAAAAATTGGCACATGAAATAATTGAAAAAGAAATCAAAAATGGGATTTAAAGCAAACATGGATAATACTTAACAATGGTGAACTTGAATTGGTAGTTTAACTTGAGTACGAAAAAAGGGAAACCATTTTGAGACAATGACAATTTTTCAGAATAAACCCAATTTTAAGGAAGAAAAAAACAACAACAAAAACAAAAAAAAACATATGATAACATGGGAATATGAGAGAGGGACAGAGAGAGAGAGAGAGAGAGAGAGAGAGAGAGAGAGAGAGAGAGAGAGAGAGAGAGAGAGAGGAGAGAGAGAGAGAGAGAGAGAGAGAGAGAGAGAGAGAGAGAGAGAGAGAGAGATTATAAGAATCTAGACATAGCTGATGGCATTAGTAACGTTTGAAGTAAAACTCATTAATTAGCATTACTAATAAACAAGATTGTCTATTAGGAGCTTGTGATAAGATTTTCGAAAGGAAAAGACGCTAGTTCTATTTTTTAGATAATCAGGGAGGTCGTTCCACAGTTTACCACCAGAGAATGTAAGGGATGATTTATATAGATCTGTCCTGGGGCGGGGCATTGTTAATTTGGTTTTGCTTCGAATTGTATGGACTTTAAATTTAGTAATAAGATATTTTGGTGCTAGCTTATTTATGATCTTGTACATAAGGGTACCTTTATTTAGTAGGCATTTCAAATCAAATGGTAGAATGTTAAGTTCTTTATAGTCATTGGTTTCTAGGGATGACGATTTAAGGAGTATGAGTTTAAGAGAGCGTTTATATAGTCTTTCAACATGTTTGAGTGTGTTTTTACTAGCTGAATCCCAACATGTTGATGCATAATCAATATCAGGTTGGATATAGGCATGGAAAAAAAGTCTACGAGTATGTTGATCTAAAAAGTGTTTAATTCTATTGAGCTGAAATACTTTTTTTGAAATTTTCTTGGACAGAATGTCCATGTGTTTTGACCAGGATAAGTTGTTGTCAATGTATACGCCGAGTAATTTGTGTGAAGTAACTTCTTCTAGAGGCTTTTCATAGATAGTCGGTGTTCTTAATTGATTTTTAAAGTTTTGCCTCTTTTGTCTTGTGATTAACATGAATTTAGACTTTTTGGGGTGTAAGGCCATATGATTTTGCTCTGCCCAGTCAACTAGATTATTAATGTCACTCTGCAATCCAGAACAGATTGAATCAGCATTTTTGCCATTTTTATACACTGTGGTGTCGTCTGCAAAAAGCTCACACGATGAAGTAAGATGAAGGGGGAGGTCATTTATATAAACGGTGAAGAGTATAGGTCCTAAGACTGAGCCTTGGGGAACTCCATAATTGACTGATTGAAATGAAGATGTAATAGTATCTTTGGAGACGGTTTGTCGTCTGTCAGATAGAAAGGACGAAACGAGGGCGATAGAATCTTGAGTTAAACCATACAATGATAGTTTTTTCAATAGAAGGCCATGATCAATAACATCAAAGGCCTTAGCAAAGTCGACGAGAATGGCACCGGTGAGAAGGTCATTGTTAATATTGGAATGCCACTGTTCGATTAGATTAGTGAGTACTGTTTGGCAGGAATGGTTTTCTCTAAAGCCACTTTGGTTACAATGGAAAAGATCATGTGTGGTAAAGTATGTTTGAAGGTTACGTTTTAAATGCTTTTCTAGAGGTTTGGAGAGGTTAGACAAGATAGAGATAGGTCGGTAGTTTGACGGATCTTGGGGGTCACCAGATTTATATAGTGGTATCACCTTGGCATCTTTAAATAATTGGGGATAACAGCATTTCTCAATACAAAGGTTATAAATATAGGTAAGACAGTCAGTGATAATAGGCGCAGATAGCTTTAATATATAGTTATCAATATGATCTAAACCGCAACATTTAGAATGCTTGAGTTGAATTAATTCTTGGTATACCTCATGTACAGCCATAAACTGGAAACTGAGTTTAGGACCTAATTTTTTGGAGTCACAGTACTCTTTCAGTAACAATAGATCGTTAGAGCCAGTTCGATCGGCTAGTATCGTTTTATCAGCTATGGTACAGAAATGATTGTTGAGTTCTTCAACAGATAGATCGTTTGACAAGGGCGTACTGTGTGTTGAAGATTTGCAGGATAATTGGTTAATTGCTTTCCAGATAGATTTTGAGTCTTTTTTAGATTGAATAAGATCGCCAAAGTACTTTTTTTTTTGCAACTCGCTTCATGTTTGTTATTTTGTTTCGCTGCTTTTTAAAAGCTACATCCTTACCAGTTGTTTGTACTAAACTTTCACGAGTCTTTATTTCCGCATTTATATTATCGTTTAACCATGGGGGTTTACCTTCAGGCTTGACACGTTTGGTTATAAAAGGGGCATGTTTATCGTATATTGGGATGAAGGTATTATACCACTTTTCAAGGGCTTTATTTGGGTCATTGTACTGAAAAACAATAGAAAAGTCGGCCATACATAAATCATATAAGAATTGCTCAGGGTTAAAGGATTTATAGCTACGAAATGCTACACATCTATGAGAACATTTGGGGATTCTGATGCCTTTTTTTGACCACGTTAAGCATATGGGGAAGTGATCGCTTAACCCGAAGACAGGAACAGACGTTTCAACTATGTGACCAGGATTGGTGACGTATATATGGTCAATGAGTGTTTGGGTCTGTAGTGTTATTCTTGTGGGGTTATTAAGTAATTGAGACATATTATAAGATTCATAGAGACGTTTCCAGTTATCATGGATTTTAAGAAGATCAATATTCAAATCACCTAGCAATATGATGTCGGTATAGGATAAGGAAACATTGTCCATCATAGATGAAAATCGGTTAAACCACTCCACACGTTCATCGGGATTTCTATATACAAATCCCACAATAATTGGTGTGTGGCCCTTTAAGCGAATTTCAATCCAAATACCTTCTATGTTGTACTTATCAGACATTTTGTTTAAAAGATGACATGCATTTAAATAACCTATTTTAAAACCCGGTTTCGATAACCATCTAGAATTACTGGTAACATTGGCCATTTTAACGTAATTGCTTTAAACAATCACCAACTCAAGAGGAAACCAGCGAAATGTATATCAATATAAAAGAAAAATCAGGCCTTTAGGCGAAAGAGTGAACAACTTAAAACAAAACAAACTTATTCAAATGAATCAACAATGGTATAAAGTAAGTGTGGTCGCAATAAAAGGTAGAGTTAGAAGAGCAAATAAACGAATAAAACAGTAGTATGGAGAGAAAATAAGCCAATTAGGCCTACAAACTAGCAACGCGTCTGCGATTTTTTCCCACGAATAGAGAAAAAAGAGAGAATAATCCACTGGTTTGCTACACAGAGGAGCAGTTCAGGACACCGTAGCACAGAGTTTCTCTAATAATATGCACCAGGTCTTCGTTTATGAAAAGTCAGGCAGGCGCAGTGAGAAAATGGTTAATAGTCAATCCAATCACTGCTTTGAGGCCCTGTCACGAGTTGACAGAATTAAAATAGTATACTGTTCATATCAGTACAGGGCAGGCAGAGGTAGAAGTGTCCAACACGAGAATATCAGGTTCTACCAGTACAACAACGATCCGTGATCACCGAGTGATCTTCACAGTCAATGCACAGAGGTAGAAGTGTCCAACACGAGTATAACATGTTCTACCAGTAGAACCAACGATTTGTGATCACCGAGTGATCTTCACAGTCAGTGCATAGCACTCTGTCCACAGTCCGTAAGGAAATTATTCACTGTCCAGTAGCACAAAGTCCATAATAGACATCAAGCACAGTCAGTTCAGAGTAGATTCACCATCTATTCACAATACGCTGTTTATGATAACACCGAAGGCGTAGTAGCCGAAGTAGAAGTCCACACAGTTCTGTACGTAGCACACACAGTAAGAACAGCATGTCGACACGCATATCGTCCAGGGATAAGTAAGTTTTATAGGACCCATTATAAGACATAGGCTATAAACGCATATTCTTACATGTACGAGTGACGCACATGTATTACACACAAGCGCGCGCACACGCACGCACACACACTTACGCAAACACACACACACACACACACACACACACACACACACACACACACACACACACACACACACACACACACACACACACACATACACACACCTTAGGTTAAATATGAATGAAACTTGAAGCAAAATGGTTCGCTAAAGAAAATAATTCAATAAGGCAGTCATATAATTATCATTAAAGCAAGTCAACAATTAAGCATGCTATTAAGGCAACCATATCAAAAATGCAAACATGTGTCATTAAATCAAGTTATGTCAATAGAGCGTACACATGTCATTATATCAATGAGCAACATCACACACACACACACACACACACACACACACACACACACACACACACACACACACACACACACACACACACACACACACACACACACACACACCTTAGGTTAAATATGAATGAAACTTGAAGCAAAATGGTACGCTAAAGAAAATAGTTCAATTAAGGCAATCATATATCATTAAAGCAAATCATCAATAAGCATGCTATTACGGCCACCATATCAAAATGCAAACATGTGTCATTAAATCAAGTTATGTCAATAGAGCGTACACCTGTCATTGTATCAATGAGCAACATCAAACAAGACACATCAAGAAGGCAACATATTTTTAAAGCACACACACATTAATATGGAAAACGTATTTTAAGCAGGCGTGTATTATTAAAGAAAACGTATATCGATTAAGCAAACCTAAGGACGCAACCACTAAATCAATGAAAAATACATGTGAAAGCAACACATTAAGGATAATAAAACTTGTATCTGGAAAACAAAAATCAATTTGTAACGTTATTATAATAGTTTAATACAAAAATGGGACTCAGTTGGGACTAGAATCACACACACACACACACACACACACACACACACACACACACACACACACACACACACACACACACACACACACACACACACACACACACACACACACATACACACACACATACACATACACACATACACACATTTCATACACACACATATACACATACACATACAACACACACACATACACATTGCGCGCGCGCTCATGCAGGGGCTAGGGGATTGGGATGGGAGTGGATGATGATGAAGGAGGGTGGTGGTCAAATTCATAGTTACGTCAAGGAAAGACCGCAGGCCGATTGTAAGAGGCGGACAGCTTGTGCGATTGCCTCCATACGGTCAAGGGAGGAGGGGGGAGGAGGGCCAGTGGAAACTGACTCTTGGGCCATTGTCGCTAAGTGGTCTGAAGGAGTAGAGCCCAAAGACACCGTGGCGCTGACCATGTACGGAGCAGAGGGTGGCACTGAGGGGGGTGGTACACCGGGATGGAAGGACGGGTAGCCATGAGGGTATGTGGGGTGTGTGGGGGTAGAGGCATAGTAGGGCTGGTGAGCGGTGGGGTGTGACACAGGCTGGTGTTGTGGCGTTGAGCCTTCTTGGTAGTAATGGGAATAGTTGGGGGGTGTAGTGAAGGGGGTGTAGACCAGGTGGGGTGGTTGGGAAGAAACGGGCTGGTTGGATGGAAGTCTAGCACTTTCTGCAGTGGCCCAAAAGTTAAAGGGTGGAGGTCTACCCAGATACTTGATGTTACGGGCTAGTTTGAGAAGACCTCTGTGACTGATGACCAGGGTGGAGGCGTACATGTCCTTTTTGGGCGCTTTACTCTTCGCAATGAAGGACTCTGTGTGGTCGATGTATATGGCCTGCAACTCGGCACACACAGCGGCCAGGTCATGGTTGGACTGGGTGATGGACGGGTTCATTAGGTGCTTGCCGAAAGCGGGAACAATGGAGGACATTACAATGGTGGCAGAGGGGAAAGCGGAATGGCACTTGGAGAGCAGCGCCCTCCAGTGTTCAGCTGTGATCATTCCCCCTTTGCAATCATTCACACCTGTGTGAATGACAAGTTGGGTAATTGTGGGGTTGGGAAGAAGGGAGTCAATCCAGAGCTGTAGGTCGACAACTGTCAGGGCTGGAACACAGACTTTTTGTGTGGATGCAAATTGCCCTGTGTTCATCTTCTGGGTGTTGAGATGTTGGAGGGTGTAGTCCCCAACAAACAAACATTCCGTGTTTGTCTCTATGGTTTCTTGTTGTAGGCACTGAAGGGGGGTGGGGCGAGGGGATTGCTGTCTGCCTACAATGATGGGGATTCTTTGGAACTGGGATGCAGGTGGGGGTGCCTCAAAACGGTTGGACACAGAGACAGAGTAGACTGGAAAAGCGGCTGATGAGGAAGAGGGTGGCATGGGGGCAGTTTGGTTGGGTGGAGGAGGGTGGAAGGTTGGTGGGGGTTGAGGGGGAGAGTCAGCGTGATTTGAGCTGAGGGCTGTTGCCTGGGATGCTTGAGGGACACCGTTGGTATTTGGATGAATGGGGGGTGAAGCTGAGGGACCCTGCGTAGGAGTGGGGGTTGTCTGTTGGACTCGGCGTTGCTGATCCTGGAGAGGGGGAGGGGGGGAGGAGTAGCTGAATGGAGGGGCTGCCATAGGGTAGACAGCAGACTGGGCTGGTTTCCGGCTTGTTTGTGGACCTGTAGCAGGGGAGTGGCCCTGATGTAACACCGTCGTCGCCGCATTGTCTTGTGGAGACGGAGACTGGGCCTGGTTTGTCCCCTTCACTGCTGAAGAGAACAGGGGGGCTTGGCGAGTGGGTAATGGGGGGAAAGCAAGGGGAGGGAGGGAGGCCAGCTGTTGTTGTAGACAGTTGATGCTATTCTGTTGTAGTTCCACTTCGGACTTGAGGGTTTTGTTCGTATTTTCAAGTTTGATCAATTTGTCATTGAAAGACTTCTTCAAATCCCCAAGTTCGGATTTTAGTTTGTGGTTATCTTGTTCGATCTGGCTAAATTTGTTACATAAGTCTTCATATGAATTTGCTGTTTTTGAAAATTTATCACTGATGTTAGTTTTAAGTTGA
>CM065684.1:61150853-61155853 GCA_017654935.2 Phymorhynchus buccinoides
TGCTTGCATCAAAAGGGAACCAACTGGGTGGGGGTGTGGTGAGAACATGCTTGCATCAAAAGGGAACCAACTGGGTGGAGGTGTGGTGAGAACATGCTTGCATCAAAAGGGAACCAACTGGGTGGGGGTGTGATGAGAACATGCTTGCATCAAAAGGGAACCAACTGGGTGGAGGTGTGGTGAGAACATGCTTGCATCAAAAGGGAACCAACTGGGTGGGGGTGTGGTGAGAACATGCTGGCATCAAAAGGGAACCAACTGGGTGGAGGTGTGGTGAGAACATGCTTGCATCAAAAGGGAACCAACTGGGTGGGGGTGTGGTGAGAACATGCTTGCATCAAAAGGGAACCAACTGGGTGGGGGTGTGGTGAGAACATGCTTGCATCAAAAGGGAACCAACTGGGTGGGGGTGTGGTGAGAACATGCTTGCATCAAAAGGGAACCAACTGGGTGGGGGTGTGGTGAGAACATGCTTGCATCAAAAGGGAACCAACTGGGTGGGGGTGTGATGAGAACATGCTTGCATCAAAAGGGAACCAACTGGGTGGGGGTGTGGTTGAGAACATGCTTGCATCAAAAGGGAACCAACTGGGTGGGGGTGTGGTGAGAACATGCTTGCATCAAAAGGGAACCAACTGGGTGGGGGTGTGGTGAGAACATGCTTGCATCAAAAGGGAACCAACTGGGTGGGGGTGTGGTGAGAACATGCTTGCATCAAAAGGGAACCAACTGGGTGGGGGTGTGGGATCTTTGTGGTGAGAACATGCTTGCATCAAAAGGGAACCAACTGGGTGGGGGTGTGATGAGAACATGCTTGCATCAAAAGGGAACCAACTGGGTGGGGGTGTGATGAGAACATGCTTGCATCAAAAGGGAACCAACTGGGTGGGGGGGCCGGTGGGGGTGGTGGTGAGAACATGCTTGCATCAAAAGGGAACCAACTGGGTGGGGGTGTGGTGAGAACATGCTGGCATCAAAAGGGAACCAAACTGGGTGGGGGTGTGGTGTGGTGAAAGAAACATGCTTGCATCAAAAGGGAACCAAACTGGGTGGGGGTGTGGTGAGAACATGCTGGCATCAAAAGGGAACCAACTGGGTGGGGGTGTGGTGAGAACATGCTTGCATCATAAAAGGGAACCAACTGGCGTGGGGGTGTGGTGAGTAAGAACATGCTTGCATCAAAAGGGAACCAACTGGGTGGGGGTGTGGTGAGAACATGCTTGCATCAAAAGGGAACCAACTGGGTGGTGGTGGGGTGAGAACATTTTCAAAAGGGAACCAAAACTGGGTGTGGTGAGAACATGCTTGCATCAAAAGGGAACCAACTGGGTGGGGGTGTGGTGAGAGAACATGCTTGCATCAAAAGGGAACCAACTGGACTACTGGGTTGGGTTGTTATACTGCCGTGGGTGGGATGTTGGGTGTGATGAGAACATGCTTGCATCAAAAGGGAACCAACTGGGTGGGGGTGTGATGAGAACATGCTTTGCATCAAAAGGGAACCAACTGGGTGGGGGTGTGGTGAGAACATGCTTGCATCAAAAGGGAACCAACTGGGTGGGGGTGTGTTGAGAACATGCTTGCATCAAAAGGGAACCAACTGGGTGGGGGTGTGATGAGAACATGCTTGCATCAAAAGGGAACCAACTGGGTGGGGGTGTGGTGAGAACATGCTTGCATCAAAAGGGAACCAACTGGGTGGGGGTGTGATTGAGAACATGCTTGCATCAAAAGGGAACCAACTGGGTGGGGGTGTGGTGAGAACATGCTTGCATCAAAAGGGAACCAAACTGGGTGGGGGTGTGTTGAGAACATGTGCTTGCATCAAAAGGGAAACAAACTGGGTGGGGGTTGTGGTGAGAAACATGCTTGCATCAAAAGGGAAACAAACGGGTGGGTGGGGGTGTGGTGAGAACATGCTTGCATCAAAAGGGAACCAACTGGGTGGGGGTGTGGTGAGAACATGCTTGCATCAAAAGGGAACCAACTGGGTGGGGGTGTGGTGAGAACATGCTTGCATCAAAAGGGAACCAACTGGGTGGGGGTGTGGTGAGAACATGCTTGCATCAAAAGGGAACCAACTGGGTGGGGGTGTGGTGAGAACATGCTTGCATCAAAAGGGAACCAACTGGGTGGGGGTGTGGTGAGAACATGCTTGCATCAAAAGGGAACCAACTGGGTGGGGGTGTGGTGAGAACATGCTTGCATCAAAAGGGAACCAACTGGGTGGGGGTGTGGTGAGAACATGCTTTGCATCAAAAGGGAACCAACTGGGTGGGGGTGTGGTGAGAACATGCTGGCATCAAAAGGGAACCAACTGGGTGGGGGTGTGGTGAGAACATGCTGGGGCTATGGCATCAAAAAGGGAACCAACTGGGTGGGGGTGTGGTGAGAACATGCTTGCATCAAAAGGGAACCAACTGGGTGGGGGTGTGGTGAGAACATGCTTGCATCAAAAGGGAACCAACTGGGTGGGGGGTGTGTGATGAGAACAATGCTTGCATCAAAAGGGAACCAAACTGGGTGGGGGTGTGGTGAGAAACATGCTGGCATCAAAAGGGAACCAACTTGGGTGGGGGTGTCTGTGGTGAGAACATGCTTGCATCAAAAGGGAACCAACTGGGTGGGGGTGTGGTGAGAACATGCTTGCATCAAAAGGGAACCAACTGGGTGGGGGTGTGGTTGAGAACATGCTTGCATCAAAAGGGAACCAACTGGGTGGGGGTGTGGTGAGAACATGCTGGCATCAAAAGGGAACCAACTGGGTGGGGGTGTGTCCTGAGAACATGCTTGCATCAAAAGGGAACCAACTGGGTGGGGGTGTGTGGATGAGAACATGCTTGCATCAAAAGGGAACCAACTGGGTGGGGGTGTGGTGAGAACATGCTTGCATCAAAAGGGAACCAACTGGGTGGGGGTGTGGTGAGAACATTGCTTGTCGGGGGGTCAAAAGGGAACCAACTGGGTGGGGGTGTGTGTGAGAACATGCTTTGGCATCAAAAGGGAACCAACTGGGTGGGGGTGTGGTGAGAACATGCTGGCATCAAAAGGGAACCAACTGGGTGGGGGTGTGGTGAGAACATGCTTGCATCAAAAGGGAACAAACTGGGTGGGGGTGTGGTGAGAACATCATTGCTGGCATCAAAAGGGAACCAACTGGGTGGGGGTGTGGTGAGAACATGCTTGCATCAAAAGGGAACCAACTGGGTGGGGGTGTGGTGAGAACATGCTGGCATCAAAAGGGAACCAACTGGGTGGGGGTGTGGTGAGAACATGCTTGCATCAAAAGGGAACCAACTGGGTGGGGGTGTGGTGAGAACATGCTGGCATCAAAAGGGAACCAAACAACAATCATGGCTCAATAGACGATTTTCGGAGAGAAAAAAAAAAAAAAAACTAGGGGAAAGCACTTCGTAAAAATTAGAGTTGCTTACCTCCATTACTCGGTCAAATGCCACAGCAACAATGCAACAATGGCGTCGAAGCTTGAAACCGCAGGATGCGAATCAGCGACTTGCAAACATTATTTCAGAAAAATTAGGGGGTGGCCAGTGGCCACAAACTGATAAAACTTGCAAAATGTGACGTAAAAATAATAAATGACATACATTTTTAGAATGACGCACGGTGTTCTAAGTGCTGTATGTCTGCTCAAAACACACGAGTCGATAGGCTACGAGAGCTGATGGCCCACTAGAGTGACTTCCCCTGTTTGACCGATTGAATTAGGCAAGATCACTCCCACACACCATGAAATTACTCCCCTTCATTATTTCCGAACAATTCCTATTCACAACCGACAATGCATTCCTTCGTTTGTCCACTCCTCCAACTAACTTCAAAATAACTTGTTTAATAAGTCCAGTGTACTAGTCCAATGTTTTATTTTTACGAATTAAACTTGGTCACAGACTAACGACAAAAAGCACAATCAGCCCAGCTAGCCAAACAACTAAATCAGTAACCAACCAATTAGTAACCAACAAACCACCCAGGCATGAGGTCAACCAATCAGTCAACCTATCAGCTAAGCAAGCAAGAAATTAATCAGTCAACCACCAAACCAGCCTATCAACCCACCAAGGCCACCAAGGCCAAGCAAGGAGGTGGGGTGGACTCCTGGGTGAAAGTGATAACGTTTTTCTTTTTGCTGCATGTATCAGGTATTCTAACCAAGAGTGCGTCTTAAACAATTAACATGGGTAGTAACGTGAAATTTAGACTAAACTGGCAAATCGACTGGCAGCTTTAGTCTACTTTACACTCTACTACTCGTGTTAACTGCTAAAGACGCACGCATGATTACGGGATCTGGTTTTCTTCAATAAAAAAAAAGAAGAAGAAAGACGCTAGAACAAACATAATCACCATCACAACCACCACCACCACGCAACAACAACAACAATAACAAGAGTAAAACAACAACAACAACAACAACAGCAACAACAACAACAACACCAGCAACAACAATAACAAGAGCAAAACAACAAGAGTAAACAACAACAACAGCAACAACAACAACAACAGCAGCAACAACAAGAGCAAAACAACAATAGCAACAAGAGTAAACAACAACAACAGCAACAACAACAACAACAGCAGCAACAACAAGAGCAAAACAACAACAACAGCAACAAGAGCAAACAACAACAACAGCAACAACAATGTCAAGTGCAAAACGACAACAGCAACAGCAACAACAACAGCAACAGCAACAACAACAAGCAAAAACAACAACAAGAGCAACAACAACAAGAGCAACAACAACAGCAACAGCAACAACAACAGCAACAGCAAACAAACAACAGAACAGCAACAACAAGAGCACAACAACAACAAGAGCAACAACAACAAGAGCAACAACAACAACAAGAGCAACAACAACAACAGCAAACAGCAACAACAACAGCAACAGCAACAACAAGAGCAAAACAACAACAAGAGCAACAACAACAACAACAAGAGCATCATCAACAACAACAAGAGCATCAACAACAACA
>CM065684.1:61160853-61168353 GCA_017654935.2 Phymorhynchus buccinoides
CGTCTGTCTCGTCTGTCTGTCTGTCTGTCTGTCGTCTGTCTGACTGTCTGTCTCTGTCTGTCTGTCTGTCTGTTCTGTCTGACCTGTCACGATCTGTCTGTACTGTACTGTCTGTCTCTATTTGTTTAAAACATTCGTTCTATATCTCAGTTTCTGTGGTTCTGCATGTCAGTCTGACTGTCTGCCCCCCCCCCCTCCTCTCTCAGGCTCTCTCTCTCTCCTCTCTCGTCCATCTCTCTATCTTAACTCTCTCTCTCTCTCTCTCTCTCTCTCCTCTCTCTCTCTCTCTCGCTCTCTTCTCTTTTATGTACGTGGGGATCATAAAACATGTTTTATTAATTCACTGATTTATCCTTCTGTCTCTCTGAGAGATCTCTTTCTCTCTCTCTCTCTGTCTCTCTATGTGTCTCTCTCTCTATCACACACACACATACACAACACTCTCTCTCCCTCTCTCTCTCTTCTCTCTCTCTTCTCTCTCTCTCTCTCTCTCTCTCTCTCCTCTCTCTCTCTCTACGGTCTCTCGCTCGCTCTCCCTTTGTTTCTTCTTCTTCTTCTTCTTTTTTCTTTTTTCTTCTCTTCTTCTCTTCTTCTTTGTCTCCTCTTACTTCTTCTGCATTCAGCATAATTATCCAAATATGTTATCAGAATAAAAACGTCAGATTCAATTTTCAGTATCTAAATACAACAGTTCAGGTAGTCATGAATACGGCTAAGACAACTAATCCGGGATGGAAAATGCATTTACAAATTAGTCTAAACTGCCAACCGCGATTTGTAGCTATTCAGTAGACTAATTTGCATTATCTCCATCCCGGATTAGTTGTCCTAGCCCTCACTCATGACTACAGGCCCAGGTTCTTCCAACCTTTTCACTCCATCCTGGATTAGTTGTCCTAGCCTCACTCATGACTACAGGCCCAGGTTCTTCCAACCTTTTCACTCCATCCTGGATTAGTTGTCATAGCCTCACTCATGACTACAGGCCCAGGTTCTTCCAACCTTTTCACTCCATCCTGGATTAGTTGTCCTAGCCTCACTCATGACTACAGGCCCAGGTTCTGCCAACCTTTTCACTCCATCCCAGATTAGTTGTCCTAGCCTCACTCATGACTACAGGCCCAGGCCTCAGTTCCAACCTTTTCACTCCATCCTGGATTAGTTGTCCTAGCCTCACTCATGACTACAGGCCCAGGTTCTTCCAACCTTTTCACTCCATCCTGGATTAGTTGTCCTAGCCTCACTCATGACTACAGGCCCAGGATATTCCAACCTTTTCACTCCATCCCGGATTAGTTGTCCTAGCCTCACTCATGACTACAGGCCCAGGATATTCCAACCTTTTCACTCCATCCCGGATTAGTTGTCCTAGCCTCACTCATGACTACAGGCCCAGGTTCTTCCAACCTTTTCACTCCATCCTGGATTAGTTGTCCTAGCCTCACTCATGACTACAGGCCCAGGATATTCCAACCTTTTCACTCCATCCTGGATTAGTTGTCCTAGCCTCACCCATGACTACAGGCCCAGGTTCTGCCAACCTTTTCACTCCATCCTGGATTAGTTGTCCTAGCCTCACTCATGACTACAGGCCCAGGATATTCCAACCTTTTCACTCCATCCCGGAATAGTTGTCCTAGCCTCACTCATGACTACAGGCCCAGGATATTCCAACCTTTTCACTCCATCCTGGATTAGTTGTCCTAGCCTCACCCATGACTACAGGCCCAGGTTCTGCCAACCTTTTCACTCCATCCTGGATTAGTTGTCCTAGCCTCACTCATGACTACAGGCCCAGGATATTCCAACCTTTTCACTCCATCCTGGATTAGTTGTCCTAGCCTCACTCATGACTACAGGCCCAGGTCCTTCCAACCTTTTCACTCCATCCCAGATTAGTTGTCCTAGCCTCACTCATGACTACAGGCCCAGGATATTCCAACCTTTTCACTCCATCCTGGATTAGTTGTCCTAGCCTCACTCATGACTACAGGCCCAGGTCCTTCCAACCTTTTCACTCCATCCCAGATTAGTTGTCCTAGCCTCACTCATGACTACAGGCCCAGGATATTCCAACCTTTTCACTCCATCCTGGATTAGTTGTCCTAGCCTCACTCATGACTACAGGCCCAGGTCCTTCCAACCTTTTCACTCCATCCCAGATTAGTTGTCCTAGCCTCACTCATGACTACAGGCCCAGGATATTCCAACCTTTTCACTCCATCCTGGATTAGTTGTCCTAGCCTCACCCATGACTACAGGCCCAGGTTCTGCCAACCTTTTCACTCCATCCTGGATTAGTTGTCCTAGCCTCACTCATGACTACAGGCCCAGGATATTCCAACCTTTTCACTCCATCCCGGATTAGTTGTCCTAGCCTCACTCATGACTACAGGCCCAGGTTCTTCCAACCTTTTCAAGTCTAATTAACACACATCCGTATTGTTACAAATTCGAGACTTTCCTGGTTGCATTGCACTGCCTCCGGGCATTGCCTCCATGATCGTTCCCACCATCTTTATTTCTACAAATGTCCCATATTTGTGTGTTCCAGGCACCGGAGGACGTTAGGGCAGAATTTCATCATCCAAACTTTTCACTTTGTTGTTGTTGTTTTTTGCAGTTTTGACGTCACCAGCAGGGGTAACTGTCAGTCATCGCTCTGTTGTAAAAACAACTGTTTCCTGACAAACAATGGATAGCATAGCGCTTGAAATAGTATACGACGGAGAGCGAGAGAGAGAGAGAGAGAGAGAGAGAGAGAGAGAGGAAATCTGAGGATATAGAGAGAGATTGAGAGAGAGCCAGAGAGAGAGAGAGAGCAGAGAGAGAGATGGAGAGGGAGAGAGGGAGCGGGAGAGAGAGAGAGAGAGAGAGATCCGAGAGAGAGGATGAGGATAAAGGATCTGAAGTCAGGAGAGAGAAGAGAGAGAGAGAGAGATTGAGAATGAGAGAGATTGAGAGACGAGACGAGAAGCAGAGAGAGAACCTAATTTTGAACAACTGTTTGATAATTGCAAAGCAGCCACCGACCTATCTGCAAGGAGAGTTTATGTTTATGTTTTTTTCCGTCTCTCCTCCGACCGAAGTCATATGAGACATATGCAAAGGAGGTCAAAACAATTTAAATATATCTCGGCCCTCACACACACACACACACACACACACACACACACACACACGCTCGCGCGCGCACACACCCATACACACACACACGCGAGCGCCGCGCAGCGCGCGCTTGCGCGTATTACTCATGTTTGTAATAATTATACGCGCGAACATAGCATACATGAGAATGCGCGCGCGCGTGTGCGTGTGTATGTGTCTAGTGTGTGTGTTCGTGTGTGTGTGTGTAGTGCTGATGCCGTGCGCGCGCGCGTGTGTGTGTGTATGTGTATGTAGCGTGTGCGTGTGTGCGTCAATTGTGCAATCCAGGTTACGGTGGCGCGCGCTGAGCGCGCGCTGTGTTGTGTGCGCTGTGTGTGTGTGTGTGTGTTGTGAGAGAGAGAGAGAGAGAGAGAGAGAGACAGCGAGAGAGAGAGAGAGAGAGAGAGAGAATGCATGATGAGAGAGAGAGAGAGTGTGTGTGTATGCGCGCGCGTGTGTGTATGTGTGTCTAGTTGCGATGTGACGATGTGCGTGTGTGTGTGTGGTGCGTGCCAGTGTGTTGTGTGCATGTGCGATGTGCAGTTCTTTTTGTGTGCGTGCGTGCGTGCGTGCGTAGTGCGTGCGTGTGCGTGCGTGCCGTGCGTTAAACTACATATTTAAAAGCCTTTTTGTTGTGAGACACAAACCCCGTGACTGCTTCATCAGTACCAAGTTATCAGTCATCGTTGCGAAGGAAGACGAAAAAAGAAGGAAAGAAAATAAAAAAACGAGGTGGATGAAGAAATGAACCAAAGTAACGAGGTTTTTTTTTTTGTGGGGGGGGGGGCGTGGGTGGACTCTGGTTGGAGGGGGGTTTGGGGGGGGGTGGGGGGGGGGGGGGGGTCGTAACGGGCTCTTTTTGTGGGGGAGGAAGGTGGGGGGGTAAGAGGAGTGGGAGGGCGAGGAAGATCTCTTCTGGCACGTGCAGCTTGAGGCGCCCTCTGCCGAGGGCAAACCATACATCAAGGGGAGGTCATGCCTGCTGACAAAATGGCTCTTCATCGTTTCTGAACGGCGTTCAGTCGTATCTCAATGAGCCTTTATACTACTTCTTGGCGACAACGAAAGGGCGATAATTTTAGGACTGAGTTGACCATGCCACCTAATGACAAGTCAGGGGTAGATTCATTCTCTGCTACTTCATGACATGAATGAAGGTTAGGTTTTACGTCCATTCCGGGCTGCAAAACAGCACATATGGGACGAACCATCAACCAACCATCATTCAATGCTCTGAGCAGATCCTGGAGGTACTGAAATGCCAGGTCTGATGAGTTATCATCTAGCATGACATGCAAGAGCGATAATGTTATGTAGATGGCGCACGCGTCTCAGTGTACGAGACAGGGGCAGATAATGTTCAATATAAAGCCTCATATTCTCCTTTTTTCTTTTCTTCTTCTTTTGTTTTGGAGTGGGGTCCCTTAAGTTTATAAATCGTTGGTGTTATGCTAGGAGATAACTAGTATCATTCCTCTACTCAGCAAACCACATACACAATGCCAAGCTGACAAACTACAGACACATGACGACATAAACAAGCAGACATACTGACTAAAAGATAAGCATTGATTACAATAACTGAAGCCGACAGTCAAAAACAACATTGCTCGATAGTTTGAATATGTCTGGTACAAAGTAGTTCTTCTTCTTCTCCCGCTCTGACAGTTCACTGCCAATATGACGAGCGCAAATGCGGCATGCTGTCGTTATGCACCTAACTAAGAAATAGTTAGGCCCAGCATGTCCGTCTTCGGCTGGAGAAAATCTTTGTAAGAATGTCTTGGGGGGAAAATGAGGCAGCAGAATGGACCAGCTAAGCATAAAGATAGCAGATGACAGTAAACAAAGGGAAGAGGCAGAGTCAAAGAGAGTGGCAGATTAGAGGAAGTCAACTTACAAGCGAACAACTTCCAGAAGCTGTGTGTGCTGTGTGGTGTGTGTGTGTGTGTGTGTGTGTGTGTGTGTGTGTGGTAGGGTGGGAGGGGGGGGGGGGAGGGGGTGTGGGGGAGGTAGCTATTTGTACAAAACACCCCCCAGTATCTCCACAGGGGGAAGCAATGTAGTTCCAATGCAACTTGTCTGAACGCTACACAACTCTGTGTAGCCAGATGAAGACGCGCATTTATTGTTTATTATCCCACAACGCGTGATAAAGCAGCCATTAGTCTGCCAGACTGAAGATACGGCTCTAAATAATCACACTGACAACGACGCTACAGCCACCGTGCCCAGCGTAGGAATGCTGCAACTGTTTTAAAAGTGATGACAGAAACACACATCAGAGGCTGTCATAATTAGGCGTTTTCGCGCCCGTCTTGGCAGTAAGTCATTAGACCCCTACTAACGACGACTACACTAGTGTTGAGTGTTGTGAACAACTGGTATGCTAGCAAAATGTGCAGCGATAATGGTCAACCTATGGCGATATTTCTCACGCCACCAGAGGGCAGTCAATGCACTAGGGGCTTATCACGCGATTTTCTTACTTGGGCGTAGTGAGAGAGAGAGAGAGAGGATGGTAGAGACCACTCACTGTCTCTCTCTCTTTCTTTATCCCCAACTAATAATATAGAGAGGATTAGCCCCACACGAGCGTCATGCCCTCTAGCGTGAGAAAAATCGCACTAAGTCTCTCAATCGAGGGGTAATTGTCTAAACGTGTTATCACAAAAAAGGGAAAAAAAAGAAGGGTAATAACACACTTAGGCAATAGGAATTGTTCTGAAATAATGAAAGGGAGTAATTTCATGGTGTGTGGGAGTGATCTTGCCTAATCCAATCGGTCAAACAGGGGAAGCTACTCTACCATCAGGTAGATCCCCAGCTCTCGCCTGGTGTGTTTGAGTAGACTTACATCACTTAGAACACCGTGTGTCATTCTAAATTTGATGTCATTTATATTTGTACGTCACATTTTGCAAAGTTCTATCGGTTTGCGGATACTGGCCGCCCCTCATTTTTCTATTTACAAAAAAAGTTTGCAAGTCGCTGACTCGCATCCTGCGGTTTCAAGCTTCGACGCCATGCTGCCACTGTTGCTATGGTTTTTACCGAGTAAGTCGAGGTAATTAACTTTAATTTTCACGAAGTGCTCTCACCTAGTCTAGTTTCCCCCCCGAAAATCGTCTATTAAGCCAACTGGTAGGCCCCTACAGTAGGGTAGCGCTTTGCTTAGAAATGCGAAAGGAAGTAACAGACGAGTTAAGTCCCTGTTAGGACGCTAAGTTCCGGTTGGAAAACAACCCTGAATGAAAATTGGGTTTATAGCGTCCGATTGGCTACAAAGAGCACACGTGGGACGAACCATGAACCAACCACCACCACCCTTTTACTTTTAGTAAGAAAACAACCCTCTGCTGTGGAAAACACGGCATTGCTGCCCAGTAATTGAAATAGAGGGCTGCTATCAGGTTGGAGATTCAATAACATTACGTTCTGTTTGATGTTTTTTGTTAAAGTGAATTTGAAGAAAATAACAAAATATAGTTTTTGTTTACGGTAGATACTTTCAATTTTATTATTTACAATTTTGAACGAGAATGACTCCAAACTTTCTTCTTCTTCAGCATTCCCAGGCCAAATGGCCATAATGGGTAAAAAGTACGTATGTGTCCGGTTTCAGTTTTCACTGGTCTCCCCGCTGCGTACAGCGTACCGACACATTCCGATTTCGGAGGAGCTCAAAGGAGAACAATTATTTGGAAGATTTTTGTGGGGAAAAAGGCAGGAGAATGGGCCAATAAGTCAGAAAGATAGTAGATGATAGAAAGCAAAGGGAAAGGGCAGAGTCAAAGAGAGTGGCAGATTAGAGGAAGTTACAAGCACAGACCTTCCAGAAGGGGGGGAACTATTTTATTACGGAACTATTTTTTTACCCCAAAAGACACCCCCCCCCCCGGTATCCCAACGGGTGGTATGGAGACTCCAAACCGATTTCAAGACGAAATAGGGTATTTTGTGTTAACAGGCAGGCCTTGGTTTGATGCTTTTTTTTTTTTTTAGTAACATGGGTGTTTAAACCATTGGTGGTGTGCTTAAATGCGACATTGGCAGTGAAAGGGTTAAATCGTCCATGAGGAAACAAAGGCACTTATGAGCTCCATCTTCTGGTAGCTCAAAGGAAATAACTGTTCTCACTTATTATGCCTTCCCTTGATTAAATAGAAGGAGTAAGTTACTTTTGCCGCTCCCTCGCGAGAGAGGAAAAGGACAGAAAAACATAGAGTGAGTTTGCCGTCACTGACAAAATGCCTTCTAATGCGCCACCTACGCGAAAAGGGCGATAATTCTTTTTAGTGTCTCTGAGCGATGGTAGGAGGAGCTCTAAGCTTAGTTTATTATTTTAAAAAA
>CM065684.1:61183353-61188353 GCA_017654935.2 Phymorhynchus buccinoides
ATCAGTCTCCAAAATCCTCCGAATTCGGAGTGTGGCTGCTGGCGTGTAATCAAAAACGGTCACACATGTAATGTTCTCATCCCTAGCTGTTGCAATTGTACCATAGTGTTCAAGTGCTTCGGCTGTTGGGATGATCCCTGGAGTCATTAAGCCAGGGTAATACAACAACAACTCTGAAAATCAACATATTTTATAATATAAGTTTTGCTCAATATGTCGCTCAAGCTAACAGCATTAGAAAGAAAGGACTGATGCAAGAATGGCATGCTCGTGGTACATTTTTTTCAAGCGATGCCTTTCAGTCCAAACTTGACTTATTGTGGAACATACTGCCAAAACTAATAACTTCTATTAAAAAAGGACTGAAGAAATATAAATAGCATAATCCCTATTTTATATTATTTTCATTCATTCTTTTTTAATTCATAGTTATTAGTTTTCGCAGTGAGTTCAATAATAAGTCAATGGACTATCTTGAGATAGTCCGTTTTGACTCTAAAGGAAAAACATGCAATTAAGAAAGATATATCAAACTATTTGTTATTCTTGTTAGTCTAACTAATGGTAGAATATGTTGGATGGTCATTTAAAATTCGTTATTTGGTTGCATTTTCGTAATCTTTGTAGTTCTTGTATCATTTATGGTACATACTGATCATTATTGTTCATGGTTGGTTGTATGCTAATAATTTACGTAAATTGCACGAAATTAAAATGCTGCACGAAATGATGGTGTTAGTATGTTAACCCTGACACAAAGACTACGTGACAGGCTGTCACGAGTTTGTGACATTGTTCTTCTGAACAGACAGAGAAAGGCACAGTCTACCACTCGATCACAAAGGACCCCGAGATCTTTCTCCTTCTTTGAACCTAATCGAGACAACCTACTTGTGAAATCCGTGCAACCCGTGTTAGCTCTGACCTCTCGCGAGACTCCACATTCAACTGGCGACTTCATGAGTTTTAGACCGGTCAAACGTCACTCCATATTTTTCCTTCAGTTAAGCAACATCGCTTCATCGCTTCATCCTTTCTCCTTTTCATCGTTCTGTCCACCTACGGCCGCCCAGTGCTGAGGTGTGGTGAGGGCCACGTCCCTGAAGGATCCTGTTATCAATTGTTTATCCTGCACGAGTCCTAGACGTGGGGATAGCGAAGCTGTAGAGCTTCGGCTGACATCGTTTCTCCTCTTCATCCTCATCGCCATCTTCACCCCTTTTTATTTGGTTCCTCATTGTCCTCCCTTCCCCGTCATCGTCCCTGGCGTTCACTGGAGTCCTGGAAGAAAGCTGTGGCCGGTCCGGAACCCCTTCCACCTGCTCGCGCTTACCCCGAGCCCTTGGCGAGACCAGAGCTGCGACTGTCTTGTGGGGAGGATTCTTCTTCTTCATTCCGCCACTTGGAAGTTTGGTCAGTAGCTGCATAAAATTAGTATTAATCCCGTTAAAACTCGTACAACAACGCGCGCGTAACAATGTAGAATAGCTAGTTATAGGTTTGCTAACATGTATATTTGTGTGCGTTTTCTTTGGTTCATTTTTCTTATTATTTTCTTGATTTTTGCATAAGGGGCTAAGGAACTGACTGGCTGGGTCATGACTTGTCAGTTGGATAGGTTTTTGCCGGTCGTAGAATTTGGTACTTGAACTCGGCACATATTTTTGAATCAATGTTTTGGCTCGCCATTGTGTGTTTAGGCCGTGCAAATCGTTTTTCGGTGCAAAGCGTATTTGAGTTCACAGAGATTCAGAATCCTAAATGCGTGCACGCGCGCGCATTATTCCTTGTTGCGGTATATGTTTAGCCTCGCGGCCTATGTTTAGCCTCGCGGCCTATGTTTAGCCTTGCGGTATATGTTTAGCCTCGCGACCTATGTTTAGCCTCGCGGTCATCGTCCTAGCTTAATTAGGTATTAAGAGACTCTGCGGAGAGCTGGATAACAGAGGGTTATTCCAGTCGCGCTTCTAGCTATGCTGATAGGGGCTTTGTAAAGCGTTCATCCCCGTTTCTGTTTTTATTTTTGAGAGAAAGTGTAATTAATGTTTTCAAGGCTTTTTGACCTTTTGAAGTACATTGTGAATGCCATTTTGGGGAAATACATTCTTTGCCTGTAGTTCGTCCGCCTTCTGGAAGAAATGAGAATGGAAAGGACATATTTTTGGTGGTGAAATTTTATGTGATATTTTCAGAAGAATTTAAGTGTCCATTCTTGTACCTGAAAAGCTGTGAAATTTTCAGGAGAATGTAATTGTTAATTTTTGTATTTGAAAGGCTAGAATTTTCTAAATGTATGAAAGCCTTGTTGTTCCAGAAAAAGTGAAACCTTTTAGTTAATCCTTTTTTGATGAAATATTACCCCTAGACTGAGTCGTGAGAAAAGGATTGTAAAGAAAGTGTTGTTCAGCGTTTTGGGGTTCTTGGAGAGAACCAAGTTTAAAGAGGGTGGGTTTTTACATCCCTGAAGAGGACTGTTGGGGAATTAGTTTTTGGGTAAACACAAAACTGTTGTTACTCTGGGTGTTCAAAACTAGGTTTTTGTTTTGGTTTTTCATACAGTCCTGAGCCTGAGCCTGAGCCTGATCCTGATCCTGATCCTGAGCCTGATCCTGATCCTGATCCTGAGCCTGATCCTGAGCCTGACCTGACCCTGTGTTGCTGCCTGGTTGACCGCCCGGTCAACCGCTCTTTTCTCCGTTTCCGGCTGTGAGAGGCCGCCCGCCTTTCTGTCTGGCCCCGTGTTAGGCCCGATCTGTGGGCCTGTCTGTGCGTTCGGGCCAGGCTTCGACGTTCCTGTTGAGGAGTCTGGGGGCGACCTCTGCCGTCTCTCATCTTTTGTTTTCTGCTGCTGTAGCCTGCCCCAGGAGGGGGAGCAGTTTTTCTACTGACTTTTGTTTTCCCCTTTGTCTTCTTCTTCGGACGCTCTGCTGTTTTTGTTGGACTTCTTTTCTTCGTCTGCCCTTTCGTCGTTTTTCCCTTCAATTTTGTGTTTCTGCTTACAAACTCTCTTTTAGTTATTCAGTTAAGTTGCCGGCTTTAGTTTATTCTTTGGACAAACTTTTGAATGCCATGTATATTATGTAGATAATTTGTTAAACATTGAGTATTGAATTGTGTAAGTGTGTGTGTGTGCTTGCTTATAATAAATAGTCTTGTTTTGTATTGTACTTCTGGTGTGCGCGTGTGCCTTCTCCTGCGAGTTTGTCTGTCTGGGCGTGCGAGACTCTCCTCGGGGTTCGCGATTTCCCTCTCCCGATCTCTGATCAGGATCGAGCGGGGGATTTCGTGACACAGGCACATATCATTAAACCATCAAAGTACATGGCTAGACTTTCTGACTCTTTATCTGTCTGTCTGTCTGTCTGTCTCTCGTTTCCCACCCCTCCCACCCACCCTTCTCTCTCCTCCAAGCCCTCTATCCCACTACTTCATTTGTTCCCCTGCCCTTCCACTATCGCTGCATCTCAATTGCGCCTGTTTTCATTACCCCTATACCCAATTGTACTTGTGTCAATAGACGATTTTCGGAGAGAAAAAAAACTAGGGGAGAGCACTTCGTGAAAATTAGTTATTTACCTCCATTACTCGGTCAAATATCATAGCAACAGTGCAACAATGGCGTCGAAGCTTGAAACCGCAGGATGCGAGTCAGCGACTTGCAAACATTTTTTTAAAAGAACAACTAGGGGTGGCCAGTTGCCACAAACTGATAAAACGTGCAAAATGTGACGTAGAAATATAAATGACATCAATTTTAGAATGACGCACGGTGTTCTAAGTGCTGTATGTCTGCTCAAACACACGAGGCGAGAGCTGGGGATCTACCTGATAGTAGAGTAACTTCCCCTGTTTGACCGATTGAATTAGGCGAGATCACTCCCACACACTATGACATTACTCCCCTTAATTATTTCCGAACAATTCCTATAGCGCCCGTTGTAGTCACCAACTCCGCCCCTGACATGCTTGGAATGGTTCATGAGAAAACTAAGCTATCCACAAAAAGTTAAGGATCACTTGCAAACTAATTCATAACTTTCCAAATAAGAAAGCCAATGCGTTGAATTTTGGCCAACATTTAATTCAATGCTTTAGTGATAACGATACACAATTGCCTTCAATTTCGAGCAATCGTTTGGTCTGTACATTTGATCAAAGTGGGTACGTATCGAAATTTGATTTCCCAAAGTCATTGAAATCACAAGACAGGGCATTCTGATGCTCCCAAAAGTTCAGTAATGCGTGTATCCGCCATGGCTGTTCTGGCACTCGACGCAGCGAGTCCTCATGGAGTTGACCAGGGTGGTGAAGATCCTCTGTGGAAGCGCCTGCCACTCAGCCTGCAGCATCTGGTAGAGGTGCTGGGCATCCCTGGGAGGGGGGTGGTTGCTCCTCACTTTGCGATCCAGCTCATCCCAGAGGTTCTCAATCGGGTTGAGATCGGGACTGCATGCTGGCCACTCCATTCTGTTGACTCCAGACTGCTGCAGGAAGTCGTTGACCACCCTTGCCCTGTGGGGGCGAGCGTTGTCATCCTGGTAGACAGCCGGCAGTCCCATCTGCTGCAGTGTAGGCACAGCCAGCGGTCGAAGGATCTCATCCCGGTATCGGAGGCCAGTCAGGTTACCCTGTACATGATACAAGGGTGTTCTGTGGTGAAGGCTGAAGGCCCCCCAGACCATTACAGAACCTCCACCAAAGGCCACCTTTTCTTGGACAGTGGCGTCAATAAAGCGTTCCCCTGGGCGCCTCCAGACCCTCAGTCGGCCGTCGTTGTGGTTCAGGGTGAAGCGTGATTCATCACTGAACAGGACCTGGGACCATTGCTGACGTGTCCACCTCACGTGACGTCTGCAGAAGGCGCGGCGTGCTGCCCTATGGGCTGGAGTTAAGCGTGGCCGTACAGCTGGGCGACGAGAACGGAGGTTAAACCCATGAAGGCGGTTCCGTATGGTCTGCTGGCTGATGTTGATGTTAGTAGCCACCCTCAGCTGCCTTCG
>CM065684.1:61198353-61213353 GCA_017654935.2 Phymorhynchus buccinoides
CGGCATTGTCACGCGAATGGCGTCACTTTCCATATTTGGAGATGACCAAGTGCAGCATTGAACGTCTTGTGTTTGTATGTGTGTTGTTTTTCTCTGGCAAATCCTGGTTCTTTCCCTGTTGTTGTTTCTCCTCATTGTCAGTGTTCTACTCCCCGTTCTTATCGCTGTTGTCGCGGGTGACTCTTGGGTAAAATGATATCGTCGATGAGTACTAGGTTATATTGTTGCTGTCGTGTTTATGACCTTGTGTGGGGACATGATTGATGGGTGTTGTATGCATTATTGTTTATAACTTTGAAACCCTCAGGACTGGAAGTGTGTGGTGTGCGCGTGCTTGTGTATGTGTGTGTGTGTGTGTGTGTGTGTGTGTGTGTGTGTGTGTGTGTGTGTGTGTGTGTGTGTGTGTGTGTGTGTGTGGTGTGTGTGTGTGTGTGTGTATGTGTGTGTGTTCGTGTGTGTGTGCGTCCGCGCGTGTACGTGTGTGTAACTGTACGCGCGTGCGTACCTGCGTGCGTGCGCAGGCGCGCTGTCGTTGTTTGGTCGACCATACTTTTTTCTTGATATCTAAAAAAACAATCTGTGACGAGTTTTTGACTGATTAGTGTGTGTCTGCTCCCTGCTCTCTTTAATTCCTGGTCATATTTGTACATGTACCGTAACCACGAGTGCGTCCTAAACAGTTAACACGGGTAGTAACATGTAAATTAGACTAAACTACCAATCGTTTTGCCAGTTTAGTCTAATTTACACGTAACTACTCGTGTTAGCTGTTTAAGGCGCAGTCATGATTTCGGTGCCAATTGTCTGTCCTGTTTTGGCATTACTCTTTTGGATCCACCTTCTCGTTCGCGACACACAACCAGCGGGAAGAGAGAAAACAACAACACAAAATGACAAAGGAAAGCAAAAGAGAAGACAAATCACTGTTAAAACAGGGAGCTGGGGTGAAAGAAAGAAAAGAGAGAAGGTGTGAAGAAAGAAAGAAGGAAAACGAAAAAAACCAAAACGGTTTTATGTGCATTAAATAAGATGATAAATAAAAGAAACCACAAAACAAGCTTCGTTGATGAGATGGAAGTTTTCGTCTTTTATTAATTAAACAAAGCCTGTGTCAACTTTAATTGGCACTGTCCATGCACCTGACTAAATCACGACAGAAAAGCACATACCCGTAAGCATAGCTGGGTGCCCAACTTGTTTTCAAGATTAGAAAGAATATGAATTGTATCAGTCGATTGTGCGAAGATCATCCAAATCACCAAATTTGTCAAAAGAGAGACAGTATAGTCAAGTCAAGTCAAGTCATCTTTATTTTCCAAAAAAACCTAGGGGCACAAGAAAATAATCACAAATCTGTTGCGGCAATGAACAATATTTCACACATATTGGTTTTAAATAACATACCAGTGCACAATTCCAGACATATAAACTTGCAATAATCATCTGCAAAGGATCTGTGTGTTCACTTTGGAATGAATCTTTTTTTTTCTTCCTTTACTGTTCCTTAAATTCGGCAAATTACTTTACTGAAAAAGACTCGAAAACGACCCCACCCTATAAACTGTCAAAAATCACTGCGGAATTTTCTTATAAAACTAGATGTTTTGATGACATTGTGTGATCTGAAATTCCATCCTTCATGTACTCTGGTATTCCCCATCAACTTTCCGATTGTTGTTGTTTTCTCTTCTCTTTGACTTTCATATCTTGAATGGGTTTTTCATCAGTTGGCTGTAGAGATATCCCCTTATGTTTAACTACTTTCTGTCGACAACGATCATGGTTATATTTTTGTTTTGTTTTCTTGTTTTTCCTCATAATATTGAAAATTGACTTTTGTTTATTTTCTTAAATATTTTAATATCTCTTTGTCTGTGTTTGCCAGCCGCCATATTAGAGACTACATTTGAGTAGGCACACTATAAGCTTCAAGCTTGTTGCTGCCGTTAGTTCTGTTCATCTCATTTGGATGTATGTGTGTTGTTGGTCAATAAATCATTTTAAGACCCTTTCATCGCCACTGTCGCCTCTTGGCACCACAATGATTTAACACCCATGTCACTGAAAGGCATCAAATGAGGGTCTGGTATCCAGTGACCTTATGTTCTTAATTTTGGGAGGTAAGGATAGGCCCTATTTTATATATGTCACAGAGGACTCCCCAACATTACAGACATAATCATTTCTTTACCCAGGTAAGCTTAATGGAAAGTGTTGGCTGAAAAATGGCTGGCGTTGAACGGGTTTTTTTCAGTTGAACTTCAAATATACATCCATTGCGCAATTGGCGCAATTGAGCAATGTTCAACTAGGACCAATTGAGTGGTAGACGATGAGGTAACGCAACACCTGCGAAGGACTGCAGACTTCATCCTCCCCCTCACTTTATCCACCATCACCATCACCCCTGCTCCTAACTTTCTCCCCCGTTCTACTTTCCTAACTCTGCTAATTAATGGTTAATTATCGACACACCCACTGCCAAGCCACGCCCCCTTCTCAAGTCTCCGCTACCACTTTTCTTTCTACGTCGTTTTCGCTTTGTCCCTTTACTTCAATTTGTTACCATCTCTCTCTCCAAGTCTCCGCTACCACTTTTCTTTCTACGTCGTTTTCGCTTTGTCCCTTTACTTCAATTTGTTACCATCTCTCTCTCCAAGTCTCCGCTACCACTTTTCTTTCTACGTCGTTTTTGCTTTTTTCCCTTTACTTCAATTTTTTTTCCATCTCTCTCTCCAAGTATCTGCTACCACTTTCTTTCGACTTCATTTTCCTCTCTCTCTCTCTCTCTCTCTCTCTCTCTCTCTCTCTCTCTCTCTCTCTCTCTCTCTCTCTCTCTCTCTCTCTCTCTCTCTCTCTCTCTAACACAAAATGTTCGTCTTGCTTGCACGCGCCTTAGCTCCCCTGCTTTGTGCAATGGCACGTGCAGTTTTCTCCCCTGAGTTGAGAACTGACCCGCCATGTTCATAGAATGCCAGGCTCTCAATTAGGGTCCAAGTTGTCTGAATAAATCTAAGCCATAGCAGCTTTTAAAAATAAAAATGAATTGGGCAAACGTGTATATTCGTCACCACCCCCAAACATTTTGGCATTTAACATTTCCACTGACAAGCAACAATTTGTCATTGCTGTAGAATAACGCTGAGGATAAAAACAGGAGTAACTATTATTAGGTATTAGTACTTTATAGTCACAGAGACGTCTCTGTGAAATTCGGGTTGCTCCCACCCGGAGAGCGCGTCGTAGCCAGAGGCGCGCCACCCAATTTTATTATTTGTTGGCATGCGATTTCTGTGTGTCTGATGAGGAAGGAGGGGGGTGGGTGGGTAAATTTTGACCAAATGACAACTTTTTCGTTGCCACTGGGTTTAACGTATGCTAAGTGCATGGACACACTGGACATTCGGTTTATCGTCTCACCCGAAAGACTCCACGTTCCGACCGTAAGGCCTAGTGCAAAATGAGAGGAAAAATCCCCTGTACCCAGGTTCGAACTCGTGTTTACTTGACACTTGGCGAACGCGTTACCACTGTGCCACTCTACACTAACTGCACGCAACCAAAAGAAGTAGCCACTAATATTATATTATTCTACGTTATTTCACACAGTTGATACTGTAAAAACATCATTTATCAAGGCAGGATAAAATCCAAGGCGGATCCGGGCCGTATCCTGTTAACTTAACGAGCTCTTCGACACCCCACACTAAATTAGTTTTCCAGTGGAAAGCAAAGACCCTCCAATTAATTAGAATAATTCGCTGTCAGTTAATGAACCATTCCACCCAACAACCCACTGTGCTACCGAGGACCCCTTTGAATCAATTGCACGTGCAGGAAGGCTTCAGTCCGAGGCTCAAAATGGACGCAATGGTCTGGAGCACGCTACACGCCGTCGCTGCTTTTCTCCTTTCTGTTAACCCTTTCACCGCCAAAGTCGCATTTTAGCACCACAGTGATTTAACACCCATGTCACTAAAAGGCATCAAATTGGGGTCTATTATCTAAAGACCCTATTGTCTTAGTTTTGGGAAGTAAGGACAGACCTTATTTTATATATGTCACAGAAGAATCCCCAATACTGCAGATGGATTTTGTTCTCTACCCAGGTAAATTTAATGAAAATTTGTGGCTGAAATATGGCTGGCGGTGAAAGGGTTAAAGACACACTGACGCACCACGATTAAGTCCCTTGGTTTTTTCCTAGGTAGCTGTGACCCACATACATATGTCTCCAACTTCAAATTGAGGCTGCTCTTTAAAATGATGTTTCGTTTTCCATTTGGGGGCATTTGTATGGGAGTGAGACCTGGTCAAAACAAGATTTCTTACCAGCTATTAGAGGGTTTTCCCAGTTTGACTCCCATACAAATGTTCCCAAATTGAAAACGAAACATCATTTTAAAGAGCAGACACAATTTGAATCTGGGGACATTTGTATGTGGGTCACAGCTACCCAGAAAAAAACCCAAGGGACTTAATCGTGGTGCGTCAGTGTGTCTTTAAAGTGCTCTATTGTCTTTGCCTGTCTCTGTTTGTCTGTATGTCTGTCTCTCTGTTTGTCTGTCTGTCTGTCAGCATGACTGTTTGTCTGTCTGTCTGTCAGCATGCCTGTCTGTTTGTCTGTCTGTCTGTCTGTGACCGAGGTTAGTCGATATTTTATGATAACATGCTAGCTGACATCAAGTCAATATATACAGAAAAGCTAAAAACAAAATACCCATGAGATTTTAGTCTATGAGCATCGCATATTTCAAAGATTGAACAAGTGAGGCAAGGATAGGAGACTGAAAATATGCAAAGGTAGAGAACTCTCCTTAAATTAGGTCCCCTCCACCAAAGTTCCTTACGACACTCCCACCTAGCTCTTTATGAGCCAGAGTCAAAGGGAAGCAAACCCAGCATCATCCTCTATTGTTTTTTTTACATAATTATCTTAATTATGCTAAATGATAACCCCATGGATGAAAACTCGTTAATCTATTGCGAACTGAGGAGGAACATGCGACTGGGTAACACAAAACTGTTTAGGAGGAGGAAGAAGAAGAAGAAGAAGAAGAAGAAGAAGAAGAAGAAGAAGAAGAAGAAGAAGAAGAAGAAGAAGAAGAAGAAGAAGAAGAAGAAGAAGAAGAAGAAGAAGAAGAAGAAGAAGAAGAAGAAGAAGAAGAAGAAGAAGAAGAAGAAGAAGAAGAAGAAGAAGAAGAAGAAGAAGAAGAAGAAGAAGAAGAAGAAGAAGAAAGAAGAAGAAGAAGAAGAAGAAGAAGAAGAAGAAGAAGAAGAAGAAGAAGAAGAAGAAGAAGAAGAAGACACAAGAAAGAAGGGGAAGAGAAGAACAGAAGAAAAAGAAAAAGAAGTTTATCGCCTCAACCAAAGCCTCTTTGTCAACGTCGGATCAGTTAGTCAAGGAGGAGGTTCCAACCCTCCCCCATCCGAAGATGATGATAATTCGAATGTAAAAGAATCAATGAAGGCCTCCTCTGTGAGAATAAACTAAAACTATATCATGGAATTACTGTAATGAAGTAGGGCCTATGCTATATCGAAGGTATGGACGTGGTAGCCACGAATTGCTCATTCTTTTGCTTTTGTGACTGTCTGTGTGTGTGTGTGTGTGTGTGTGTGTGTGTGTGTGTGTGTGTGTGTGTGTGTGTTGTGTGTGTGTGTGTGTGTGTGTGTGTGTGTGTGTGTGTGTGTGTGTGTGTGTGTGTGTGTGTGTGTGTGTGTGTGTGTGTGTGTGTGTGTGTGTGTGTGTGTGTGTGTGTGTGTGTGTGTGTGTGTGTGTGTGTGTGTGTGTGTGTGTGTGTGTGTTGTGTGTGTGTGTGTGTGTGTGTGTGTGTGTGTGTGTGTGTGTGTGTGTGTGTGTGTGTGTGTGTGTGTGTGTGTGTGTGTGTGTGTGTGTGTGTGTGTGTGTGTGTGTGTGTGTGTGTGTGTGTGTGTGTGTGTGTGTGTGTGTGTGTGTGTGTGTGTGTGTGTGTGTGTGTGTGTGTGTGTGTGTGTGTGTGTGTGTGTGTGTGTGTGTGTGTGTGTGTGTGTGTGTGTGTGTGTGTGTGTGTGTTTGTGTGTGTTGTGTGTGTGTGTGTGTGTGTGTGTGTGGTGTGTGTGTGTGTGTGTGTGTGTGTGTGTGTGTGTGTGTGTGTGTGTGTGTGTGGTGTGTGTGTGTGTGTGTGTGTGTGTGTGTGTGTGTGTGTGTGTGTGTGTGTGTGTGTGTGTGTGTGTGTGTGTGTGTGTGTGTGTGTGTGTGTGTGTGTGTGTGTGTGTGTGTGTGTGTGTGTGTGTGTGTGTGTGTGTGTGTGTGTGTGTGTGTGTGTGTGTGTGTGTGTGTGTGTGTGTGTGTGTGTGTGTTGTGTGTGTGTGTGTGTGTGTGTGTGTGTGTGTGTGTGTGTGTGTGTGTGTGTGTGTGTGTGTGTGTGTGTGTGTGTGTGTGTGTGTGTGTGTGTGTGTGTGTGTGTGTGTGTGTGTGTGTGTGTGTGTGTGTGTGTGTGTGTGTGTGTGTGTGTGTGTGTGTGTGTGTGTGTGTGTGTGTGTGTGTGTGTGTGTGTGTGTGTGTGTGTGTGTGTGTGTGTGTGTGTGTGTGTGTGTGTGTGTGTGTGTGTGTGTGTGTGTGTGTGTGTGTGTGTGTGTGTGTGTGTGTGTGTGTGTGTGTGTGTGTGTGTGTGTGTGTGTGTGTGTGTGTGTGTGTGTGTGTGTGTGTGTGTGTGTGTGTGTGTGTGTGTGTGTGTGTGTGTGTGTGTGTGTGTGTGTGTGTGTGTGTGTGTGTGTGTGTGTTGTGTGTGTGTGTGGTGTGTGTGTGTGTGTGTGTGTGTGTGTGTGTGTGTGTGTGTGTGTGTGTGTGTGTGTGTGTGTGTGTGTGTGTGTGTGTGTGTGTGTGTGTGTGTGTGTGTGTGTGTGTGTGTGTGTGTGTGTGTGTGTGTGTGTGTGTGTGTGTGTGTGTGTGTGTGTGTGTGTGTGTGTGTGTGTGTGTGTGTGTGTGTGTGTGTGTGTGTGTGTGTGTGTGTGTGTGTGTGTGGTGTGTGTGTGTGTGTGTGTGTGTGTGTGTGTGTGTGTGTGTGTGTGTGTGTGTGTGTGTGTGTGTGTGTGTGTGTGTGTGTGTGTGTGTGTGTGTGTGTGTGTGTGTGTGTGTGTGTGTGTGTGTGTGTGTGTGTGTGTGTGTGTGTGTGTGTGTGTGTGTGTGTGTGTGTGTGTGTGTGTGTGTGTGTGTGTGTGTGTGTGTGTGTGTGTGTGTGTGTGTGTGTGTGTGTGTGTGTGTGTGTGTGTGTGTGTGTGTGTGTGTGTGTGTGTGTGTGTGTGTGTGTGTGTGTGTGTGTGTGTGTGTGTGTGTGTGTGTGTGTGTGTGTGTGTGTGTGTGTGTGTGTGTGTGTGTGTGTGTGTGTGTGTGTGTGTGTGTGTGTGTGTGTGTGTGTGTGTGTGTGTGTGTGTGTGTGTGTGTGTGTGTGTGTGTGTGTGTGTGTGTGTGTGTGTGTGTGTGTGTGTGTGTGTGTGTGTGTGTGTGTGTGTGTGTGTGTGTGTGTGTGTGTGTGTGTGTGTGTGTGTGTGTGTGTGTGTGTGTGTGTGTGTGTGTGTGTGTGTGTGTGTGTGTGTGTGTGTGTGTGTGTGTGTGTGTGTGTGTGTGTGTGTGTGTGTGTGTGTGTGTGTGTGTGTGTGTGTGTGTGTGTGTGTGTGTGTGTGTGTGTGTGTGTGTGTGTGTGTGTGTGTGTGTGTGTGTGTGTGTGTGTGTGTGTGTGTGTGTGTGTGTGTGTGTGTGTGTGTGTGTGTGTGTGTGTGTGTGTGTGTGTGTGTGTGTGTGTGTGTGTGTGTGTGTGTGTGTGTGTGTGTGTGTGTGTGTGTGTGTGTGTGTGTGTGTGTGTGTGTGTGTGTGTGTGTGTGTGTGTGTGTGTGTGTGTGTGTGTGTGTGTGTGTGTGTGTGTGTGTGTGTGTGTGTGTGTGTGTGTGTGTGTGTGTGTGTGTGTGTGTGTGTGTGTGTGTGTGTGTGTGTGTGTGTGTGTGTGTGTGTGTGTGTGTGTGTGTGTGTGTGTGTGTGTGTGGTGTGTGTGTGTGTGTGTGTGTGGTGTGTGTGTGTGTGTGTGTGTGTGTGTGTGTGTGTGTGTGTGTGTGTGTGTGTGTGTGTGTGTGTGTGTGTGTGTGTGTGTGTGTGTGTGTGTGTGTGTGTGTGTGTGTGTGTGTGTGTGTGTGTGTGTGTGTGTGTGTGTGTGTGTGTGTGTGTGTGTGTGTGTGTGTGTGTGTGTGTGGTGTGTGTGTGTGTGTGTGTGTGTGTGTGTGTGTGTGTGTGTGTGTGTGTGTGTGTGTGTGTGTTGTGTGTGTGTGTGTGTGTGTGTGTGTGTGTGTGTGTGTGTGTGTGTGTGTGTGTGTGTGTGTGTGTGTGTGTGTGTGTGTGTGTGTGTGTGTGTGTGTGTGTGTGTGTGTGTGTGTGTGTGTGTGTGTGTGTGTGTGTTGTGTGTGTGTGTGTGTGTGTGTGTGTGTGTGTGTGTGTGTGTGTGTGTGTGTGTGTGTGTGTGTGTGTGTGTGTGTGTGTGTGTGTGTGTGTGTGTGTGTGTGTGTGTGTGTGTGTGTGTGTGTGTGTGTGTGTGTGTGTGTGTGTGTGTGTGTGTGTGTGTGTGTGTGTGTGTGTGTGTGTGTGTGTGTGTGTGTGTGTGTGTGTGTGTGTGTGTGTGTGTGTGTGTGTGTGTGTGTGTGTCTGTGTGTGTGTGTGTCTGTCTGTGTATCGATTATCTTAAAAACTACTGTTTGGACTTTGATTAAAATTGGCAGAGGGGTAGACAGCTTGAAAAGGAAGCTTCCTTTCGTTAATCAACGCGCCTCTGTCTATCAATGCTTCGACTTCGAGAGAGAGTGGAAGTAGGGTGGGATCTCGCAGGGAGACGAGGGAAGGGGGTGGTGTCTTACATTTAAAGATACACAGACGCGCCACGATTAAGTCCCTTGTTTTTTTCTGGGTAGCTGTGACCCATATAGAAATGTCCCCATGTTCAAATTGAGGCTGCTCTTTAAAATGATGTATCGCTTTGAGTTTAGGGGCATTTGTATGGTAGTGAGACCTGGCCAAAACAAGATTTCTTTCCCGCTATAAGAGGGAAAACCCGTGAAACCCGTGATTTTGACACGTGATCTGGTAGGTCTTTAAATTATTTCAGGGAATTGCTTAAAGACCTACAGAGCCGGCTGTCAAAATCACGTATTTCACGTGTTTTCCTTCTTATAGCTGGTAAAAAATCTTATTTTGACCAAGTGTTGCTCCCATACACATTGAAAACGAGGCATCACTTTAAAGAGCAGCCTCGATCGTATACGAGGACAGTCACGAAAACGAGGCATCACTTTAAAGAGCAGCCTCGATCGTATACGAGGTAAGTCTAAATGCGGACCACATCGACCCAGAAAAAAACAAGGGACTTAATCCAGCCGGCTCTGTGGGTCTTTAAACTCTAAAAGCCGCCTCACACTAATCCAACCTTTAATATATTCAGCTGGAAGAAACGTCAGATGTGAAGTTCATTTGATTAGTTGTGGCCATATTCACACTATCAGCAAGCATTGGCTGTATCCCCACAACTGCCTGAGTGAGTCGGAAGTAAATGGTGCAGTCGCCAATTTCTTTCCGACCTGGTGGGAAGAGTTTCATCCGAACAAAAATTTGCGCTTGTGATTTCTGCTCACAACTCTGCCAGAAGAACGGAAAAAGTGTGGACATGTTACAACCATTTTCATCCGACTTGGTTGGACAGTGTGAGCCGGCGTTTAGACTCTTAGGCCGTGTACACACATAAGCGGATATTCCATGCGGAAACCCGTGCGCAATCCATAAATAAGCGAAACAAAGAAGGGAAAAGATGTGCGCACCTGTCCGAATTTCCCCTATATGCGTACACTTTTATCCTTCTTTCTTCCACTTATTTCGGGTTTTCCGTACGGAACTTTACGCGTCTAATGTGAACCCGGCCTAAGCCCTACAAGCTAGGTAAATCGACGCATACATAATTCGACCACCGCCGTCGCGACTATCGCCACCACCGTTGCCTGTGTCCTCACCCTCATCCACACTCATCAGTGTTTACACACGGGATAGGCATACACAACGATGACAAATAGAACGACAGAATAAGGCCGGGTTCATATTAGACGCGTAAGTTCCGAACGGTAAACCCTAAATATAATAAGTGGGAAAAAGAAGGATAGACGTTTCATTCGGACACATGCGTAACTCTTTTCTCTTCTTTGCTTCACTTATTTATGGATTGCGCACGGGTTTCCGCATGGAATATCCGCTTATGTGTGTACACGGCCTAAGAAGAAAACTAATATACTGAGGAAGAAGAAGAAGAAGAAGAAGAAGAAGAAGAAGAAGGAGAAGGAGAAGAAGAAGAAGAAGAAGAAGAAGAAAGAAGAAGAAGAAGAAGAAGAAGAAGAAGAAGAAGAAGAAGAAGAAGAAGAAGAAGAAGAAGAAGAAGAAGAAGAAGAAAAGAAGAAGAAGAAGAAGAAGAAGAAGATGAAGAAGAAAAAGAAGAAGAAGAAGAAGAAGAAGAAGAAGAAGAAGAAGAAGAGGAGGATGAAAAAGAAGAAGAAGAAGAAAAAGAAGATGAAGAAGAAGAAGAAGAAGAAGAAGAAGAAGAAGAAGAAGAAGAAGAAGAAGAAGGCGTGCACACACACACACACACACACACACACACACACACACACACACACACACACACACACACACACACACAGTGCGCGGTCATTACACGCTAACTGGAAGGAAAACTAGCCCGACTACCCGGCCCCGGCTCCCGCAATTAAAATTGCATCCCATTTGGCGCACGTGGCGGGGACCGGGAAGGGGGGGGGGGAGAGGAGGGGAAGGGGGGGGGGGGAGGGAGACGCGAGGGGAGAGAACATGGTGCCAAATTAGCCTCGTTACCTCCCTTTCCCTCTACTCCGCGAAAGATCGATACTCACCCAGGTCTCTCCCTACTCCTCACGACGGTGGAGAGCTACTCTGCAGGGGAGGGCACTTTCACGTGTTGCTGTCAGAGTTATCCTTTCTTGTTCTCTTCTTTTTTTTAAAAAGTGTGACCTCCCTTGAGTTGTCACTGACTTGGCACTCGCGGCAGGTCAAGTATTAGTAGTAGAGGGGTGGAGACTTTTAGGTACTGTAGTAAGGAGAGTTGCGGAGTTGAGTATACAGTCAAACCTCTATTTTAAGAAATTGAACAAAGGGGGGAAACTCTCTTTCTAATTAACTCCCCACCCCCAACAAAGTTAATGGTCAACCTATGGCGATATTGTTCACGCCAGAGGGCAGTCAATGCACTAGGGGCTTATCACGCGATTTTCTTACTTGGGCGTAGTGAGAGAGAGAGAGTGATGGTAGGACCACTCACTGTCTCTCTCTCTTTCTTTATCCCCAACTAATAATATAGAGAGGATTAGCCCCACACGAGCGTCATGCCCTCTGGCGTGAGAAAAATCGCACTAAGTCTCTCATTGCGACACCAATCATCTAGCTATGCGTGGGTCAGAGCCAAAGTGAGACAAGCAAAGCATCAGTCTCAAAAAAGAATGTGCCAAGTTCGCTTTTATGACCTTTCACCCACACGTTCCTTTTTGAGAATGATGCTTTGTTTGTCTCACTTTGGCTCTGATGCACGCATTGCTAGATGATTGGTGTCGTAATCAACTTTGGTGGAGGGGAGTTAATTAGAAAGAGAGTATCCCCACTTTGTTCAATTTCGTTATTTCCTCTCTTGGCCTCACTATTTCATTCTCTATTTTAAGACTTCCAAAAAGTCAGGAAAAATCGGTCTTAAATTGGAGGGGGTCTTGTGAAATTCTGCTTAACGTCCTCCGGTCTGGTACAGGCACATATGGGACATTAGTAGAGACAAAGGTGGTGGGAACGATCCTGGAGGCAATGCCTGGAGGCAGTGCAACACCAGAAAAGTCCTGAATTAACAATACAGATGTATCATACGTCTTAAAACGGAGGTTGATTTTATAGGAAGAGTTCAACATCCGTTCCAAAAAGGTCAGTCTTAAATGAGAGGAGGTCTATTAACGGAGGGTCGTATAATAGAGGTTTGACTGTGGGGAAGTTGCAACCATAGAGGTCCCTGACGATGTCTGATGTCCAAGGATAAACACCCATCACCACAAAAGGGACATTTAGTCGATGGGCGAGTTTCTCATATAGTTTCGGTCAAGTTTGAATTATGGGTATTGTCGTGCTCTCTAACATATTATCTTTCATATATCCATAAAAGATAATCTTTATTATGGTCTCTAAATATCCCCACAAAGTGCTTTCAAATGAGTCGAATGATGCATTTTCTTCAGCTAGGCAAAACTTTAGACTGTGATTTCTCAAAATGGCTGACAGTCACCCTACCCAGTTTAAATGCTCACAACTCTGGAACAAAAGAAGGATACAATAATTGTTATCCTATCATTAGAAAGAGAATGCCCTGAAGTTTCCAATTATGCCATGTTCTCAGAATGGTCATCGTGACAGTTAATGTCGCTTTCGTGATGGTGGATCACAAAAATGTTGTTTGTTTACTTAAATAAGGAACTCATACGAAGACCCAAGTTTCTAGCCAAGGCTGTCAAATCATCCAATACCGAAAATGGTCAAATAATGGTTTGCACAAGTTTTGTTCATAGACAATTCTTTGCAGACACATATAAAAATCGATTAATCATTAAAGACTTGTTTAGTATATAATGCTCTTTATGATGACTACTATAAGTATATACTACAAGGCATTTCAAGTTAAGTGTACGATTATACATGCTTATTGAGTTTACAAGTCGTCTCCTATTTGTTTATTTATTTATAAAGAAACGTTCTTGAGCGCTTATTCTTAGAGCCCTAAGCGCTTTACAATGTCACTAAGACATCGATTACAAAAACGTCTTCACACACATGCTCAGGCTACTGTCATCCCTCCTCCCGTTCCCTCCCCATCCTTATATTTTCGCATGCACACGCTCAACTACCCACCTTACTATAGCAATAATGCATAATAATAGTACAATACGCAAACCTTAAAAAAATAATTATGTCCTACAACAGTAATACATAATAATAGTACAACGCATCGCATTGCAAACCGTACACATTTAGCTATAATTAATTTACACAAAATTAAAAACTTCCACTGACTTACGCATACCGTACTTACACCAAACTGAAAGGACGCACACAAGCACGCACACACGCGCGCGCACGCGCGCGCACGCACACGCACACACACACACACACACACACACACACACACACACACACACACAATCTCGCCAATCTCTAACCCAGCACAACTAACGGCTTACAGCAAGTTAATGAAATAGGGAAACGAATCACAAACAAAGTTATTTGTCAGCATAATTAGGAAGATAGGATATTAGAAAAAAATATGAACATAAAACATAAAACATAACTTAATGTATGTTGGGTTTGTTCCCTTTGGCCATCATTCTTGCGGTGCTAGGCGGTGGTGTCGTAAACAACTTTGGTGGAGGGGAGTTAATATAACGGAGGATACCCTCCCCTTATTCATTTCGCTAATGTATGTGTATGGTCAACTTATGACGACGATTTGACCGCCAGGGGGGCAATCAAACCAGTAGGGGATAAGCGCGTGATATTCTTATTTGGGCGTAGTGAGAGAGAGAGAGAGAGAGAGAGAGAGAGAGAGAGAGAGAGAGAGAGAGAGAGAGAGAGAGAGAGAGAGAGAGAGAGAGAGAGAGAGGAGATGAGTCCCTCTCTCTCTCTCTCTCTCTCTCTCTCTCTCTCTCTCTCTCTCTCTCTCTCTCTCTCTCTCTCACTACACCCAACTAAGAATATCACGTGCTTAGCCCCTACTGGTTTGACTGTCCCCTGGCGGTCAAATCATCGTCCTACGTTGCTCATTGTGTTACAGTTTCCTTAAATTATTTCCCATTGAAACTTTTGTTGTTGTTGTTGTTCAATCCCATTGTCCTAAGCCTATCCTCTATAGGCCTATTTCCAATGCTCAGACATTGATCGCCATGAATTCTTCTTCAAAGCAATTATTTACGCTTTTCCAGATAAGCTTTACTTTTCTAACCTTTTTCTTTTTCTTTTTCGGTTTTCTCTCCTTTTTCTGTCTTTCGATTCAAACTAAGTATGTTTTTTCTAACCTGGAAGAATGGTCAAAAAACACGTCGTTATTTTTCTCTCTTTACCCATGGCAATACAGTGATACGCCAGGAATAACATTACTTTCCTACCACTGTGTTTGCCATGGACAAAGAGTGAAAACTAACAACTTGCATTTCGTCCTTAAGCAAGGAAAACTCGGTCAGTAACAAACAACAAGTTTGAACATAAATCCAAATCCATAAACACAGTACAGACATAATAATTCTCATATGTGAACAAAGTTTATAGAATAATCCTTGCTACAACAGGCACGCCTTGCCATTTTCTTCATCTATCGAGCAGTTTCACAAAACTGACAGCTTGCTATTATGAAAAGTGAAAGTTTCGCCAATGATGATAATAATATGATCTTTTGTCGTGATCTTTATAGTGACAAATTGCCAATCCCCCTCCCTAGTTGGCTGTTAAAGCCGTTTTGAAACGCTAACTGATTGACCTTTGGGCGGATCGATTCCGTAGAAGACATTATTGATCCTCCTTTTCATTGATCAGTCAGTCGTCTGCAAGCGTCACATCTAGTGAGTGGCCGCCATCTTTAGTTAGGGGCGCGTCATTCAAGCAAAGTTCTGAGTTCTCTTTTTCCCTAACTGATTACTCTCCCCTGCTATGCGAAACTGGGTTCCAGTGGTTAGAAATGTCTGCTTCAGGAGACACACAATGACGAGGTTTTCGGTTCCAATCTGCAGTGCTCCCCTTTTTTTCTGAATAAGGCCGGGTTCACATAAGACGCGTAAGTTCCGTACGGAAAACCCTAAATAAGTGGAAGAAAGAAGGATACAAGTTTACGCATATAAGCGAAATTCGAACACGTGCGGAAATCTTGTCCCTTCTTTGATTCACTTATT
>CM065684.1:61215853-61228353 GCA_017654935.2 Phymorhynchus buccinoides
GATTATTATTTAAAGTTCATTATACGTGAGGTGATCCAAAAGTCTTGACAGTTGGCCTGCCATATTGCATCTGACAAGTGTACATAAAAAAGTAAGATGTCAAATAAAAGC
This sequence comes from Phymorhynchus buccinoides, assembly GCA_017654935.2. Lineage (NCBI taxonomy): Eukaryota > Metazoa > Mollusca > Gastropoda > Neogastropoda > Raphitomidae > Phymorhynchus > Phymorhynchus buccinoides. The sequence continues at coordinate 61,215,965 of CM065684.1, forward strand.
TTGGCCTTTTCCCTATTTGCTTGCATACGCCTATGAATGATGTCACAATATTTCATCACATATGACGTCATTGCAAATATGATGTCATCAACTGTGGTTGAAAAACATGGATCCAAATCCTGAACAGCTGAGGTTTTATGTTTTTACAAGGTTCAAACTTGGAGAGACTCCAATCAAAATTCATGCTGATTTGATTTATGTGTACGGGGACCAGTGTACGGCACACAGGACAGTTTGCAGATGGATTCAAAATTCAAAAGCTGACATTAAAGATGAATACCGCTCTGGGCGTCCTTGTGATGCCAGGAACGAGCACAATATCCTGCTTGTAAAGAAAGCCGTTGAAAAGAACCAACATATTACATAGTTGAACGGACCCTGCGTCAAGATCTTCAGCTAAAACAAATCGCTGCAAAATGGGTACCACACCTGTTGACAGATCAACAAAAGAAGCAGAGGGTTTTGTGTGCCAAGAAATTGCTGGAGATGTTTGAGCCAAATGGCCCAAAACGGCTGTGTGACGTAGTCACCGGAGATGAAACTTGGATCTCATTTTATGGCATCCCAAGCAAGCGGTCCAATATGGCGTGGGTGAGTGCTGACCAGGAGAGACCAGTTGTTCTTCGTCCATCTTTTCAGAGTCGGAAGAGGCTTTTCTCCATTTTTTTCAGCACCCAAGGCTCAGTAGCAGTCGACATACTTCCAGAGAAATGCACACTCACTGCCAGCTATTATGTTGGAACAGTTTTGCCAAAAGTGGCTGGGTCTGTCTGTGAGCAGCGCCCAACCGTTGGTACCAGCAAAACAATGCTCCTGCATGACAATGCCAGTGCTCACAAAGCCAAGGTCACCATGACCTATATAGAAGAGCAATCTGTCCAAGTTCTTCCGCATCCACCTTACAGTCCAGACTTGTCACCATGTGACTTTTGGTTATTTCCACTTCTGAAGGAAAACCTCTCTGGCAAGAAGTTTTCAAGGATACAGGACTTGGGAAAAGCGGTGAAATCACAGCTGGACACCATACCTCTGCTGGAGTATCAAAATGCCTTTGTTTCTTGGCTGACCTGACTGCAACTTTGTGTGGAAAGAGGAGGAGAGTACTTCGAGGGACTGTAAAGAAATGGTAAGTTTCGAGCAATAAACACGGCCGTTAGAGACCAAGTGTCAAGACTTTAGGATCATCCCATGTACATCCAGAGCTACCGCGCTGGTAGAATCTGTATAGGCCCAATTGTATTTCGTCGAGAGAGAGAGAGAGAGAGAGAGAGAGAGAGAGAGAGAGAGAGAGAGAGAGAGAGAGAGAGAGAGAGAGAGAGAGAGAGAGAGAGAGAGAGAGAGAGAGAGAGAGAGAGAGAGAGAGAGAGAGAGAGAGAGAGAGAGAGAGAGAGAGAGAGAGAGAGAGAGAGAGAGAGAGAGCAACAAACAAGTGGGAAAATAACGTAAAAGAAACAAAGGAAAAGGGGAGACAAAGGAAAGTTTGGAGAAAAAAACAATTTCAGATTACGGAAACCGACATTATTATGCAGGTGTTGTAGACATCAGTGCAGCTTGAAAAATAATAATCAGCGCAAAAAGTGTGGTTAAAAATCACTTGAAAAAATATTTTAATCCTTTTCACGAGTTAATAATAACAATAAAAAAAAAAAGGCTCTATTACTGTCAGTTGACTTTATTCGACCCCTAGAGAAGACGCCACCACTGTCTCTCAACTTCTTGTCTTGTCTTGTCTTGTCTTGTCTCGTCTGCCTTTCTTAGCACCGTAACGTGTCATTTGTCAGTCAGCCACGTGACTCGTTCTTCGCACGCGCAGCCTACACGTTCCGCTACGGTAAAAGGAGGAGGGCGGGGCTTAAAAAGCCCTTTGAGTGACAAGCGTATTTGGAGAGAAAGAGTTGGAGTTAGCTAAGAGCAGAGAAGCGAAGAGGGGAGGGGTGGGGAAGGGGGGGGGGGGGTAGAGATGAAAGGTTGAGGGGCGTGGTCAATAGAAAAAGGGGAAAGGGGATGGGGAAATGAGGGGTGTGAAGTAGGGAAAGAGAACGTTATGTCAGAAGGGCAATCATTGATAAGTAGCGAGCATCGGATGGCAACTGGAGTGGTGCCGGAACTGGATGGAGTTAGCGGAACAACAAAGAAACGGGGTGTCCTGTCTTCCGCTGACATCGACTTGCGCAGGTTAAAGAACTGATTTGCAGTGATAAACAGGATTAACGGTTACTCACACATTGTGATCTCTGATATACAAGTTGTGCGGTTAACGTTTGCATCAAGAGTTAAGACAGTGTTCGAGGGTTTGAAGTTTAGCAGAGTGTTAGTTTAATCTGACAAAACTATTAGCACAGGATTACTTTAGTCTTACATACGTGTGAAGTTCTTGAGGGGGGCAGTAGGGAGCATATAGCGTTAGTGAAAGGGTGACCAATTCCCAGGGGGGGGGGAAATTGTTCAATAGCCACCATCTTTCCAGAAGGACGCTTGGACAAATCAAATCAAAGTTAAATTCACCTCCAAGGTCAGTGATGGTGATGACGATGATGATGATGATGATGATGATGATGATAATGACGATGATGATGATGATGATAATGCTTTTGAAGATGCTATTGCTGCTGCTGCTGTTGCTGCTGTTGCTGCTGCTGCTGATGCTGCTGCTGCTGCTGATGATGATGATGATGCTTTTGAAGATGCTATTGCTGCTGCTGCTGCTGCTGCTGCTGCTGCTGCTGCTGCTGCTGCTGCTGCTGATGATGATGATGATGATGATGATACTGATGACGATGATGGCGATGATGATTATGAAGATGATGATATTTTTGAAGATGCTTTTGCTGCTGCTGCTGCTTTTGCTTTTGCTTTTGCTTTTGCTGCTGCTGCTGATGATGATGATGCTGATGATGATGACGACGACGACGACGATGGTGATGATGACGATGTGGATTTCTGTCATCTTTCTTTCACACAACATCTCAGTGGAATTGCTGCCATAGCATCCAGTACTAATCGTCACCTAATACAGTGCTGCACTTCATTGTGTTGCTGAACAATAATTAAGCGACGACTTTGTTGTTTATTTACTTTCTTGTTTTCCAACAAAAATGCTTGATTTGTGAGGTGCACGCGCTCGAACCTTTCATTGACAAAGTCATAAAATGTCAGCAGGATTCTTTGAACGGTTTTGAAAATATGAAGCAAAAAGTAAAATGATGGGTGCAAACACACCCACGGGGTACGGGAAGGGTTAAAGTGATAATTATGGTGGATACAAAATAACCACGTTTATATGTTTTAGCCACAATAGGAATAGCGACACTGCCTTTCATATATAGTGTTTAGAAAAATTAAAAGTTGTATGCTTAGGCTTTAGATGAATATACTGTAATATGTATAGGCTTTAGATGAATATACTGTAATATGCATAGGCTTTAGATGAATATACTGTAATATGTATAGGCTTTAGATGAATATACTGTAATATGTATAGGCTTTAGATGAATATACTGTAATATGCATAGGCTTTAGATGAATATACTGTAATATGTATAGGCTTTAGATTAATATGATGTAATTGTATAGGCTTTAGATTAATATTTTGTAATATGTATAGGCTTTAGATTAATATAATATAGTGTTATAGGCTTTAGATGAATATACTGTGGTATGTATAGGCTTTAGATTAATATAATATAGTGTTATAGGCTTTAGATGAATATAATATAGTGTTATAGGCTTTAGATTAATATAATGTAGTGTTATAGGCTTTAGATGAATATAATGTAGTGTTATAGGCTTTAGATGAATATAATATAGTATGTATAGGCTTTAGATGAATATAATGTGGTATGTTAAGCTTTAGATGAACATACTGTGGTATATATAGGCTTTAGATGAATATAATGTAGTGTTATAGGCTTTAGATGAATATAATATAGTATGTATAGGCTTTAGATGAATATAATGTGGTATGTTACGCTTTAGATGAACATAATGTGGTATGTATGGGCTTTAGATGAACAGAATGTGGTATGTATAGGCTTTAGATGAACATAATGTGGTATGTATAGGCTTTAGATGAACATAATATAGTGTTATAGGCTTTAGATGAACATAATATAGTGTTATAGGCTTTATATGAATATATTGTAGTGTTATAGGCTTTAGATGAATATAATGTAGTATGCTAAGCTTTAGATGAACATAATGTGGTATGCATAGGCTTTAGATGAATATAATGTGGTATGTATAGGCTTTAGATGAACATCATGTAGCATAGGCTTTAGATAAACATAATGTAGTATCATAGGCTTTAGATGAATATAATATAGTAGTAAAGGCTTTAGATGAATATAACATAGTGTTATAGGCTTTAGATGAATATATTGTAGTGTTATAGGCTTTAGATGAATATAATGTAGTATGTTAAGCTTTAGATGAACATAATGAGGTATGCATAGGTTTTAGATCAATATCATATGTATAGGTTTTAGATGAATATAATATGTATAGGTTTTAGATCAATATCATATGTATAGGTTTTAGATGAATATAAGATGGTATGTAGATGCTTTAGATGAATATAATATGGTATGTAGATGCTTTAGATGAATATAATATGGTATGTATAGGTTTTAGATGAATATAATATGGTATGTAGATGCTTTAGATGAATATAATATGGTATGTATAGGTTTTAGATGAATATAATATGGTATGTAGATGCTTTAGATCAATATAATATGGTATGTAGATGCTTTAGATGAATATAATATGGTATGTAGATGCTTTAGATGAATATAATATGGTATGTAGATGCTTTAGATGAATATAATATGGTATGTAGATGCTTTAGATGAATATAATATGGTATGTAGATGCTTTAGATGAATATAATATGGTATGTAGATGCTTTAGATGAATATAATATGGTATGTAGATGCTTTAGATGAATATAATATGGTATGTAGATGCTTTAGATGAATATAATATGGTATGTAGATGCTTTAGATGAATATAATATGGTATGTAGATGCTTTAGATGAATATAATATGGTATGTAGATGCTTTAGATGAATATAATATGGTATGTAGATGCTTTAGATGAATATAATATGGTATGTAGATGCTTTAGATGAATATAATATGGTATGTAGATGCTTTAGATGAATATAATATGGTATATAGATGCTTTAGATGAATATAATATGGTATGTAGATGCTTTAGATGAATATAATATAGTATGTAGATGCTTTAGATGATTAACATGTAGCAAGATAATCAGCAATAAAGGATTAACATATGAACGCTTTATGTGTTTAGGTCTACATCTGGCTAATTTTCTATTTATTAGAAATTACCTTTCATTTGACACACTAGCGTTAGTCATGAAACGATGTTTTTGCATTGTGTGCATTTTCCCCATAATAAATTAGTAGGAATGACTTTTGTGTTCACACCTTCTTCGAAGATTTATAATTAGCAATGAGTTATGTTAGCACGTTCAAATCAAGATTTAATCTTGATAAATGTAAGGTTTTCAGATATTCTCCATTTATGCACCTTGGTATAATTATTAGTAACGTCACTGGAACTACCCTGTATTTTACATTGACAATTGTTGAAGTATCCAAAGTTTCTGATATCAGAAGTAGGGTTAGACGGGGTAAAAAGCCCATGGGCGGGTGATATTTTCTTCATTTCATGAGATAATTGGCATGGGCTTCTTACCCGCCCATGGGCTTTTTACCCCGTCTTCCCCTACACCTTGACGAATTCATAACAATTAAGATTCAACAGTTGGATACGTTGATTACAGCGAAATTCTTTATTCTTATCTCGATTATTATCTTCAATAAAGCAGTTATATCTTATATTCACACTGTGATAAATACAAGCAATTTTGTAGTTTAACCAGTTAAATTAGAATTTAAAAAATACATACATTCACAATTAATTAAAATAATCACAATTGTAAATGCTCTCACATCTTCATAAATTAATGAAGACCACCACAGGGAGAAAGGTGGCAGAGTGGTTAAGACGTTCGCCTGCCAAATGTAATGCGTGACTGCAACGTGAGTGACCCGGGTTCGAATCCCGGCCTCACCCTTTCTTTCTAGTTCGACAAGAAAATCTAACTGAACGTCGAGTCCTTCGGATAGGGACTTAAAGCTAGTCTGACCCGTGCGCTTTACGCACGTACAAATCTCACGGCAGTTGAAAGTCAGTAAGAGCAGGGAGAAAGCCTGCTGCCTGGTATGGCCAAATTGATAGCTAGGTTTCCCAAGTCTGCCCACACACCCTGCCTCTCAATTATTTGTTTTTAATTGGATAGGCGCTGCGCTTGCGGCGACGCGCTCTCCGGGGGAGAGCAGCCCGAATTTCACAGAGATAAGTCTCTGTGACTCGATTCGTACTTTCACGAAAATATTAACTGTCAATAATGAGCCCAAATTACATAATTATTTTAGGATTCATTCTTTATTAACACATTATTGACTGTCGGGGATTATTTTATAACTGACATCTTGATCAGTTAATGACAGCTAGGAATTGATGTATAGGTCTTCATAACAATATAACATATCCGTAACAGCATGAAATGATCTGCAAAATTCAGATCTTGATAACTGGTAGGTGAACGACAGCCAAGAATTAATTTACATTTGACACGTTGAAAAGTTAATTAGAAATAGGAATTGACTTGATGAATTGACGACAGACAGAAAATACTTTTTAATCCACACATTCATGAAGTGTGAGTCACGATAAACAGTAAACATTTTGCAACCGCATATCTTCATAAAAAAAGCAGCTCATGAATGAAAATCTGTTTAACGTCCTCCGGTCTGGAACAGACACATACGGGACATTAGTAGATAATAAAGATGGTGGGAACGACCCTGGAGGCAATGCCCGGAGGCAGTGCAACACCAGGAAAGTCCCGAATTTTTAACAATAACAGATGTATAAACTGTAGCTCAAAAAATGCTCATAACAACCAGAATAACCGATTATTTAAGACCTCTATCAATTGATGGGACGGGAACTATTTCATTATTTCCTTCTTTTTTTTGACAGCTAGAATTTATTTATTTTTTGTTCGCGCCTTGGTTGCATCTTTTTGACTTAATTACTGTTAGGAATATGCTATTTTCGTTTATTCTCACGTTAGTAAGTTAATAACAGCAATTAGTTTTTTGTTGTTGTCTGAAATAGCTCAGGGCGTGAAATCATGAGTGCGTCTTAGACAGTCAACACGGGTAGTAGTATGTAAATTAGGCTAAACAGCCACTCGTGTTGGGAGACTACCCGTGTTGACTGTCTAAGACACACTCATGACTATAATTATATACAAATTTAAAACACAAATTATGGCCAGGATTTGGCTTGTTGGTTTCAATAACGCTTGTTGCCAAATTTAACTTCAACATTTGTTGTTACCTAGTTTTCCGACATTTGCTGAGGACCGCTATTGATAGGAATAATGTGGTCAATGATTATCATTGATGATGATGATGATGATGATGATGATGATGATGATGATGATGATGATGATGATAATAATAATAATAATAATAATAAACAGACACTTATATCGCGCTTTTTATCGAGCACAAAGCGCTTTACAATCAGCATTGAAACAAGATGATGATGATGATGATGATGATGATGATGATGATGATGATGATGATGATAGTGATGATGTTCTCATATAAATGAAGGCCCTTTCAGCCGTTTAAGCGTTAGAACTGTCTTCTTTCACTTTCCAATACAAACTAAATCTTGGGCTAAAGTCAACGAGGGGGCAAATGACAAAACAAGGTAATATGCAGGACAAACTTGCTGAACTCAGCTGCATTTTTTCCCCATCATCATTACAAAAATAATAATTAGCTCGCTGTGTGTGCTAATTGGCAAGCTCTTCGATTGCTGATTTCGTCACATGACGGAAAAACAACCCAAGAAAAACAAACACAAAACACAACGCAAAGCAAAAAACAACAACAAACACAAACAAAGAAGAGAGCAGACACATACATGTACTCCCAGTAAGCTAAATATCAGAGCTCTCTTTTTACATTTTTAAAGACCCACCACGTCACGTGTCAAAATCACGGTTTTCACGTGTTTTCCCTCTTATAGCTGGTAAGAAGTCTTAAGAAATCTTCCTAGCATAAGAGGGAATGTGACATGTGACGTGGGGGGTCTTTAACCTTACTCATACTGCTGGAATTACAGACTCAAACGTGCAAGTAAAGAGAACATCAAATATCGAAAGCCCTGTTGGATGTGGCATGCGTATTGATTTTTGTTATTGTATATTTTAAACTTTTCTGTTGAGTGGTGTCGTTGAATACGTTGTTACAAGATGCGACATGACTGGTATTATGCTTAGTACGTCAGGAAACGCCCTGCCAAATTGTATCACGATCAATTCTGTAGTTTACAAGAAAAGAAAGGTAAGAGAAGCTGAGATTAGCGTCCAATCGGTCAGAGACCCTTATGGACGGAAAGAAAGGTATTAGGTATTAGGTACTTTATAGTCACAGATGCGTCTCTGTGAAATTCGGGTTGCTCCCACCTGGAGAGCGCGTCGCAGCCAGAGGCGCACCACCCAATTTGTTTATGCATGCAATTTTTCCTTGACTGATGAGGAAGGAAAGGAGGTGGGGTGGGGGGTACATTTTGACCAAATGACAACTTTTTTGTAGCCACTGGGTTTAACGTGTGCTGAGTGCATGGGCACACGGGACGTCGGTTTAGACTGTTGTGACTGTAACATGTTTTTTGCTAAGTCCACACAACTTGACCACGCAGACATACAGACAATTCACACATGGTCTTCTTTTCGACCGGACAGTACTCCAGTTCTGAAAACGCACCACCTGTGAGCACAAAAAATCCGAGTGAGTAAAAATGTCCGGCAATGTAGTCGTCAGTCATCACAAAGGTATTGTCGGCTCACGCAAAAATGCCTTAATTAGAACTAGTTAGCCTAAGCAGACAATGAGATAATTAATTGATAGTCAATCAGTCTGTCACCAATATTATAGTGATATTCATTACTTCCCAGTCTGGCTTATGTTTTACTTTTTTTTAAACTTTTTGTCTTCTGACAGAGAATCTGTGTGGGTTATTTCTGATATGTTATATATATATAACGCCGATAAAGCATCTTGTTTTGCTTTGAAGTATGGGCCTATGTACACAGTCCGTATGTATGTATATAGCACATCGTATGATTTATGTAAGACTAATGCTTACAGTCGTGACGTGACAAGGAGTGTATTGTCCCCCTGTTTTGTCTGTTATAAAATGTGCAACTACTGGCAAAAAGGTTTCCTTATTGTTATTTTGCTTACATTTTCTATTTGTACCGTGTTTATTAGACAATAACGAGGTGATGAGATTAACGTCCAACCGGTCAGATCCCTTATGGACGGTATTCTTAGACAATAACAGTCTGTAACAATTCTTTATAGTTTCACCAAACAACCGATGGCAATTGTTGACAGTATAGTTAGTAGTGTGTTGGGTGTTATTTGGGGTAGGTTCCGATTGGCCCTTTCCCATCTCGCCCTTTCTTTGATCTATGCCGCATGCCTCATCACGTGAGTTCCCTTAGGCGAGGAGTGCCATTTCGCCCTTTCAAGGAGTTCCATTTCGCCCCTTTCTCGCTCAGATTCATAACCTCTTGTCCTTGGGTGTACGGGATAATAGTGTTAAAGACCCACCACGTTACGTGTCAAAATGATGGTTTTCACGTGTTTTCCCTCTTATAGCTATTGAAAATCTTACGAAATCTTCCAGGCATAAGAGGGAATGTGACACGTGACGTGGGGGGGGGGTCTTAAGACTTGACTAATACATGTTCATGAGGCTTTATACTATTCCTTGCCTACACAAAAGGGCGATAATTTTAGGCCCGAAGTGCCGAGGCCGCGGGGTGACGAGTCAGGAGCAAATAATTTTCTGTGTCTATAATTTTGTTTATACTACTAGTTCCTGACAGGCAAGGGCGATAATCTTAAGTAGGTGGCGTTCGCATCTCAGGGCACGAGACAGGGGCAGAGAATGTTCGGTATAAAGCCTCATTGATACAGTAGTTCAAGTTTGGTTTGGTTTCAAGTTTGGTTTATTCCAAAAATAACCCCCTGGGGGCACATGGAAAGTAGTTCGTTAGCCAGAAGCAGTCAGGTCTTGCGTCACCAAAGTGAGGCGAAACCGCCATGTTGAACAGTCACGTGACGGGCTTCGATGTAGCTGAGGACCTGTCTGAAGACTCAGCAAGCATGCTTGCACTTTTGTTGGCCAACGATACATTCAAGAAAATATACTGTGCATCCGCGAAGGTTTAAAATGTTTTTTTATATACAACATTGATTTTGTGCTTAGTCCTGGTCACGCGACCAATAAATCATTTGTCCCAAAACAGTAATTTCTTTTTTCACATGGTGGGGAATTGGTGGACTTTTTTCTTTGCCTGCAAGATTGTTTTGTTGATTTTGGACTACGTGTATCTTGATGGCAATGTGGACTTTTAGTTAAGCAGCATCTTCTTCCAAGTCAGTAATAATCACTTTGTATACCTACGTTTAGTTTAATACTCTTCTGTGTGGCTCTCTATGTCTCTCTCTTTTTGTATATCTCTCTCTCTCTCTCTCTCTCTCTCTCTCTCTCTCTCTCTCTCTCTCTCTCTCTCTCTCTCTCTCTCTCTCTCTCTCTCTCTCTCTCTCTCTCTCTCTCTCTCTCTCTCTCTCTCTCTCTCTCTCTCTCTCTCTCTGTGTGTGCACACGCGCGCAAGAGTGTAAATATTTGTATCTGTGTACATGTCTGTGTCACCGTGCATACCATCGTTTGTAGTAACCTCTTCGTTTCTTCCCATTGTCTGTGTGCATGTCTGTGTCACCGTGCATACCATCGTCTGTAGTAACCTCATCTTCGTTTCTTCCCATTGTCTGTGTGCATGTCTGTGTCACCGTGCATACCATCGTCTGTAGTAACCTCATCGTTTCTTCCCATTGTCTGTGTGCATGTCTGTGTCACCGTGCATACCATCGTCTGTAGTAACCTCATCTTCGTTTCTTCCCATTGTCTGTGTGCATGTCTGTGTCACCGTGCATACCATCGTCTGTAGTAACCTCATCGTTTCTTCCCATTGTCTGTGTGCATGTCTGTGTCACCGTGCATACCATCGTCTGTAGTAACCTCATCTTCGTTTCTTCCCATTGTCTGTGTGCATGTCTGTGTCACCGTGCATACCATCGTCTGTAGTAACCTCATCTTCGTTTCTTCCCATTGTCTGTGTGCATGTCTGTGTCACCGTGCATACCATCGTCTGTAGTAACCTCATCTTCGTTTCTTCCCATTGTCTGTGTGCATGTCTGTGTCACCGTGCATACCATCGTCTGTAGTAACCTCATCGTTTCTTCCCATTGTCTGTGTGCATGTCTGTGTCACCGTGCATACCATCGTCTGTAGTAACCTCATCTTCGTTTCTTCCCATTGTCTGTGTACATGTCTGTGTCACCGTGCATACCATCGTCTGTAGTAACCTCTTCGTTTCTTGCCATTGTCTTTCATCACGAGTACCCTTCACAGTTAATTCCATTCGTCATTTTGTTTTCATTTTAAAGACCCACCTTTACTCTCTCCTCATTCCAGGCTGATCATCGTCATCTAACAAGGAACAGGCTCTACTACACGCTGGAAGTCAAGGAAACGTCGACGTGTAGGACGCGGGGTACAACGGGGAAGCAATTAGCAGCAGCCGACAAGGCTAATTAGCCAGCTAATAGCAATCAGCAGCCACACTGCCAGAGCCTCCGCCAGCAGAAAGGAGCGGTAAAAAGATCGCAGGAATCGATGCCAGAGAGAGGGAGAGACAGGTAGTTCCAGAGACTACCAGGTCGTAAATCTCCCCCTCCCCTGACAAGTCCCTTTCTTCAACCATGTTCCAGCCATGGGGTAGGGAATAAGGATAAGGGTAAGGGTGGTCTTCGTAGTAGGTGTAGTGGGTGGTGAGAGTGAGACGCAGGTCGGAACCCAGGCTGCACAACGAGCGTTCTGGCATCACCACGTCATCTCTAACTGTCATGACAATTTCAGCACACAGTTCTGGCATTGACTGACAACGATTCGTTGAACTTTTGTTCTTTTCAGCATTAATTGTTTTCTTATTTTCTATTTTTGTGTGTGGTATGATTGCTGTTGAAGCGAGAGCCTGGTTATTAAATTAAACCTGGAGTCTCATGACGACTGGTGTGTGACAACCAGAGCAAGCATCAGGTTCCCCTCTCCATCTTTCTCCATGACAGTTGAGGTCACGTCTTTTGATTTACGGAGCTTCAAACCGTATACCTCTGTAGGCGGAATCAATGAGAGAATGCAA
>CM065684.1:61233353-61260853 GCA_017654935.2 Phymorhynchus buccinoides
TGTGTTCTTTGTTTATGTGTATTTGTTGTGGATTCTTTGCTTATTGATTGTTTGTTGATTATTTGTTTTCTTTATTATGTATTTGTTTATTCATGTATTTATTTGTATTTGTAGAAGTATTTAGTTCTTTACCTTTCTGTCTGTTTTGACTGTAAACTTATTCTGCTGGCCTAAATTTCAACGTCCTTTTTCTTTTTTGTATGTTCAGCTAAGCACTCATGTATTTGTTGTTTTCATTAGGAAGAGTTTTGCTATGCTTCTTTCTATCTATCTTTGGCATTATTTATTTCGTCTGTTCGTCCTCGAGTGTGTGTGTGTGTGTGTGTGTGTGTGTGTGTGTGTGTGTGTGTGTGTGTGTGTGTGTGTGTGTGTGTGTGTGTGTGTGTGTGTGTGTGTGTCAGTGTGTGTGTGCGCGCGCGCGTGTGTGTGTGTGTGTGTGTGTGTCAGTGTGTGTGTGCGCGCGCGTGTCAAAGTCAAATTTTTTATATTTTCAGATGGAACATTGAATAAGCAATAATGGTTTGCTTTTTTTACATCAAGCCATCTATAACACAACAGTTAAAGAAGGAAATAAACATGAGAACACCCCCCCCCCCCCCCCACCACCACCACCACCACCGCCACCCACACACACACACACAGACACAAACCAAACCAAAACAAACAACAACAAAGACATTAATAAGTTCATGCACGCACCCCCCCCGAGTACTCGTATACACACACTCTCTCTCTCTCTCTCTCTCTCTCTCTCTCTCTCTCTCTCTCTCTCTCTCTCTCTCTCTCTCTCTCTCTCTCTCTCTCTCTCTCTCTCTCTCTCTCTCTCTCTCTCTCTCTCTCTCTCTCTCTCTCATAAACAAACATCTATACGCTCAAAATACATATATACATATATACATATATACAAATACATATAATATATAACAAGATAAGATACACAGGCACATTAATACTTCGAGTAATTTTCAGTGTGATAGAGGATCAAGATGATGATTCAGATCAATAAACCACATCATATGAAACATGATATAAATAAAATTGACAAGAATGTGATCAAGAAACGAACAGATCAAATAATTAGGTTGCCTTGTTTGTCACACAGTATAAATTTGATTAGAAGACGTGATCAAACTTAATATTATATTAATCATTAAATGGGTCTTCTTAAAAACATCATCATGGAGCATTAACAGGCAACCGTTACCGGACGTAGACCTTGCATCAATGGTAGACATGAAGCCATAAATACACTTAGAATGAATTTGATGTGTTGTAAACGTCAACCTTTAATCTATGCTTACAAAACGTTCATATTCATGAGGTGAGTTTTTAATTTTTTCTTAAATAGATTCCTGTTTTTTATGCATTTCAATTTTTTGGGTAACTGGTTCCATAAGTTTCCACCTGAATAAAGAAAACTTGATTTGTATATATTGTTTTTTGGTCGAGGGAATGATAGTGAATGGCTATGTCTATGTTGGTTGGTTTCAAAAGTGCTCGTTATCTTTTTCGGAGCATTTCCGTTCACAACGTTATGCATAAATAATGCTTTATTGAAGAAAAGTCTGTTGTGAAGTGTTAATATGTTTAGATGTTTGTAGTCATCACTTGTTAAGGAACTTGATTTTAACAAAATCAATTTAACAGCTTTTTTATACATACGATGAACAATTTTCAAATTGGTCTCACTACAGTTATCCCACAATGTGGACGCATAATCAATCAATGATAGAATGTGGGCATTAAAGAAGAGCTTACGAGAATGAATATCTAATAAGTTTTTGATTTTAGTCAATTGGAACGTTTTTTTGGAAAGACGTTCTGCTGAAAGACGTGTGCGTGTGCGCGTGCGCGCGCGCGCGCGCGCGTGTGTGTGTGTTTTTATTTTTGTTTTTATCAAGGTACCAATATAGACAAGTATATAAGACAACCATGTCATTTACTCTCTGGTTACTATAATTAGCTTTTAAAAAAAATGAACTTTTATTTGCGAATGAATGAAAAATGGTGTTTTACGTCCTCTCGGTCATAGACACATAATGGGACATTTGTAAATACAAAGATGGTGGGAACAATACTGGCCGCAATGTCCGGAGGCAGTGCAACATCATTAAAGCTTTTTTTGCGCTAGTTTAGGTTTTTTTTAAAAAGACAACAAAACGCACTGTTTAACAAAAAAAACCTCCTCCCAAGAAACAATTACTTTCAATCTATCCTTATTTATTTGCATACTGAAAAAAAAATCCTTTTCTTGAAAATTAATGGAAGAAGCGTGAATGTTCAAACATGTTCAACGTTGTTGTTGTGGCAACTACCTTCACTTTACAGACGAATCGGTGCCATACATAACTTTGGTTTAAAAAAAGGGAGATAATTACGAGAAGTTCCTTCCCCTTATTCATTCCACAATGTTCAACCTTGAAACCTTTTCTCCGCCAGCCATTTTCAGCCAAAGATTACCATTACCCTTTCGCCGCCAGCCATTTTTCGATTAGATTTCTTAAACTTACCTGGGTAGAGCAAAAAAATCTGCCTGTAATATTGGGGATTCCTGTGTGACATATTTAACATTAGGCCTATCCTTAACTCCCCAAATTAAGAAAACAGGGTCTTTGGATAACAGACCCTGATTTGATGCCTTTTAGTGACATGGGTGTTAAATCATTGTGGTGCAAAAATGCGACGCTGGCGGTGAATGGGTTAAACTTAAACAGGGATGAGCAAAAACTATTTGCAATATTGGGAATAATTTGTCTGTGACATGCATAACATTAGGCCTATCCGTACCTCCCGAACTTAAGAAAATAGGGTTTGTATAACAGGTCCTGATTTGATGCATAGAAGTGACATGGGCGGTAAACCATTGTGGTGCATAAATGCGAACATTGGCGGTGAAAGGGCAAACGTTTTTTGGTTTGTTTTTAAACTTTTTTTGTACATTGCATTTTATGCATAGAAAATGAAAAGAAAAAGCAACACAACAAAACATTATAGGGGAAGACGGGGTAAAAAGCCCATGGGCGGGTATGAAGCCCCTGCCAATTATCTCATGAAATTAGCATTCGTCTCATGGACAAATGTGACTGAAATTTGCTTTATTTCATAAATTACCTGCTCAAAATAAACTAAACATGTAGATGAATAACACTATCATAATAATTATACTGTCAATGGTAGACAACGAGAAGGAAACAAAAAATGAAGTGGATGTAAGAGAGAGAGAGAGAGAGAGAGAGAGAGAGAGAGAGAGAGAGAGAGAGAGAGAGAGAGAGAGAGAGAGAGAGAGAGAGAGAGAGAGGGGAGGTTGAGTGTAATTCAGTCCTTTGAGTGTAATTGAGAGACTGCAACACAAAGTTAATTCTGCATAGCACAAACCATACACGAGCTTTGAATGCATAAATAGAAAAACAAGCAAACTATCGAACCCTGAAAAGAAGGGTAAACATGTGGGCTAATCACTTTTTCAATTCTTTGTTGAATGCAGACAAATGGATTCAATCAAAATAAAGCTTAAAATATCTTGAAATGTTCACTCGAATTATGCTAAAATGTTCACATGAGATCAAGCAAATGTTTGTAAACTAGCCATTTAGCAGAGAAGGAGTAAACATTGGTTAATTCCACAATTGATTGACTTTCAAAGGTGCGTTAACTGTACAGTACCTGACCAGTGTGCCACGTCCACGATGAATCAGTGGGGGTTGGGGGTGAGATTACGTTGTCTTCTTAAAGACCCACCACGTCACGTGTCAAAATCACGATTTTCACGTGTTTTCCCCCTTATAGCTAGTAAGAAATCTTAAGAAATCTTCCTAGCATAAGAGGGAATGTGAGACGTGACGTGGAGGGTCTTTAACATTGATTACGCTTCTTTTGTTTTAACAGTATATTATCTTGGGACAGAAACCAATGCCTTTGTGCTTACCTCTGTGTGTGTGTGTGTGTGTGTGTGTGTGTGTGCGTGTGCGTGTGCGCGCGCGCGCGCGCGTGCGCGCGTGTGTGTACGTGCGTGTGTGCGTGCGTGTGCGTATGTGTGTGTGTGCGCGCACACACGTGTGCGTTTGTTTAATCAAAAACAAAACTTCTCAAATAGACAGAAACATAAGCCAGATGAAGTGAATGAATGAATGAATGAATCTTTCATTTTATTTGTCTTTTCACATCAATAGTGATTTTAGACAGCATGAAATCGACGAACAAATAATAGTTAAAACAGATGACAATCTGTCATTAACAATTAAAAAAACCCAACAACAAGCAAACAAACAGAGAACAAAGCATACGGACAAGACATAATGCTAACCACGTCTATGCTAGTCACTCTTCTTCTAGTATCAAAGGCTTAAAGACCCCCCACGTCACGTGTCACAATCCCTCTTATGCTAGGAAGATTTCTTAAGATTTTCGTACCAGCTATAAGAGGGAAAACACGTGGATGATTTTGACACGTGACGTGGTGGGTCTTTAACATTTCAAGCAAACATGATAATAACACCAAAAAAACAGCAAAAAGAAAAGATAAATCCCAAGCAATAAACGACACGTCATAAAGAATAAAGAACCAAAGGTTGGGCAATACACGGTATGCCTTGAACTCTAAACGCAATAAAGCCAAACGCCTGCAATCCATTTCGTCTAAGCTGCACTGACATTAAAGTTTACCAACTTGTTCCAAATGCCAAGGGTGGCGGCGAGGGAGAGAGAGAGAGAGAGATAAGAAAGGTAATCAATGTCATCTTAAGTTGCAGCAGTTAAAAAAACATCAGTTCTCAAAGTTCAAGGGAAGAATCAACCTGTCAAGTGGATGATGATGGGTGTTTCTACGTAGGCTGTCTTATCTCAGGTTATTGGTAACTGTAAAAATCCGTGACGTATGATAGTTGGCTGCATCGGGTGAAAGTGACAATAAATTCGTGACATGTGACAGTCAGAGACTAAGTTGATGATGAAGATGTCACAAAGTGAACATCATAACGTAACACACTTTTAACATCCACTGCGTGGGAACTTTAGGTCTAGGCTGGTAACTTATAATTATTATTATCTGATATATATTTTTTTTACTGTTATGCTGGATTGCGCTGACGAATAATCGAGATAGATTTTTTTTGGTATCATTTTCATTCATTTGTGTTGTCGTCTTGGTGACTTAGTTTTCAGTTTTTGCTTTGTTTTATTTTGTTTTGTTTTGCATTTGGCTTTGTCTTCGAACTGATATTTTGCAACAGTATTCTGAGTGATATGAAATGTAGTGCATATAACGACACGGTCCATCTAAGCTGCCCACAAAAAGTTAGGGAACACTTGCAAACCGCACATGCTTTACCTATTCGCTTGTAGCTTTAAATACTTCGGAACTGGAACGCCAAACGTTGCAGTCGCATACGTAAGTGGCATGGCCTTACACTGAATGCTGAAAGTTTTGTGTTGGTTGCTATGGAAGCGTCAGTTGAAAAGTCGCCAAAAAACAACAAAGAGTGTGACAGATTTAGCGCATCAGCATTTCTTCCACAGAATGAATTTAGCAAAACTGTACTCAGCACATGGTAGTCGTGGACTTTGATAAAGAGAACAACTCACAAATGAACCACGTTTTAACCAATACCATGGTACAATTAATCGCTGAATCACGATGGTTGCAAGGTGAAAAATGAACCTTTCGGATCTAGGGAGAGCCCTGGCATGGAGGGTGTAGCTGTGCTGAAATTTGGTCATCGACTTTAACCCTTTCACCGCCAGCCATATTTCAACCAAACATGTCCATTACATTTACCTGGGTAGAGAACAAAATCAATCTTCAGTATTGGGGATTCTTCTGTGACATATATAAAATAAGGTCTACCTTTACTTCCCAAAACTAAGACAATAGGGGTTTTGGATAATAGACCCAAATTTGATGCCTTTTAGTGACATAGGTGTTAAATCACTGTGGTGCTAAAATGCGATATTGGCGGTGAAAGGGTTAATCTCCCCCGTCAGGCATAACCAGGCTGAAACAGCGGTTCCAGGCCACCAGCCAAGCCCAGGAAAGGCGACAGTCAGGGAGACCCAGAAAGACCACCACACAGGTGAACCAGTACCTTGCCAGGCACGCCATGGCTGACCAGATAACCCCGACCAGCCCCATCAGGCGACAGTCAGGGAGACCCAGAAAGACCACCACACAGGTGAACCAGTACCTTGCCAGGCACGCCATGGCTGACCAGATAACCCCGACCAGCCCCATCAGGCGACAGTCAGGGAGACCCAGAAAGACCACCACACAGGTGAACCAGTACCTTGCCAGGCACGCCCTGGCTGACCAGATAACCCCGACCAGCCCCATCAGGCGACAGTCAGGGAGACCCAGAAAGACCACCACACAGGTGAACCAGTACCTTGCCAGGCATGCCATGGCTGACCAGATGACCCCGACCAGCCACATCAGGCGACATCCGAGGACAGCAGCAGACCTCAACAACTCCACTCGGACAGGGTTAAGCCTCCCGCACCAAGTCCAGCTCTACGCCCATCACCCAACAGAGCGTCTCGGGCTAACTCCAGCCCACAAAGCTGCTCACCAGGGCCGGTGTCGCCATTATGGATGATGGACACATAAAAAAGATCATTATTTCTGGTCACTAACGAGTTTCAGATCACCCTGGATCATCCTTATGGACTCATGGAGTCTGGAAAAAGCCAGGCGTACGGTTCCATGAAGACTGCATCCGGCACGTGACCGCCCATGGCGGGGGTTCCATCATGGTATGGGCAGTCGTCTAGACTCATCACCAAACCTCACTGTACCACGTTCGAGGAAACGTAAACACTCAGAGGCTCATCAATGAGACACTAGCCCTTCTTGTTGCGGCAGCATTTTATGTGCTTGCACTAGGGGATGGGTTTGTGATGACAACGGTCGTACTCACCAGGGTCGTGTCCCAAACAACTGGAGCCAGGAAGGGTACGACTAACTTAGCCAGCATATTATGCAGTCTGGATCTCAACCCTGAGGCAAACCTTTGAGACCAGCTGAGGCGTCGAGCACACAAGAACTATTCTCCCCAACAGACACTGGAGCAGCTACTTGATTTGCTCCAGCTGGAGTGGCAGGTCATTCCACAGGAACAGACAATGAGCTTTGTACACTGCGTGGGGTAATACTGCGCAAAGTGCATGGCAAATGTTGGTGGATATACCCGTTTGTGAGTCTTTCTCGACGCTCTCAATTGACATTTTCTTGATGCTCGTGAAATGTTCTGATGTTGTGAGTTTCACAAAGTAGGGTACACCTGTTTCAAAAATTATAAACATTTTCATGTTCCACAGATTGCTGTCACTTGTTGCATGCATTTTGTCAATGCATGTAATAAACCACTTAAAATTACAATCGATGATTTGGTAAGTGTTCCCTACGTTTTTGTTGGCGGTATATATATATAATTAGTATGGGGTCTTTGTTAGGGAGGTGGACACTAAGTAGTCTGGATATGAAAGGGAAATAAATCGGTGAACATTTTTGGGTCGCAATTTAGAGGGAGAGTTAGTAATAGGGAAGGTCTTAATAGGGAGGTTCCACTATATCTATTACTTCTGTCCTATCCCTTGCACTTTAGCTTTGGCGTAAACAACTTTTTATTCCTATACGTGGTCGAACTTTATGCGGTGACAGTCCTGAGTTGACGGGACTATAACAGACTAACTAACTAACTAACTAACTAACTAACTAACTAACTTTTTTATTCAATGATACGTAACTTTGTTCGGTCTCTTCTTATTTTCTAAAAAACCCACCGTAAACGTTTCAATTCTGTACAATTTGATTCACTCGTAGAAGGGTTAAATTTAATTTAACTTTCGAAAAAACGATAGTTCACCATTCCAAGTACAAACGAACTCACATCTACATTTCAAATTAAGTTTGCAAAATACTTCATGTACTGTGAATAGACCACAACGAGGATGACAGGTCTTTACAATATTGTGAAATGCATGAATGACACAATTATCACATTTTTACACTTTCAACCAGGGACTGAAACGCAAAAAAAAGTACCTGACCTTTACTATG
Organism: Phymorhynchus buccinoides; assembly: GCA_017654935.2. Classification (NCBI taxonomy): domain Eukaryota; kingdom Metazoa; phylum Mollusca; class Gastropoda; order Neogastropoda; family Raphitomidae; genus Phymorhynchus; species Phymorhynchus buccinoides. The sequence continues at coordinate 61,241,404 of CM065684.1, forward strand.
AAATGTGATGCTTGTGTGAAATTGAGTAGTATTATAGTCGTGAAATGGAATAACAGATTTTATGAAAAAAAGTTCACGGTTATTACTATGGATATTGTTTATTGCATAATGCAACAGCACGTGTTATTGGAGATTACGCCACCACCACCACCCCCCCTCTGTCTCTGTCTGTCTGTCTTGTCTCTCTCTGCGTGCGTGGGTGCGAGCGCGTGGGTGTGTAGTGTGTGTGTGTTTGCAAATACATGGAAACAATATCAATCTCAAGCAGTACCTGTAATAATAGCCTAATTATTTACATCAGTGACGCGCGTGGCTATGTAAGTACAACCTAATTAATATAAATTAATCAATTGTAATGAATTATAATAATTAATTAATTAGATTAGTGATAAAAAAAGAAGTGACGATGTGAGGATTTATTCATTAGATTAGCGATGAAAAAATAATAATTTTGTTTTAATGCGTGAAGGTTTTCATACCCCTCCCCACGTCCCTCGCCCCCAATATTTACAAACTGGTACTCAATTATTTTTCTCTCACACCAATTTTCTGGGACCATTTTTCTTCGAAGTTTTTGCCTTTTTTTTTATATCCATATTTTTTTGTTGCCACAGAAACAGACCCATCTATTTCTTTTTCGCATTGTTTACGTTTCGATCTCTTAACATTTTATTTGTTTGCATAATGTCGCAATTGCTTAATATATATCAATTTCTCCATTGTATTTTTGTCTTTGCACATGAGCTGCAGACATTGTTATTACGAATCCAAGACTCGGGTATCTATGTAAGAGTCATCACACCCACTTTGCAAAAAGTGACAGAATGCTCCGCATAAAAACAAGCGCGGATTCGGAATCGTGTGTGGCAGCGGTCTATTGTTACCACTCCAATCATTACATACACTGAGTCGCCTCCCCTGACTTTTCAATAATTTTAATCTGTAAACCAGAATGTTATCTCTGCACCATTTCGTAAATTTTTATATCTTTGGAAAACATTTAAAACTATTTATCCTACTTATACTCATCGAAAGAAACACCGCATACTCGTCGTGTCTGTTGCAGTGTCTGTATTACGTACGTTTATTATTTTGTACGCTTTAAAATGAAGATTCATGTGCTCTGTTCATTATACAATTCTTTCCATACCTAAGGACTGTAGATATGACAACTGAAATGTTACTTTATGCCCAAGTATTTTTTTTCTCTTTTACAATATGTGCGACAATTTTGGACCGATCGACCGACCGACCAACAGACCGACAATGTGAGTTATAGGTTTGTGGCTTGTGCCACAAACAAAAATTAATGATATTTCACGTGAACGAATAGGTAACGTGAATGAAAATCTAGTTTAACGTCCAAAAGGTAACGGATATGTCAACAGGTATTTATTTGTCATTTTTTATTAAAATCGATCGTAATTAAAGTTTGCAGAATTGTTTCCCATGTCTTCACGATGACAACATTAATACAAATCATTAAAATAATATTATTGTACGCATAAGAATGAATCTTTAATTTAATATCTTTTCACGTACATCGTGATTTTAGACAATATGCAAACATTGAACAGATTATTAAAAAGAATACATGCATGCATAAAAACAGACACACAAAAATAAAACAAAAAAGCAAACCAAAAAAATCCCACACCTACTGTAAACGTCCAATATTAATTTTGCCTTGCATATCTATATTAGTAAAAATTCGGGACTTTCCTGGTGTTGCACTGCTCCGGGTATTGCCTCCAGGATCGTTCCCACCATCTTTATGTCTACTAGTGTCCCATATTTGTCTGTTCCAGACCGGAGGACGTTAAACAGACGTCCATCCATTAAATTTGCAGTAATATAAATTTCTGCGTTGGTTAAAATATCCTTGGTATTATGAAAAAGTCTCCATTGAACATTCGGCATTTGGGCATTCTAATAATAAATGACGAATTGATAATTTATAAGTGCAAAGACAAATCTAGTAGTTTCTATTTATTTCGTTTTCCATGAATGTAATCGTATCTTGAACACTACTCTGACTATTGATCTGCTGTGCATCAACAGATTACGCCTAAAGTCAATTGAGTTGGTACAAATGGATTTTGCCAACAAAGAGTACATTTCATGTGTTGACTTTAAGTAAACTGAACCTGTCTGAAGTATGTCCGTTTGCCAGTACGTGGGATTCGTCTAAAGGGGCACCTTGACGGGTGCATTTTTGCAAGAAACACGCCGAGATCGCCAGGAAAACACCCTTTACAGAGATCGCAACACTCACTTTGCTCTGGTTTCCCAGAAATCAAACCGTCAAATCGGCGATTCCTCCTTGGTGGAGGTGCTGGAAGTCAAATTCTTTCAGTGAGTTTAGACCAAATCGTTTGCATGAAATTTCCACAATACAAGCCTTTTTATTGTTTTAATATTATACAGTTTACCAAAAGGTGTTTCGCTCACAACAAAGGAAATAGCTCAATGTTTTTAGCTGCACTACAAAGAAGAAAAAGCTTCAACCACAATGAGTGGCCTCCACCCACCCCATGCAACCAATGGCTTCTCTCCCCGGCATCTCCGCCAAGGAGGAATCGCCGTTTTGACGGTTTGATTTCTAGGAAACCAGAGCAAAGTGAGTATTCTGATCCTTGAAAAGGCTGTCTTTCTGGTGATCTCGATGTGTTTCTTGCAAACACTCGTCCGTCAGGGTGCCCCTTTAAATACAATGTTTGTAAAGTTGCCATTTCGGTAACAACAAAAAAAGACAAGAAACAACAACACACAAAAAACTCCATTCCTTGTGCAAATGGCTTTATGGCACCAAATATCGAAGAAAATCACAAGTGGATATTATTTCCATCAAAAGATGCTATGTATCAAAGTATAATCAATGTGTGTAATTAATTATATTGAATAGCCTTACAACTCTAAATGTTAAGTCTGATTCTGAAAGCAATGTTATATCATGAAGATTTCAGGTGATGCGGAGGCTGGGGCCCTATTGCTGTGATCCCGTCTATATGTGTCACTCTCGCTGTGCCCCCGTCTCTATTGTGTCCCCGTCTCTAGTGTGTCTCCGTCTCTAGTGTGTCCCCATCTCTGTGTCCCCTCAGGTTACGGTTAGGGGTTAGGGGTTACATAGAGACAGGGTCGCATAGAGATAAGGACATAATATTATAGAGACGGGAGTACAATGGGAGTGACACATAGAGACGGCGGGGGTTAGGCCTAGGGGTTAGGGTTAACCAAGGGTTAGTGTTGGGCTACAGACGGAGAAATATAAGACATGGATACCAAGACACGGAAATACATAGACATGGGGATACATATTCTGAAAGTTGGCTGTAAGCTTAAAATTCAAATTTATTTGCAAAAGCACAAATGTTAATTTGATTTGCAATGTATGTATCAAGATGTTTATCTATTAGAGAGAAATATCGCCTCTCAAATGCTGCACAATACAGTAAATTGTTTACATTATGTTCATATGGGCCACAAGACCTGCAAAAACTGAATAAAATGTACTGTTATTGTTATAGAGACTGAAACATATATAGGGGCACAATGACAATGACACACAGACTGGGGTTATTAGGCCTAGGGATTTGGGTTACCCGGGGTTACTGTTAGGTTAAGGTCTCTGCATACGTGAACATTTTTCACTCTTTCCCCATGGCAACACAGTGATGTGCAAGAGTAGCTATCACTGTGTTGCCATGGGGAAACAGTGAAAATGTTAACGGGTATTGAAACCTTAATATGACCTGCAAATCACCGTGTTGCCATAATGACTGGCCTATCACTGTATTGCCCTTGGGTAAAGAGTGAAAAATGTTCACGTGTACAGACCTTTACAGACGGAGATATTCATGTATAAAACGGGCATTCATAGAGACGTAGGAACACATAGAGACAAACATTGGTGACACATAGAGACGGGGACATGGGGACACATAGAGACACACATTGGTGACACATAGAGACGGGGACATTATAGAAACAACGTTTTTGACACATTGAGACACAATTTGTGACGCATAGAGACGGGGACTTATAGAGACAACAGTTGTGACACATAGAGACAAAATGTGTGATACATAGAGACGGGGACATATAGAGACAACATTTGTGACACATAGAGACGGGAACTCATAGAGACAAAATTTGTGACACATAGAGACGGGGATACATAGAGACAAAATTTGTGACACATAGAGATGGGGACATATAGAGACAACATTGGTGACACATAGAGACGGGAACACATAGAGACAAAATTGGTGACACATAGAGACGGGAACATATAGAAACAAAGTTTGCGACACATAGAGACACAATTTGTGACACATAGAGACGGGAACATATAGGAACAAAGTTTGCGACACATAGAGACATGAACACATAGAGACACAATTTGTGACACATAGAGACGTGAACACATAGAGACACAATTTGCGACACATAGAGACGTGAACACATAGAGACACAATTTGTGACACATAGAGACGTGAACACATAGAGACACAATTTGTGACACATAGAGACGGGGACACATAGAGACAAAGTTTGTGACACATAGAGATGGGGACATATAGAGACAAAATGTGTGACTCATAGAGAAGGGGACACATAGAGACACAATTTGTGACGCATAGAGACGGGGACACATAGAGACACAATTTGTGACACATAGAGACGGGGACACATAGAGACAAAATTGGTGACACATAGAGACGGGAACACATAGAGACAAAGTTTGCGACACATAGAGACGAAATTTGTGACACACAAAGTTTGTGACTCATAGAGACGGGGGAACAACGCTACAAAACCCGTCGTGGAGTTGACCCTTGAACAATGAATGAATTTGCAACATTGTTCAGCTAACATTATCATTATTATGATTATGATTATGATTCATTTATTACCAATCAAAGAGCTCTTCGCGTTTGTGGACTGGGCTTTCTACGATGATGATAACTGCCGCTGAAAGGCCACTGTTACGTCTATACAACCGTGTTAAAGGTGGACCCTGACGGATGAGTTTTTGCAAGAAACACGTCGCGATCACCAGAAAGACAGCATTTTCAAGGATCGGAACACTCACTTTGCTCTGGTTTCCTAGAAATTAAACCGTAAAAACGGCGGGTAAAGGTAAAGATGTGCCACCCTCCCCCGGCATTTCTCGGTTAATTGTATTTTTCCGTGTTTGCCTTTCTTACCATATATAAAGCTGTATTTTAGGAACATTTTCAGCTAATTCTCTTTTTGGAATACTAACCCTAACCCTAACCCTAGCCCTAAACCTAACCCTACCCCCCACTATGTACTGCAGTACACCGCGATTTGTCACAGTTGTGGTTCGTTGCCTTTTTTCCCGTCTTATAGGGTGGGGGGTAGGGTTAGGGTTAGGGATAGGGTTAGTATTCCAAAAAGGTTATTAGCTAAAAAGGTTCCTAAAATACAGCTTTATGTATGGTAAGAAAGGCAAAAACGGAAAAAATACAATTAACCGAGAAATGTAGGGGGGGTGGCGATTCCTCCTAGGCGGAGAAGCCGGAGAGAGTAGCCATTTTGGAGGGGGGGGGGGGGGGTGAAGGTCACTCATTGTGGTTGAAGCGTTTTCTTTTTTTGTAGTGCAGTAAAAAAAAACAACTTGGAGCTGTTTCCTTTGTTGTGAGCGAAACTCCTTTAGATAATCTGTATAAAATTAAAAATTTAAAAAAAGGCTTGTATTGCGAAAATTTCGTGCAAACGATATGGTCTAAACGCATTAGAAAAGAGACGACACACGCCTTTACTTTGGGTGAAATAATTTGACTTCCAGCACCTCCGCCAAGGAGGAATCGTCGATTTGACGGTTTGATTTATAGGAAACCAGAGCAAAGTGAGAGTTGCAATCTCTGTAAAGGGTGTTTTCCTGGTGATCTGGACGTGTTTCTTACAAAACCACATCCGTCAGGGTGGCCCTTTAAAGGTTTCGTGTCGTTGCTGCGCTATTACTCAAGATGACCCTATTCGTGTGCTTTAATATTAGTAGTAACCTTTGTTCTTGTCTTTGTTATCTTTGTTTTTCTCTGTCTCCGTCTCTGTCTCTCTCTTTCTGATGACCGCCCCCACCCCCTCTCTCTCGCTCTCTCTCATCCCCCTCCCGTCTCTCTGTCTCTATCTCTGTCTCTCTCTGTGTCTCTCTCTTTCTCTCTCTCTCTCTCAGTTCCTTTTAACTTAGTTGAAATGTGATGTGTGTCTTTGTGTTATCTCCCTTGCATAGAGACCGATGGCCCTGCAGTAAGCCATTTAAGTGTTCAGTGTTCATCTCTCTCTCTCTCTCTCTCTCTCTCTCTCTCTCTCTCTCTCTCTCTCTCTCTCTCTCTCTCTCTCTCTCTCTCTCTCTCTCTCTCTCTCTCTCTCTCTCTCTCTCTCTCTCTCTCTCTCTCTCTCACTCTCTCTCTCTCTCTCACTCTCACTCTCTCTCTCTCTCTCTCTCTCTCTCTCTCTCTCTCTCTCTCTCTCTCTCTCTCTCTCTCTCTCTCTCTCTCTCTCTCTCTCTCCAGAACACCATTTCCAGTACAAATGTATGTACCTTGATAATCTGTCTGAAAGTCTGTCTCGTGTTGTCTCTCTTCTGTTTCACTATGTATTTCGGTCTCTGTGTCTCTGTCTCTCTCTCTCCCCCCCCCCCTCTCTCTCTCCACCTATCTCTCTCTCTCTCCACCTCTCTCTCTCTCTCTCCTCTCTCTCTCTCTCTCACCTCTCTCTCTCTCTCCACCTCTCTCTCTCTCTCTCCACCTCTCTCTCGCTCTCTCTCTCTCTCTCTCTCTCTCTCTCTCTCTCTCTCTCTCTCTCTCTCTCTCTCGCTCTCTCCAGAACACCATTTCCCTTACAAATTTATGTACCTTGATAATCTGTCTGAAAGTCTGCCTCTTGTTGTCTCTCTTCTGTCTCACTATGTATTTCGATCTCTGTCTCTGTCTCTGTCTCTCTGTCTCTCTGTCTCTCTGTCTCTCTCTCTCTCTCTCTCTCTCTCTCTCTCTCTCTCTCTCTCTCTCTCTCTCTCTCTCTCTGTCCACCTCTCTCTCTCTCCACCTCTCTCTCTCTTTCCACCTCTCTCTCTATCTCTCTCTCCGCCTCTCTCTCTCTCTCCACCTTTCTCTCTCTCTCCACCTCTCTCTCTCTCTCTCACCTCTCTCTCTCTTTCCACCTCTCTCTCTATCTCTCTCCGCCTCTCTCTCTCTCTGTCCACCTTTCTCTCTCTCTCCACCTCTCTCTCTCTCTCTCTCTCTCTCTCTCTCTCTCTCTCTCTCTCTCTCTCTCTCTCTCTCTCTCTCTCTCTCTCTCTCTCTCTCTCTCTCTCTCCCTCCACCCCTCTCTCTCTCTTGTTCAGCAAAAGCACCGTGTCATTCTCCGTTTCTTGCTTCTGGCTAATATTTGTTAGCGATAATGATGCCGGTAATTATGCCGTTAAAATTATTTATGAACACGAAAAAACTGACATTGTAGCGAGGTCGATGTTTGTCACTGTGTCTGCCTTCCACTGTCTCTGGCTCCTTCTCTATTTGTGTCATTGTGTCTTTCTGTTTCTCTGTCTGTGTCTGTGTCTTTCTCTTTCTGTTTCTGTTTCTTCTATGTCCACCTGTCTCTCTGTCGCTGTGTGTCGGTCTGTCTGTCTCTCTCTCTGTCTCGGTCGCTGCATTTCTCTCTTTCTTTCTCTACTTTTTTTTCTCCAATGTCCATCTGTTTGTCTGTCTCTGTCTCCCTCTCTCTGTGTGTCTCAGTCTCTCTGTATCTGTCTATCTCTCTCTCCCTATGTCAATGTATATGTCAATTGAATGTTTACATCTCAGTTTTATGCTTTGTTTATTTGTTTGCCTTTAAACTGCTTGTTAAATGTGTTTGGATTGATGTTGCTTTCACCTCCTACTTGTCATCAATTATTTGTTTCACTATGTGTATTTTTTAAAAAAAAAAAAAAACATTTTTATATGTATGTATGTGTGTATGAGAGAGAGTCAGAGATAGAGAGATAGAGAGAGAGAGAGAGAGAGAGAGAGAGAGAGAGAGAGAGAGAGAGAGAGAGAGAGAGAGAGAGAGAGAGAGAGAGAGTATGTTTACAAATGTTTTTTGTTTCTTAAATTTGCTTTTCTTTTATCCAAGGACAGATTGTAAGAATAGGCATCGCCTAAAATCTTTATCCTTGTCAAATAAAGTTTTCCAGTGTCCAGTGTCCAGTGTCCCCCCCCCTCTCTCTCTCTCTCTCTCTCTCTCTCTCTCTCTCTCTCTCTCTCTCTCTCTCTCTCTCTCTCTCTCTCTCTCTCTCTCTCTTGCCCTGCTCTATAATGTATGTTTCCTTTATATACATGCGCGCTAGTGTGTAAGTATGGTTGCATGCTTGTATGCACGCGCGAGTATTAAAACATTATGCAAGTTTATAAACCCATATTTCAGCCAATCTATGTTTCATAATATCAACTGCTTTGCTACCTTTGCGTAATAGTATGCCTTGCCATGTTTTGTGTTCTGTGTTAGCATTATATGTATCAAGGACAGATTGGAAGAATAGGCATTGCCTAAAATCTATATCCTTGGAAAATAAAGTTTAAGTTTTCAAGTTTTTAAGTTTTCAAGTTTTTTCTCTCTCTCTCTCTCTCTCTCTCTCTCTCTCTCTCTCTCTCTCTCTCTCTCTCTCTCTCTCTCTCTCTCTCTCTCTCTCTCTCTCTCTCTCTCTCTCTCTCTCTCTCTCTCTCTCTAAATTGTTTAAAACTGTTTTGTCCCTATGTCTTTGGAAGCGAACATTAAGAATCAAAACCAGTTAAATTAACTTGGTGTTTGATCTATGTTCTAAAAAACAAAGAGTGCTAGCTTAGTTTTTCCTCCTTATTAGGGAGGCAAGGGCAGAACCCAGCCGAGGACAGCTGTTTAGATCCTAGGGGATTCCATCAGCTCGGCAATGGATGGGGTCTTAGCCTACCAAGGTGGAACTACTCTCACCTCAACAAGAAGATTTTTTTACAAAGGGAAGGTTTTTTCTTGTATATTGGTAAAAGGCTCCAAAAAACAACCTAGCACTCAAGTAAGATATAAATGATAAGAATATTAAGTAAAACTATGAACATAACAATTAAAATGTTCCAAACTTTAAAATATAAAAAATTAAGCGATACAACCAGAGAGGGCCAGCATCTGAAATAGCATCCAAAGGGATAAAAAATAGATGTGAAAAAGAGTTACCTTACGATAGAGAAAGTGTGTATGTGTGTGTATACAGACATGCACAACTACCTACACTTCAAGTCAAGCCATCCTTCCCACACTTCAAGTCAAGCTATCCTTCCCACTGCAAACACAACCTTCCATACAGAGAGAGAAAATGGAGTTTTACGTCCTCTTGGTCTGAAGCAGACACATATGGGACATTTGTAAATACAAATATGGTTGGAACAATACTGGAGGCAATGCCCGGAGGCAGTACGAAACCAGTAATGTCCCGATTTTTTTTAAAATTAATATAGATAGCTGTAGCGGTGACCACGCCTCGGTTAAACCTCATCGGCTATGGCACCGCCACAAGTTAACCTTCCATACAGCCAGTTCCTCCGCATAAAAAGACTCTGTTCCGACCCCTCTGACTTCCACAAACGCTGTCAAGAAATGTTTCAGCACTTTCTGCAGAGAGGCTACCCCCCTTCCATCCTGACAAAGGCTGTGCTAAAGGCCAAACACACTGCCAGGGCTGACTCCCTGACTTACAAACCTAAACATGAGTGCAACAGAACGCCCCTTGTGGTAACCCACAACCCAGCTAAGCCTCCTCTACGTCAACTAACCAAAGATCTCTTACCCATCCTACACACAAGTAAAAGACTGAAACAAGCCATACCACAACCCCCCATCATTGGCGAAAGAAACAGTATGTCCCTCCGCAACATTTTGATGCCTTCTGCTCTACCCCAACCCACTTCCGACACCAGCCCCCCAGGTTTCTTCAAATGTGGTAAGACATGTGTACTGTGCCGTGAGCACTGTGTGGAAACCACAACCTTCCACAGTGGCAAAACCCTAGAAACCTTCTCTATCCGTCATCATCTTACCTGCGAAAGTAGCAACATCATCTACCTCCTGTTCTGTTCCAAATGCAGTCTCTCTCAATATGTAGGAGAAACCAAAAACTCACTAAAAACCCGCTTCTATTTGCATCGGTCGAACATAAACAAAAACTCTGGAACCCTTGTGACTAAACATTTTAATCAGCCTGACCATTCCCTCTCTGACATGAAATGCATGGCCATCGAAAACATCCTCACTGACAACCACAACTACAGACTCAGACGTGAACAGTTCTGGTTTAGCAAACTCAAAACAGTTTCCCCCAACGGACTGAACACTCTGTACTAAGTATACTAACCCCATCTGTCTACCAGGTAAATAGACATGTTTTACAACAACACTATTTCTTCTTTCCCTCTTATACTACTGACATGGTTTTGCGAGCAACAACAACCCCCCCCCCCCCCCCCCCCTCCTCCTCGCCCCACCCACACGAGTATGCGCGCACACCAATAGTGACCCATACAATGTGTGTGCGTGCGTGAGTGCACGCGTGAATGTGTGTGTGCATGCCTGTGCGCGCGCGCGCGCGCGCGCGCGCGTGTGTGTGTGTGTGTGTGTGTGTGTGTGTGAGTGTGTGTGTGTGTGTGTGTGTGTGTGTGTGTGTGTGTGTGTGTGTGCGTGTGTGCGTGTGCGTGTGCGGTGTGTGTGTGCGTGTGTGCGTGTGTGCGTGTGCGTGTGCGAGGAGTGCTCAACTTTACAAAATGATACTGTTATTATTGTGACTGGTTGTGTCAGTAACATCATTAGTATTAGCACTTCCATTTTTGCTGGCACAACTATTGTTATGGTATTGTCATTGTTTTAAAAGTGGTATTTGGCATGGTTATGGTGTGATGCTGGAACTATTAATGTTGTCATAATACGTGCATTGATGTATCTACTGCTGTTATCAATGTTACTTATGTCCATGCTTAACATTTATATCCCCCTTCCCTCACCTGACATGACCAATGGTCCCCCCCTCATAACCCTCCTCTTTACTGTCAATATATCTAACAGTTTGTCCCCCATTCAATGTTTTTCTCCAGTACTTTTCCCCTCCCCCTCCATCCCTTTCTTTCTCTCTCTTCTTCCTTCCCTCTCATTCTCTCCCTCTCTCTCACCTCTCTCTTTCTATATCCCTTTTCTTCTTCCTCCCTATCTTTCTTTCTTCCTCCTCTCTCTCCCTCCCCCCTCCCATCACTCTCTCTCTCTCTCTCTCTCTCTCTCTCTCTCTCTCTCTCTCTCTCTCTCTCTCTCTCTCTCTCTCTCTCTCTCTCTTTCTCGTCCCTCTCTTTTGTTTCTTAATAACTCCCAACCTTATTTGCTTGCTAGAAACATGATGTCCCCCCCCCCCCCAACCTTTGGTTCCATGTTCTCGTTCACTCAATCTATCAACTTTTACTTTCTTTCACTTACTCGCACCTCAACTGCCTCCCCCCCCCCCCCAACCCCTACCCCACCCCGCCCTTTTCTTTAATACACACGAACGGATCTACATATAAAATTGTTATTCCTCCTTGTTCATTCTCTTCTTCTTTCTCTCACTTTTCCTCTGGCCATACTGCCTTCCACTATTCAATGTATTCACAATAATCACTATTGGGCTCTTTATTTAAGCGTGCTTTACCTGCTGGTGGGGATAGGGTGAGGGTGGGGAATGGGAGTAGTAAAGGTGGTGTGCTGTGTGAGCCTTGTGGCCTATATGTTCTGCACGTGCAATACAATGTCCATCGTTTTGCTTTTAATTTCTTCTAGTTTTTTTAATATTTGTGAATTTTAATCACTGTTTCTACATGTATTTTAAATGTGACTCTTTCTGGCAGAAGGAGATAGGCATCGTCAAAGGACAGTAGTCCGAAATATTTGCTAATTAAATTGACACCACAGTCATTCCACTTGTTGTTTTTTCCTTTGTTTTGAATGATATATATATATATATATATTCAGTGAAAAAGACTTACGGCGAAACGTTCTGAAAATAAAAAGGTCTGAGAAGAGATGCAGTGGGTTGTTTTTCTATTATAATCTATATGGCATTCCATCTCTTCTAGTCTCTTCGAGGGATTGTAATTTTAGGACATTATTATTTTTGTTATTTTACATAAGCTTTTTACCATTTCTGTTCAATTAAGTGCTGGTTTGCTTTTATTGTGGACTTTCAATCTGGTGCTAAGAGGACAACCTTTCTCCTGTAGAAAGTCTTCTGGCTCAGCTTGAACTTTCACTGTGGACAACTTTGCAGGCCGACATGCAGACTGAAGAGTCTTTCACAAGACGAAACAGCTGTCTTTGCATAGGCATTGTCCATCTCCCCCATTGGGCGAAAAAGTAAATCAGCACATTATTTTCTTTTCAGAACACAAAACAAATCGTAAAGTTAAAGTTAAAGTAATTGAGTTTGTTTCTTAGGTTCACAAAACATACATTGGATACCAAAACAGTTTTATCAAAGCAAATTATATATATACATAAGAGGAAAGTTTAATGGTGTGTTTGTTTTTTCTTCTTCAATTTTTGATCGTTTATATATATATATAGTATGAAAGGAAAATGTCAGTGAATAGCCAGCTCCGTACCCCTACTCTGAAGGACTGAAAAGTTAGTGCATTTGAAATGCAGAATAGTTTGCTTTAATAAAACTGTTCTGTGTCCAATGTCTTTATTTGTGAACCTCAGAAACAAAACCAGTTAACGTTAACTTTGAGTAATGTTCGTGTTCAAATTTTTTTATATAATATAAATTGTGCTGATTTACTTTTTCTCCCAATGGGGGAGGGACAGTGCCTTATGCAAAGAAAGCTGTTTCGATCTTGAGAATATATCATATATATAATACATATAAGACACTGGACACAGAAAAGTTTTATCAAAGCAAACTATATATATATATATATATATATATATATATATATATATATATATATGTATGTGTGTGTGTGTGTGTGTGTGTGTGTGTGTGTGTGTGTGTGTGACATATGCACGTGTTTTCTTTATTACAAAAATATGATTTATTTTTTTTACTGATATTATGATCCCGAGTCATGAAATGTCTATTCAGTGATTAATTATTATTACTATTTCATTCCTCTATTTATTTATTGTCCGTTTGAGGTTGTGTTTATGCACAATGTATGGAAACTGCTTTATAATGATTCATTTTGTGCACTGATTTTATGATCTCAAGTCATGAAATGTTCATTCAGTAGATACTTATTATTGCTATTTCATTTTTCGATTTATTTATTATTTGTCTGTTTGCTTAAAGTTGTGTTTATGCAAAACGTATAGCAAATGTTAAAAAGAAAAGAAAAAAAACATGGTTATGGGAGACCCTAAGCTAAAATTATTGTAGATCATGGTATCCGCGAGAGGACAAATGTTCGCGAAAGGACTTAGCAAACGTCTGATTAGACTCATTGGAAGATGGACCTTAATTGGACGCCATCGTTGAGCAACGAGGTTTAACTTTCCCCTCTAAAATCGAACGCTAATGCTCGTTATGTTATTGATCCCAGTTCAAATTCTCTTCCTCGCTCCATTTTAAATCCATTGAAAAAGGGAGAAGCAGAAGAAGAAGAAGAAGAAGAAGAAGAAGAAGAAGAAGAAGAAGAAGAAGAAGAAGAAGAAGAAGAACAAGAAGAAGAAGAACAAGAAGAAGAAGGAGGAGGAGGAGGAGAGAGAGAGAGAGAGAGAGAGAGAGAGAGAGAGAGAGAGAGAGAGAGAGAGAGAGAGAGAGAACAATGAACAATGAACAACAATGAACAACGGTTTATTTTCTTTAGGCCACTAGCCCCTAGAAACAGGGTCAATGAGCAAAAAAACATCATACGATATTTACTACACATCTCAATTAGATAACAACATCATTATGAAGACATACTATCATGTTGGTGAGCGAAACATGATAACACCAAACGTATACTAGGCAAGCCAACATCTATTAACAACACTATATAGACATGTTCTTTTCTTCAAAACATAAGAGCATTCTCACAACTTATTATTTTATTCTCAATCACATTTCTCTGTCGAATTGCATAGGAAATAAACATGGCTAATTTACGTGTTAGTGTCATGTACCCATTCAGAAGAATATTAGTATAATGCTTTTCAATTCCACTTAAATATATGCTTCTGATATCGTTATATATGGGACAAACATGTATAAAGTGATGTTCGTCTTCAACTACCTTACATGTGGGACAAAGAAAGTTTAAATTGTCACTGAAAGTTGTTCTGAAGGACGAACCATTTATTGGAAGCACACCAGTTCTCAATTTGACCAACCCATCACGGAAACACCTAATATCTAGAAATTCAAAATAATGTTCACTTTCAAATGATTGCTTAAAAAGCCGATATGTACTATACATGTCTTTGTTCATTACTGAGCTATTCCATTCTTGTAGGTAGTTATCTTTTAATCGTTGTTTGAGTAAAGATAAGAAAGCTATTTCATATCCAACACCCTGGTTTAGCCATGCATAACCAAATCCTAAGCTAAACAAAGTGTGTCTAGCCAAACTAACCCAGCACGTTTTACCTTTATCATCCAAGTTTTTCAACATAATATACGCTTGTCTTGGTAGTCTAAAGACGTCCATCTTTAAAGTTTTAAGCCAGTACTTTATGCAACGTACACAACTGTTAACATATAGAGGATACCGATCCAATTCGCCCAAAATAAACTTATTTCGTAGTTTTGATGGTACTTTCAGAAAACGTTTGCATGCAAATGAATGTATTTTTTCAATGTTTTCTAACATGTTCAGACCCCACAATTCTGCTGAGTGCATAATGACAGGCTGTACCTGGGTGTCAAAATTAAAAACAAAGCAAGATTTAGAAATATCATGCAAACTGCTAATGTGTTTCACACAACTGATGCATGCTCTTCTGCCCTTTACCGCCAAGGCATCAACACATTTACGTATACTTATTTTGGTAGTGAAAACAAATCCTAAATAGTTGTATTCGTTTACCACTTCCAAGAAATTTCCGTTTAGAATCCATGTATCATTTTTACCCCCCCCAAAAAAACTTTTCGAAAAAACATTACCTTAGTCTTATCTTCATTAATGTTCAAATACAATCTCTAACAGGCTTCATTTAATAAATCAATTTGGTTTTGGAGGCCCCTGGCAGTATCAGACAGAAGAACAATATCATCAGCAAATAAAAGCAGGAATAATTCAATAAGGCCAGGTAACATTTGAATACCATGCATACCATTACTATTGACATATTCAGCAATTTCGTTTATAAAAATGGAAAAACGTTCAGGGCTCAGGATACAACCTTGCCTTAATCCAACAGGACAACTACAAAACTCTGTTTAACGATCGTCGATTCTTACACATGAGAGAGAGAGAGAGAGAGAGAGAGAGAGAGAGAGAGAGAGAGAGAGAGAGAGAGAGAGAGAGAGAGAGAGAGAGAGAGAGAGAGAGAGAGAGAGAGAGAGAGAGAGAGAAGAAGAAGAAGAAGAAGCAGGGAACAGACGAAGAAAAGGCAGGTAGAGTTTCCTCGTTTTCTGCCCTCTGCTTGCTGCCAATCTTTGTCACTGGGCTACCGTCGCTGGTATGGTTAGGTTAGGTTAGGTTAGGTACATTATAGTCACAGAGGCGTCTCTGTGAAATTTGGGTTGCTCCCACCTGGAGAGCGCGTCGCAGCCAGAGGCGAGCCACCCAATTTCTTTTTTTTTTTGCATGCGATTTTTGTGTGACTGATGAGGAAGGAAAGGGAGGGAGGGGTGGGTAAATTTTGACCAAATTACAACGTTTTCGTTGCCAGTGGGTTTAATGTGTGCTGAGTGCATGAGCCACACGGGACCTCGGTTTATCGTCTCATCCGAAAGACTCTACGTAAGGCCTAGTGCAAAGTGAGAGGAAAAATCCCCTGTACCCAGGTTCGAACTCGGGTTTACTCGACACGAAGCGAACGCGCTACCACTGTGCCACTCTGGGCTGCTATTATTGATTTATGTCATGTTCTTTGTCTTTCTTGAAATCACAGTTTGGCTAAAACCCTTTCAACGCTAGCCATTCCTCAGCCAAAATTTACCATTTAACTTACCCAGGTAGAGAAAAGATTTTGTCTGCAATATTGGGGATTCTTCTGTGACATGCATAAAATAGGGCCTGTCCTTACCTCCCAAAACAAATAACATAAGGTCACTGGATAACAGACCCTCATTTGATGCCTTTCAGTGACATGGGTGTTAAATCATTGTGGTGCCAAGAGGCGACAGTAGCAATGAAAGGATTTGAAATCAGAAATCCATTGTGTCCACGGTACCGTAACCATGAGTACGTCTTCAGCTGTTAACACGGGTAGTAAGATGTAAATTAGAGTAAACAGCCGATCGTTCTCTATTGAGTCACTGCCTGTCAAGACAATGTTGATAATCAGACTACCACCATTTCCACAAAATCAACAAACCGAGAAGAAAGTGCGTTTAACGTCCTCCGGCCTGGAACAGGCGCATATGGGACATTAATAGCTATAAAGATAATGGGACGATCCTGGAGGTACTGCAATACCAGGAAAGTCCCCGAAGTTGTTTTTCTTTTACTAATCAAGATGGTTAAATCAACAAACAAACCCTTACGATTTCTAAAAAAACGGGAGGTGATTTTTGTTATTGGTTGGGTTTTAAAGAGACACCCGATCACGTGTCAAAATCACGGGATTCACGTGTTTTCCCTCTTATAACTGGAAATAAATCTTGTTTTGACCAAGTCAGACTCCCATATAAAGTACCCCAAATTGAAAGCCACAAGTCACTTTAAAGAGCAGCCTCAATTTGAATATGGGGAAATTCGAATGCGGGTTACAGCGACCCAGAAAAAAACAAGGGACGTAACCGTGGCGCGTCACGGGGTCTTTAAAGACACACTGACCCACGACGATTAAGTCCCTTGGTTTTTTCCTGGGTAGCTGTGACCCACATACAAATGCCCCCAACGTGGAAATGAGGCTGTTTTTTAAAATGTTTCGTTTTCAATTTGGGGGCATTTTTATGGGAGTCTTAAGCCTGGTCAAAACAAGATTTCTTACCAGCCATAAGAGGGAAAACACGTGAAACCCGTGATTTAATTTTGTCACGGAAAACTCTGGTTTGAGAAGTAGTCCGCGGAGTGTTTTCCTTATGGCGGTGTGTAAATAAAACTGCCAATTACTCCGCCTGGTTTGCTGAAGACCGGAAACTCTGCCAACTCTTACGAATCAGTCACGTGAAAGTGGTGGTGATTTTTTGTTGGGTCTAATTAAAGCTGACAATGAAAACGAGAGAAAGCTAGTAGAGCTTGTTCCAATCACTTTCGGATCCTAATTGGCACCGATTTACCATCCTAATTGAGTCTGGAATCTTACGTTTCAGAGAGATTAAAAAACAACAATCACGTTTTAACTGTTACAAAAAACAAGTCGAGTTTATTACAGAGAAAAGACATTTTATTTCCAGTGCGTTAACTGAAACCAAAGACATGCTTAACCGGCATAGTTTGGTCAAATCAAAGTTGCGGTCCTTCGGGTTTCAATTAAGGTCTTTCCTGGTATTGTAGTCTTTCGGAGGAGACGATAAACCGAGGTCCCGTGTGCCCATGTACTTAGCACACGTTAAACCCAGTGGCAACGAAAAAGTTGTCATTTGGTCCAAATTTAACCTCTCCCCCCCCCTTTCCTTCCTCATCAATCACACACAAAAATCGCATGCAAAAAAACCAAACCCAACAAATGGGTGGCGCGCCTCTGGCTGCGACGCGCTCTCCAGGTGGGAGCAACCCGAATTTCACAGAGATGCCTCTGTGACTATAAAGTACCTAATACCTAATACCTAATGCCTCCAGGATCGACCCATTCTCTGTACATTTATAAATGTCCCTTTAGCAGGCTGGGGGACGTTAAACACATTTTCATTCATCAAAGTTGAGCCTATTTTAGTTGAGCCTATTTTAGTTTTGAATTAAACTTCTAGTTGACACTGATTTTCATAGAAACCATACATGTGTATTATTGGAAGCATAGTCATTTATGTTACAAACTATTTTCTTTCGTTTGATATCTATTTGAACACTGGGCCTACCTGTTGAAAACTGACTCATCATCATATAATAAAAAGGCAAGTGTCCGTGTGTCTGTCTGTGTGTCTGAAACACATGACGGGCCTTATAACTCCGCCGTTTTTCGACCGAATCGCTTCTTCAAATTTGCTATGAGCTCTAACGGGGCGATGGCAACGGCAACCGAGGCGGCCGTGTCATTTGCGCGGTTTGGTAAATGCGCGAAACGCGTATCCGCCGGCCTCTCGGCGCCCCTATCTCCGGTATTTCTGGACGGATTGCCTTCGCATTTGGAAGGTACATGACCAGGGACGGTGACTATCGATGTGCCAAACCGGAAGCGAATCGATTAAGAAACGTCCCGTGTGTCTGTCTGTGTGTCTGAAGCACATAACAGACCTTATAACTCCTCCGTTTTTCGACCGAATCGCTTCAAATTTGCTGTGAGCCCTAACTGGGTGATGGTAACGGCAACCGAGGTGGCCGTGTCATTTGCGCGGCTTGGCAAATGCGCGAAATGCATATCCACCGGCCTCTCGGCGCCCGTATCTCCCGTATTTCTGGACCGATTGCCTTCAGATTTGGCAGGTATATGACCGGGGACGGTGACGATCCATGTGCCAAACCAGAAGTGAATCGATGTATAAACGCGCGATATACGCCGCTTTACCTTTTCACAAATAACTCCGCCGTTTCTTAGCCGATTCGCTTCACATTTGCAGTCAGGCTTGCTGTGGCCGAGGCGAAGCCTGGCAGTAAATGTGAAGAGAATCGGGAGAGCGCGTCACTCTCAGAGCAGCGCCAACTCCGCCTTTTCATAACCGAATCGCTTCAAATTTGCTGTACTCAGCGTTACCAGTACTTGGCGTTACCGTTACTAGGCGTTACCGTTACTAGGCGTTACCGGTACTCGGTGTTGCGCTAGTGTGTATATAATAAATAGTACATGGGATGGGGTGGGTGGGGGTTGTTTGGGGAGGGGGGTACAAATGGATGGAGTTGAGGTATCTGCATAATTATGCGACAACTATTAGCATTGTATACGTTGTAGCCGAAACCAACATTACGTAATGCTTGATTCTCCGTTGAGCTCCTCCAAAATCGGAATGCAGCGGGGAGACCAGTGAAAACTGAAAACTGCCCATTATGGCCATATGCCCTGGGAACGAAAAAGAAGAAGTTTTATATGCTTTTGGATCTAGGATATCTATCACTGAGACACTATGAAAAGACGTTCTGGTGTCCATAGTCTAAGCAAATCACAGCAAAAAGATAATATTGATGAATTGGACGATTGATTGAAAAACAAGCGC
>CM065684.1:61265853-61270853 GCA_017654935.2 Phymorhynchus buccinoides
TGTTCATATGACATTGTTCAATGAGGTTAGTAAGTGCTGTGTGGCAGGAATGATTCTTTCTGAAGCCACTTTGATTAGGGTGAAACAGATTGTGTGTGTCAAAATGAGACTGGAGCAGTTTTTTAAGGTGTTTTTCGAGAGGTTTGGACAAAATAGATAAAATTGATATAGGTCTGTAGTTTGAACAATCGTTTGGATCACCTGATTTAAATTGTGGCAGTACTTTTGCATCTTTAAAAGCTTGTGGGAAATGACTTTTTTCAATACAAAGATTGTAAATGTATGTTAAGTGTTCAGTAATAATTGGTGCAGACGCTTTCAAAATGTTATTATCTATATTATCCAAACCTCGAGATTTAGACGTATTCAATAAACACAGCTCCATATATACATCATGTACAGCAATATATTCAAACTTAAATTCAGATTTAATGTTTTTTGATTCACAAAATTCTTTAATCATTGACAAATCATTATTACTGGTACGGTCAATATTTACAAGCTTCTCTGCTACTGTAGCAAAATGATTATTTAGGTCCTCAACTGACAATTCAGACGAAGAAGCAGTGGAACTTGCATTCCTGCCAGACAGCTGATTTATCGCTTTCCATAAAGATTTTGTATCTGATTTTGAAGAGATTAGCTTTCTAAAATATTTCTTCTGTGCGTCTCTTTTCATAAAGGTTACCAAGTTTCGTTGTTTTTTTATAATCATCGTCTTTTCCTGACTGTTTGAATAAATTTTCACGAACATTAGATTCAGCTTTAATTTCATCTGTTAGCCATGGCTGATTATCTCTGAATTTGACACGTTTGGTTCTAAGTGGTGCATGTGTATTAAATACAGAAATAAACGTTTTATACCACACATCAAGGGCTATATCTGGATCGGTGTACTGATAAACCTGGTTGAAATCTGCCATACATAGGTCATACAAAAAACTGTGCTCATCAAAATGTTTGTAACATCTGTATGAAATACATTTATGGGTGCATTTGGGGATTTTTACACCTTTTTTGGACCATGTTGCACAAATAGGGAAATGATCGCTAAGTCCAAAAATAGGCACGGACGTTTCTACAGAATGATTGGCGTTACTGACATAAATATGGTCTATCAACGTTTCGGAGGTTAGTGTTTTCCTTGTAGGAGTGGTTATTAATTGTGTTAGGTTGTACGACTCAAGTAATCTTTTCCATTTGTTGTGGGGTTTAAATAGATCAATATTAAAGTCCCCAAGGAGCATAATCTCATCAGAAAAATTTACAAGAGAGAGAGAGAGAGATAGAGAGAGAGAGAGAGAGAGAGAGAGAGAGAGAGAGAGAGAGAGAGAGAGAGAGAGAGAGAGAGTTTACTCGGAAAATAATAATAATAAAAAATCCCAAATGAAAAAAAACCCACTCACAGAAGAGACATATCAAGAAAAGACAATTACATGAATACGCATGCACCCGTAATGCCACTTCGTCTCATTGTGCAAAGCAACACGCGCGCGCTCGCACACGCACGCATACACACACACACACACACACACACACACACACACACACACACACACACAGACACACAGACACACACACACACACACACACACACACACACACACGCACGCACGCACGCACGCACACGCACGCACACGCACACGCACGCACACACACACACACACACACACACACACATGAGTAGAATAAATTGTCACTTGAACATTAAGGTAAGTACATACGCACAAATAATTCAATAGCATAGTTTTCCTTACAATTTATCAATCATATGCTTTTTCACATTTTGTTTAAAAGATAATTTTGAAGGGCATGATTTAAAAAAAGATGGCAAGTTATTCCATGTGCATCCTCCAGAGTATGTCAAGCTTGATTTATACAAATTGTTATGGGGTTTAGGGAAATAAAGCTTATGAGTGTGTCTATTGTCATTATTCGTGAAATTCCGCAATATTTGTTTTTGAGCTAGACCGTTTACAACATTGTACATGCATAAGCATTTATTGAAAATAAGTCTGTCTTTGAATGGAAGGATGTTTAAATGTTTATAATCATTTACAGTCGGGCTATTTGATTTTAAAAGTATTAGTTTTATAGCTCTTTTATGCAAACGATTTATTTGCTTCAAATTAGATTCACTAGCATAATCCCATAAAGTGGAAGCATAATTGATAAGTGATAAAATATGAGCATGGAAAAATAGTTTTCTTGAGTGAAGGTCCAAAAACTTTTCGTTATTTTTGCTAACTGATATATTCTTCTAGCAATACGTTTTCCGAGTTCGTTTATGTGATTATACCATGATGACTCCTAGCACCTTATGTGATGACACTTCTTCTATTAATTGGTCCTTGACATACAATGGAGGAAACGTGGAGTTCATCTTCTGCCTTTTCTGACGGGTGGTAATATACATACATTTAGTTTTCTTTGCATTTAGAGCCATATGGTTCGTTTCTGTCCAATTGATCAGCCTGTCAATATTGCCTTGCAGGTTAACTACTAGTTCATTAGGATTACCACTGTTCGATTGTAGAGAAGTGTCGTCGGCGAACATCTCGCTACAACAATTAAGATATAAAGGTAAATCGTTTATATAGATAGAGAAAAAGAGGGGTCCTAAAACAGACCCTTGAGGAACTCCATGCTTCAACGGGGTTAGGTTAGACCTTTTGAAATTATTTTCAACGAGTTGTTGGCGATTAGTAAGGAAGGATCAAATAAAATTTAAAGATCCATCAGATAGGTGGTAATGAGTGAGCTTTTTAAGAAGATGTGAGTGGTTGATAACATCAAAAGCTTTAGCGTAATCTATAAATGACACCCCTATGAATTCGTTATTATTTTTGTTAGAAAGACATTTATCAATAAGCTGTATTAAAGATGTGTGGCAGGAATGATTTTCCCTAAAACCAGATTGATTGTCGTGCAGTAAATCGTACTTAGCCAGATGAGAATACAGATAGGATTGAACATGCTTTTCTAAAGGTTTCGATATAATACTTAGAATTGAAATGGGCCTGTAGTTAGATGGAAGGTTATGATCACCACTCTTGTATAATGGAATTACTTTAGCTAGCTTAAATCTGTGAGGGAAATGTTGTTTTTCTATGCATAGGTTGTAGATGTAAGTGAGTGAATCAGCAATAGCGAAGGCAGCAATTTTTAATATCTTACCATCAATTCCATCCAAATCACGAGTTCCAGATGGTTTAGGGTACAATAATGATTTAAGCACATCGTTAACTGAGATGAATGGAATAGTGAAAGACGATTGGATGTTTTTTGACTGACAGAATTCTTGGAGCTTTTGTAAATCGTTTTCGTTGGTTTTGTCATTCATTATAGGCATGTAACATCATTAGCCACATGTGTGTGCGTGTGCGTGTGCGTGTGCGTGCGCGTGCGTGCGCGTGCGTGTGCGCGCGCGCGCGCGCGTGTGTGTGTGTTGTATGTTAACTTACATTAATTGCTTTATGACTGGCCAGGTATTATGTAATCTTTATCTAATTTTCCTTTTTTTACGCTTATCATTTTCCCCTCATTTTATTTACCTAACACTTATTGGTGAAAATCTGTTTAACGTCCTCCGGTCTGGAACAGACACATATGGGACATTAGCAGATATAAAGATGGTGGAAACGATCCTGGAGGCAATGCCCGGAGGCAGTGCAACACCAGGAAAGTCCCGCTTTTGTTTAATAATGAGGTATGCTTAACGTAAGGACTGACACTTATTCTTATCTTATTATACGTGTGTATATTGAATGCTTTGTGTGTTCGTTGAATTTTGTAAAACAGAAAATATACAGTGGAATCCGCTTTATCGGCCTTCGGATAATCGGCCAAAGCCGCTTAATCGGCCAATTTCCTAATATACGGAATTTTTTCTTCTTAGGCATGTGTTATTTTGTTCGTTTTTACGGCCAAAGCTGAAATCTTCAATTTCGCTTTATTGGCCACTTTTTCTCTCTAATTTTTCCTCTTTACCCCCCCTTTTTTTTGAGAGGGAGAACAACAGACAAACTGACAACACGCTTTTGGCGTTTACATGGTTGAGTGTGAAGTTGGAAGGTGAGCTTTTGTCAAATGAAAGACCCTGCATGGCGTTAAAATCACTCAAGAAAACAAAATCAGTGTCTTTTACTCGTGCTTCTGTCAAGTTGTAGGATTAATAAAGTGTTCACATACAGTACACATACACTGTTCATGTATGAACTCTCGTGTTTTGACAGATTTTATTTGACGTCATTGCTTTTGACTTGCATAATTGCGTCATACAGTATCTCGATGTTCGTTTTATCGGCCGATTCGCTTTATCGGCCACATTTTGCCTTGTCCCAAAAGTGGCCGATAAAGCGGATTCCACTGTAACTAAATTAAAAAAACCACAAATCTAAAATGTAGGGTTAATGAAAGAAGATGGGCGTTGATGAGAGACAGACAACCAGGACACACATGCACATACCCTGATAAATTATTATTCTAGTTATAATTTCGAAGCCTTTCCTTTCAATAATGCAAATCACAAGCAAAGGGATGCAACTCAACCCAGAATTGCTTCCCTTTTTATATCGCGCTTCATGTTGGTTTCAAGTGGGTCTTTACGTTTGTACAGCCTCGGTGCTTTCCCGTTTGATTTGTAGCAGTCTGCTGTTGTTTATCTGTCCCTGGCTGTCTATCTCTCTGTCCAATGTCTTTCCTCTTCCAGTTGTAGGCCATCCCTTCTGTTCTTATGACTATTAGTGTGGGCCTCTCTACACTAACCATAATATCAATGTGGGCTATTCGACATGTGCTTCTGATGATTTACTCTCTCTCTCTCTCTCTCTCTCTCTCTCTCTCTCTCTCTCTCTCTCTCTCTCTCTCTCTCTCTCTCTCTCTCTCTCTCTCTCTCTCTCTCTCTCTCTCTCTCTCTCTCTCTCTCTCTCTCTCTCTCTCTCTCCCCCTCTCTCTCTTGTTTATTATTATTTCATTTGTTTGAGGACCTGATGCAAAGA
>CM065684.1:61275853-61280853 GCA_017654935.2 Phymorhynchus buccinoides
TCAGTTGAATAATAAGAGACACATACACAAGATTGTTCTTTATAGACCAAGATTAGATCTATATAAATCCAGTCTGCACTATTCCGGAGGTTCACTATGGAATGCATTACCCGTGTATTTAAAACAAATATCTAGTCATCCAACGTTCATAAAACAATTCAAGGATTATCATATCACAACTGATTTTTAACTAATTTATCATTACACATGACACATGCCTGTATATCCGTCTGTTCATCGTCCATGTCTGTCCGCCCCCCCCCCCCCATCTCTCTCTCTCTCTCTCTCTCTCTCTCTCTCTCTCTCTCTCTCTCTCTCTCTCTCTCTCTCTCTCTCTCTCATACTTTTCAAATTCCTTATATTGTCTGTCTGTTGTCCTTAACTCCTCTCCCTCTTACATTACTATTTTGTATATATTGTTATTCTTGATGATGGTTTGAAGGATTGCTTTGATGCTTATGTTACTTTATAATGTTTTTGCATTACTGATTAGTTGGTCTGTTAGTTTTCGTATTTGGCCACAGGGCTGGGTGTAAAAAAGCAATGCTTATCTCATTGCCCTGTATAAATACAAATTCGTTTCGTTTCGTTTCGTCTCTCTCTCTCTCTCTCTCTCTCTCTCTCTCTCTCTCTCTCTCTCTCTCTCTCTCTCTCTCTCTCTCTCTCTCTCTCTCTCTCTCTCTCTCTCTCCCCCCTCCTCTCTCTCTCTCTCTCTCTCTCTCTCTCCCCCTCTCTCTCTCTCTTCTCTCTCTCTCTCTCTCTCTCTCTCTCTCTCTCTCTCTCTCTCTCTCTCTCTCTCTCTCTCTCTCTCTCTCTCTCTCTCCCCCCTCCATCTCTCTCCTCTTTCTCCAACCAGCTTCTAGAACCCTCGAGGCATTGGCTAAGACATGGATAGAATCTGCGACGGTTGTTACATGTTTCATTGCCACAAATCGAGCAATTATTTCAAGCAACAGCAACAACAACAACATCATCATAATGATCATTATCATCGCCATCGTACTCATCAGCAGCATTATCATCAACACCCTTTTGGCGTAATCATCAGCATTTTCAGCCTTGGCTTAAGGCTGTTTCAGACCAATTGACATACTAGGCTAGAACACCAAGGCTACATCAAAACGTTGTTGTGCTATGCATAGTTATGCGGGGATTGTCTTTAGCCATGACAAGCTCCTAGCATAACGTCATCAGTATCCAAAATCCTCCGAAGTCGGAGTGTGGCTGCCCATGTGGTGGGGTAATCAAAAACGGTCACACATGTAATGTTCTCATCCGTTGCTGATGCACTTGTACCATAGTGTTCAAGTGATTCCGCTGTTGGGGTGATCCCTGGAGTCTTTTAGCCAGGGTAAGCCAACAACAACAGCAACAACATTTAATAGACTGTTATTGTAAGTAAAATCATCACTCGTAGCTTAAAGGATTTCTTCCCTCGTTGGCTTGAATAATTGTTTTAAGAACAGTTTTACCTTAAAAATAAAAATAAAAATTAAATTGGCAATCTCCCCAATGCCCTCTCTGTCTCCCTCCCTCGTAATATTGATTTTAGCGTTCAGAAATATGAACAAAGGCAATTGTTTTAATTTAAGATTTATGTGTGATTTAGTAATATCGTTCTCAAAATTTGGAACCGATTTTTAACGATTTTTTGAGGATAGGTAGTGTGCCTTGCTAACAGGAATTATATTTCAGTTGGAAGTTCATCAATGTCATACTTGTTTTTCTAATTTATGTTTTTTTAGGTGATTGAGCAAGATTACTCTAACAGTTTGGAACCGTTTTTAACAATATTTTATGGATAGGTAGTGTGCCTTGTGATATTTTAGTTTGAAGTTCATCAATGATTTGGATCCTTTTGGTTTTAAGATCTTATTTAAAACGGGAATTTAAAGTCAGGCTTAAAACTGATATACATTTTACAAGGCTACAGCTTTGCAGTTGCCAGGTATTTAGGCTGAGTTATGTTACTTCCGTGGCGGAGGTTTGCTCCCTGCTGCCTCTTTGTTAATTGACTTTTGTTTTTGATCAATGACACTCAAAAGCTCATTTATTACATCTGGCTCATTTTAACGACCGCTTAAGACGTTAGACAGAGATGTTTTAAATGTCACGTTTTAACCGCTTCACCGCCAAAGTCGCATTTTAGCACCACAGTGATGTAACACCTATGCCACTAGTAAAAGACATCAAATTGGGGTCTTATCCAAAGACCCCATTGTCTTAGCTTTGTGAAGTAAGGATAGACCTTAATAATATGTTATATATGTCACAGGAGAATCCCCAATACTGCAGATGGATTTTGTTCTCTACCCAGGTAAACGTAATGGACATTTGTGGCTGAAATATGTCTGGCGGTGAAAGGGTTAAAGAAGAAGAAAAGGGTGAAGAGAGAGAGAGAGAGAGAGAGAGAGAGAGAGAGAGAGAGAGAGAGAGAGAGAGAGAGAGAGAGAGAGAGAGAGAGAGAGAGAGAGAGAGAGACAGACAGACAGACAGACAAACAGACAGGGACAGAAAAAGGGAGTCACGAAGACAGACAGAGAGAGAGAGAGAGAGAGAGAGAGAGAGAGAGAGAGAGAGAGAGAGAGAGAGAGAGAGAGAGAGAAGAGAGAGGGAGAGACACAGACAGACAGACAGAGAGACAGAGACAAAAAGAGACAGAATGACATAGACAGAAACAGAGAGACAGAGACAGAGACAGGGACAGAGAGACAGTGACAGGGACAGAGACAGAAAGACAGATAGACAGAAAGACAGAAAGACAGAGACAGAGACAGAGAGAAGGAGAGACAGAGAGAAAGCAAACTGGTTTATGGGCGCGGGGAACCTGACTGACAGCTGCTGATAATTAGACTTCTAGCAGGGAAGGTAGGTTAAAAGTCATCACTCATCTCCACATCGATCTGACCTTTTAATGAGCCCCCCTCCCTCTACCCCCCCCCCCCCCCCAACCCCACTCCCCCCCCCCCCCCATCACCCGCTGTGGCGGCACGGATTGTCTCCGCTGCACAAATTGTCTCCGAGACAATCCGTGCAGGGAGACAATCCTTTGTCGCTGTCTCTCTCTTATCGCAGCCACTGAAAACAGTTTAGCAAAAGTTCATATTCCTTTATTGCTACATGAAAATTACAGTCTTTTAGAAAAAGCATCCTGGGATTCTGTGTTTAGAAGACAAACTGAGACATTAATCTCTATAAAAAGAACAAAAAGGGAAAATTCTAATGGATTAAAAACAGGACAAAATCTTCATCAAGGGCGGATTCTAAAAAGTTTAGTTTTTAAATTCAGGCTTGATGCACTGAAAACTAAATTCGGTAAAAATGTAACCTGCATTTGTGGCCATCATATTACACCTTTCCATGTTATTTTTCTTTGTGAACATATGAAAAACTATTTACCTGCTTGGTTGTCGGACACAAAACCATCAATGACAGCCTATCAAGACATTCTTTGTGATGAATCAAAGATTCTAGAATTTATTCGGGGACTTATTAGGAGCCCAATTGGACCTTTGCTTTGATGTTCTTGTTAAGTATTTTATTTTCCTTTTTGGCTCACGTCGTTTTTTAAAACAAAGTGAGTCTATAGTATCGTACATGTTCGGTTGTGTGTCTGTGTGTGTGTGTGTGTGTGTGTGTGTGTGTGTGTGTGTGTGTGTGTGTGTGTGTGTGTGTGTTGTGTGTTGCGTCCGTGGTCCCGACCTTTAACCTTAACTCAAACCTTAACGTTGTCATTTTCTCTAAACATAAAAGGCGTTAGAGGGTTAAAGTTAGCAGGATACTTGATTTTGACGTGAGCCTTCAAGTCACGACGATCAAAGCAGTCAGATACATTGATAAAGAACAAAATAAAGATAATCATTTGTTGCAGAGATTACTGTTGTGCAACCTTTAACCTTGACTCAGTCACACTCTTCAAACTAAAGAAGACTCTCACTCTCCACTGAAACTTTAACGTTGTCATTTTCTCAAAAAAACATAACATGTTAGAGGGTTAAAGTTTGCAGGATACTTGATTTTGACGTGAGCCTTCAAGTCATGGCGATCAAAGCAGTCAGATACATCGGTAAGGAACAAAAGAAAGAAAATCATTTGTTGCAGAGATTACTGTAACTGTTGTGTTGTACCGAGTAGGAGATACATACTGGAAAGAAGACTCTCCATTAGATATACAAAAACGCTCTTTAAAAAGAAACACAAGACTTCAGGTGTGTACAAATAGGTACATTTTAACGTCGTCAACTTATATTTTCTGTAACAAATGGATGTACCGAGTGTGTGCGTTGACGGCCCGGTTGTTTAGCTTTTATTTGCGCCTTTGAGTAACGGTTGTTCGTGTTCATTTGCCCATCATCTCTGCGCATAACTTAGCCTACCGCACTTCCGGCAACAAGGCCTAGGCCTAGAGTCCATGCCTTACCTCATAATCAAGACGACGTACTTAACATTTAGCCCACATTCATTTCAGTCTTGAAAAAAAATATACGGAAAATCCAGGGTTCGTCGATTTCACTGCCTTCGACGTACGAATCCTTTGTTAGGCCTAGACGATTGATCACCATGAGCAAAGACTGTACAGGGGAAGATAAACATGGATGAGCTTGCTGGCTGTGACCTTGACCTTTGCTTTGTGGCAGAGGGGGGGGGGGGGGGATTAACGAAACGAAAATAAAATATTAGGACTAATATAAAATATCTTACAGAAATGTAGATGATGTGGAACAAGTTTTCATCGCATGAACAATCAGTTTAAAACAGTAACAGATCAGGAGTATGGCCTTATGAATCACGCAACTTCAATTATTAATTTTCTAAGAGTAAGAGGCTTAGACCCACAGGCAAAGACTAGGCCTACTACAGGTGTCCGTAGACCCCCCTTACCCCGGCGGTGGGGTGGGGGGGGGGGGGGGGATTGGTCACTGTTTTTTTCTGAAAGCTTGGTCAATATGCTTTTCAATTTTACTTGTTTGCCAAAAATAAAAATAGGGCTCCACTATGTT
>CM065684.1:61285853-61293353 GCA_017654935.2 Phymorhynchus buccinoides
AGCTGTCAATTAACGTTGACCTACTACTACTAATGAATTCCCATTAGCTTTCCTCCAGAAGACAGTCTTGCTTGTTTGGATGGCTTATCGACGCCATCATAACGCTGATAAGCGCTCTCTATCGACACACCACGGGTGGTAGAAAGGACTCACATTAGTGCAAAGATGGTTGGACGCACGTGCGGCTAGTGACAGACCGTCAGCACGAAGTTGATTGGCTGTGTGTAGGCTAACTATAATCAAAGAATGAAATAGTGAGGCCAAGAGAGGAGATGACGAAATTGAACAAAGGGTAATTACTCTCTTTTTCTAATTAACTCCCCTCCACCAAAGTTGATTACGATACCATTCACCTAGCAGTGCGTGGGTCAGAACCAAAGTGATACAAGCAAAGCATCATTCTTAAAAAAGAATGTGCCAAGCTCGCCTTTATGACCCTCCACCCACACAGTACACATCAACAATGGTGGAGAGGACAACATACAAACAAATCAACACATGTCCAAGAGTGGCATAGCCTTCTAACCTTGAATATGTTACACATAAACAACATACAACACAGAACAAACTGGTAAGCCTCGAAAGAAAGTTTGGTTAATCAAAGAATGAAATAGTGACATGTGTTGATTTGTTTGTATGTTGTCCTCTCCACCATTGTTGATGTGTACTGTGTGGGTGGAGGGTCATAAAGGCGAGCTTGGCACATTCTTTTTTAAGAATGATGCTTTGCTTGTCTCACTTTGGTTCTGACCCACGCACTGCTAGGTGAATGGTATCGTAATCAACTTTGGTGGAGGGGAGTTAATTAGAAAAAGAGAGTAATTACCCTTTGTTCAATTTCGTAGGCTAACTATAGTTTACAATGATGGAGGCGCCAGGTTGTAAATTGCTTTATGAATTTTTATGTCATGTTTTTTTTAGGATATGTTACGCGGTGATGTGGTATGTTGTTCTGATATTCGCAGTTTGAACATTACGTGGTGACAGTCCTGAGATGACCATAGCTGTTGACGGGACTATAGATGACTAACTAACTAAGTAGCATTGGTGTTCATCAATATAGCCTACACTTTGTTGACCCTTTCTAAGGCGTCATCGAACAAGTTAGTTTGGGATACATTTGGTATAGTCCCCCCCCCCCCCCGTGGGGATACCGGGGGGTCTTTCGTATAAATAGTTCCACCACCTTCTGGAAGTTCTGTGCTGGTAACTTCCTCTAATCTGCCACTCTCTTTGACTCTGACTTTTCCCTTTGCTTTTTGTCATCTGCTATCTTTTTGACTTATTGGTCCATTCTCCTTCCTTTTTTCCAAAAACAAATCTGTCCAATAATGTTTTCTCCTGTGAGCTCCTCCGAAATCGGAATGTGTCGGCTGTACGTAGCGAGGAGACCAGTGAAAACTGAAAACCGGACGCACACGTACCTTACCCATTATGGCCATATGGCCTGCGAACGCAGAAGAAGATGAAGAAGATATTATAGTCTTCATGCATATGTATGCACGAAGACTATTTCGAAATTATTGAACAGATTGTTTTTTAAAGGAAGGAGAATGGACCAATAAGTCAGAAAGATAGTAGATGATAGAAAGCAAAGGGAAAAGGCAGAGTCAAAGATTATTTCTAATCTCGCAACATTCCACGGTATTGTCCAAATTATCTCGTGCAGCGCTCATTCCAACTTGAGTGCCTGAAATTATTTCAAAAGAGCTTTCATTTTGTGACCTGTATAGTGTGACAGGTCATGTAGTCATGAGTGCGAATTAGACAGTCAACACGGGGAATAGTATGCAAAGTAGACTAAACTCCCCAAACAATTGGCTGTTTAGCCTATATATACATACTAATCTCCGTTGTGAATGTCTAAGCCGAACTCATGACTACAGGGCCGGATGTCTGAGTATACATAGAGTCTGACAGTTATTAGCTTGTTGCCGATGGACATAGGGATTCAACATAAATGTGTGATTTAATCTGCAGCATTATCATTGACAGGAACTATATTCCAGAAGGAAACCGTCTCTAAATCGCTTAGAAAACGAGTTTTTAATTTTCTTAAATATTTGAGACGGCTAAAAGATTTCAACTGGTATTGGTAGTATGATGTTTAAGAAGTATCATAGTAAAACATCGCCACTTATATTCTGATCAACATGAAGATATAACCGTTTAAAGATAGACTTTTACGTAAATCCTGTCTTTAAACGGATATATGTTTGTTTTGATCATGATATAAGTAGCGATGTTTACTATAATACTTCTTAAACATCATACTATCAGCACCAGTTGGAGTTGTTTTTAGCCGTCTCAAATAATTTAAAATATGAAAAATCTCGTTTTCTAGGCGAGTTAGAGACGGTTTCCTTCTGGACTACTAGTCTAGCTGCACCTTTCAATCTATCCTCTGTAGCTATAGCCTGGCCTCTGTATATACATTAGCCCAGGAACTAGTCTAACTGCACCTGTTAATCTATCCTCTGTAGCTATAGCCTGGCCTCTGTATATACATTAGCCCAGGAACTAGTCTAGCTGCACCTGTCAATCTATCCTCTGTAGTTATAGCCTGGCCTCTGTATATACATTAGCCCAGGAACTAGTCTAGCTGCATCTGTCAATCTATCTTCTGTAGCTATAGCATGACCTCTGTATATACATTAGCCCAGGAACTAGTCTAGCTGCACCTGTCAATCTATCCTCTGTAGTTATAGCCTGGCCTCTGTATATACATTAGCCCAGGAACTAGTCTAGCTGCACCTGTCAATCTATCCTCTGTAGCTATAGCCTGGCCTCTGTATATACATTAGCCCAGGAACTAGTCTAGCTGCACCTGTCAATCTATCCTCTGTAGCTATAGCATGGCCTCTGTATATACATTAGCCCAGGAACTAGTCTAACTGCACCTGTCAATCTATCCTCTGTAGTTATAGCCTGGCCTCTGTATATACATTAGCCCAGGAACTAGTCTAGCTGCACCTGTCAATCTATCCTCTGTAGCTATAGCATGGCCTCTGTATATAGCATTAGCCCAGGAACTAGTCTAACTGCACCTGTCAATCTATCCTCTGTAGCTATAGCCTGGCCTCTGTATATACATTAGCCCAGGAACTAGTCTAGCTGCACCTGTCAATCTATCCTCTGTAGCTATAGCCTGACCTCTGTATATACATTAGCCCAGGAACTAGTCTAGCTGCACCTGTCAATCTATCCTCTGTAGCTATAGCCTGACCTCTGTATATACATTAGCCCAGGAACTAGTCTAGCTGCACCTGTCAATCTATCCTCTGTAGCTATAGCCTGACCTCTGTATATACATTAGCCCAGGAACTAGTCTAACTGCACCTGTCAATCTATCCTCTGTAGCTATAGCCTGACCTCTGTATATACATTAGCCCAGGAACTAGTCTAGCTGCACCTGTCAATCTATCCTCTGTAGCTATAGCCTGACCTCTGTATATCCTCTGTATTAGCCCAGGAACTAGTCTAGCTGCACCTGTCAATCTATCCTCTGTAGCTATAGCCTGACCTCTGTATATACATTAGCCCAGGAACTAGTCTAGCTGCACCTGTCAATCTATCCTCTGTAGCTATAGCCCCTCTGTATATACATTAGCCCAGGAACTAGTCTAACTGCACCTGTCAATCTATCCTCTGTAGCTATAGCCTGACCTCTGTATATACATTAGCCCAGGAACTAGTCTAGCTGCACCTTCCCCATCAATCTATCCTGGCCTGTAGCTATAGCCTGACCTCTGTATATAGCCTGATTAGCCCAGGAACTAGTCTAGCTGCACCTGTCAATCTATCCTCTGTAGCTATAGCCTGACCTCTGTATATACATTAGCCCAGGAACTAGTCTAGCTGCACCTGTTCAATCTATCCTCTGTAGCTATAGCCTGGCCTCTGTATATACATTAGCCCAGGAACTAGTCTAGCTGCACCTGTCAATCTATCCTCTGTAGCTATAGCCTGACCTCTGTATATACATTAGCCCAGGAACTAGTCTAGCTGCACCTGTCAATCTATCCTCTGTAGTTATAGCCTGACCTCTGTATATACATTAGCCCAGGAACTAGTCTAGCTGCACCTGTCAATCTATCCTCTGTAGCTATAGCCTGACCTCTGTATATACATTAGCCCAGGAACTAGTCTAGCTGCACCTGTCAATCTATCCTCTGTAGCTATAGCCTGACCTCTGTATATACATTAGCCCAGGAACTAGTCTAGCTGCACCTGTCAATCTATCCTCTGTAGCTATAGCCTGGCCTCTGTATATACATTAGCCCAGGAACTAGTCTAGCTGCACCTGTCAATCTATCCTCTGTAGTTATAGCCTGACCTCTGTATATACATTAGCCCAGGAACTAGTCTAGCTGCACCTGTCAATCTATCCTCTGTAGTTATAGCCTGACCTCTGTATATGTATTAGCCCAGGAACTAGTCTAGCTGCACCTGTTAATCTATCCTCTGTAGCTATAGCCTGACCTCTGTATATACATTAGCCCAGGAACTAGTCTAGCTGCACCTTCCACATCTATCCTCTGTAGCTATAGCCTGGCCTCTGTATATACATTAGCCCAGGAACTAGTCTAGCTGCACCTGTCAATCTATCCTCTGTAGCTATAGCCTGGCCTCTGTATATACATTAGCCCAGGAACTAGTCTAGCTGCACCTGTCAATCTATCCTCTGTAGCTATAGCCTGACCTCTGTATATACAGTAGCCCAGGAACTAGTCTAGCTGCACCTGTTAATCTATCCTCTGTAGCCATTGCCTGACTTCTGCATGTACATTAGCCCAGGAACTAGTCTAGCTGCACCTTTCAATCTATCCTATGTAGCTATAGCCTGACCTCTGTATATATGTTACGCCCAATCCGTGAAATTGCCTATTTCATGAAATGGGCAAGTTGCTTTGCCCAATTTATGAAATGGACAATGTATATCACACTTTTGAATCCCCATTCACACAGGTATTGGTTAAGATTGATTCAATGGTATCACACTTTTCTACATTGTATTTGCACCCATATCCTGTCCCCCGAACTCGACCAGAAGCTAAGCTGGGGCATGCCTGAGCCACATGTTGAATCAAACGTTTTATCAAATCAAGTCTGAATAAAATAATTTTAACTCATCTACAGATGATATTTCTCATTCGTTTGAACCAATTCTTGATCTATGTGTGCGAATGAACAAAAACTATTTTTCATTCATATTTCTTTTCTCAATCGCAAGTTATAAATTGGTTATTTAACGAACTGGGCAAACCATTTTGCCCATTTCATGAAATGGGCAATTTCATGGATTGGGCGTAACATATACTTTAGCCCTGGTTATAGGTACCATCTTCAGCCGCCATCTTAACTTGCCCCACGCGATGACTTTATGTTGTTGGTTTGATGGATGTTCTGATTCTGAAGAAGAACACACACAGCGACAATTTACCACCAACGGACATTTCATAGAACGGTTTGCCTATTTTTTTCCGTGGGGATACAGGGCAGGGGTATCTTTCAGTACAAGTAGTTCCCCACCTTCTGAAAGTTCTGTTCTAGTAACTTTTTTTCTGATCTATCACTCTCTTTGACTTTGACTTTTCCTTTTCTTACTATCATCTACTATTTTTTTTCTTCTGACTTATTGGCCCATTCTCCATCGAAAACAGTTTCTCCTTTGAGCTCCGAAATCAGAATGTGTCGGCTGAATGCAGCGGGGAGACCACTGAAAACAGGACACATACGTACCCCCACCCACACCCACACACCCATGTAGCCTGGGAACACACAACAAGAAGAAGAAAATAATTTATTTGTTATATATGGTTCCTTCTTTTAAAAAAATAGAAATTCTGAGCTAACACATTAGCATTATAGCCAAACATGCGCATGGGTACTATTAAGGCCACTGACTCCCGACCCAGTGGGCTAAATTCAAGTGGGAGCAGTCAGTGGCATCTGACCTGACCTGACCTGACCTGAATGACCTGACTTGTCAGTCTGTTCATCGCAACAGGTGTCACGTTCTGTCACCCCCCCCTCTCTCTCTCTCTCTCTCTCTCTCTCTCTCTCTCTCTCTCTCTCTCTCTCTCTCTCTCTCTCTCTCTCTCTCTCTCTCTCTCTCTCTCCACTCATCTTCTAGGAGTCATTCTCTCACAATTAACCAGTTGACGTCCCTGTCCTCCCATTGCATTGCTTAGCTCTCACGCCGTGCCTTCCTTTCACGCTGAAGTCTGTCTCTTCATTTTCTATGCTACTCTTCTTTTGTTCTTCTCTTCCTTCTTTTATTTCTGTCTTTCTGACTCTGTCCTCCATCTGTGCTCCTCTCAGTAATGTGTTCGTTCTTTCACAATTTTCTCCCATCTATCTCTCCCTCCATTTCCCCCCTTCTTCATGGTAATGGAAGGGATTCTAGGGTGGAATTTGTTTTTGTGTCGATCTCTCAGACAGTTTCCTGTCACTTGAGCGCAGATGTATTATGCTGCCGTTATGCGCCTAACTAAGAAATAGGCCCAGCATGTCCGTCTTCGGCTGGAGAAAATCTCTGCGTTTCTTGAGATAAGGCAGGAGGGGAATGAAGCAGTAAGGCAGAAAGATAGTACACGGCAGAGAGCAAAGGGAAAAGGCAGAGTCACAAGGAGTGACAGATGAGAGGAAGTTACAAGCACAGAACTTCCAGAAGGTGGGGGAACTATTTGTACAAAAGAACCCCCGGTGTTCCCGGAGGGGGGGGGGGGGGGGGGGGGGGGGTTGACTAATGGCTTGCCCCTAAAGGTCCAAGAAGTGTACGGACAATCTCTGCACAATGGGTGGTTTTAATTCATGGATCGTCAGGGTGCTCACAGGTGGACTCGGACGGATGAGTTTTTGCAAGAAACACGTCGAGATCACCAGAAAGACAGCCTTTTCAAGGATCGGAACACT
Organism: Phymorhynchus buccinoides; assembly: GCA_017654935.2. Lineage (NCBI taxonomy): Eukaryota > Metazoa > Mollusca > Gastropoda > Neogastropoda > Raphitomidae > Phymorhynchus > Phymorhynchus buccinoides. The sequence goes on from CM065684.1 coordinate 61,292,772, forward strand.
CACTTTGCTCTGGTTTCTTTGAAATGAAACCGTCAAAACGGCGATTCTTTCTTGGCGGAGATGCCGGAGAGAGTAGCCATTTTGGATGGGGTGGGAGTAGGTCACTCATTGTGGTTGAAGCGTTTTCTTTTTTTTGTAGTGCAGTAAAAAAAAAAAAAAGGATCTATTTCCTTTGTTGTGAGCGAAACTCCTTTAGATAAACTGTATATTTTTTTTTTAAAAAGGCTTGTATTGCTAAGCTTTCGTGCAAACGATTTGGTCTAAACACAGGCGGCCATTCAAAAAGAGATGGCAAACGCCTTCGCTTTGGGTGAAATAATTTGACTTCCAGCACCTCCGCCAAGAACGATTCGCCTTTTTGACGGCTTGATTTCTGGGAAACCAGAGCAAAGTGAGTGTTGCGATCTCTGTCAAGGGTGTTTTCCTGCTGATCTGGACGTGTTTCTTGCAAAAACTCATCCGTCATGGTGCCCCTTTAAGAAGTGATATCTGCAGAAGCGAAAAGGCGACAGCGACAGAAAGACAGACAGAGACAGGAGTGCTTACATCCAACCCGTACTTGCTCAACACATACATTGGTGC
>CM065684.1:61303353-61308353 GCA_017654935.2 Phymorhynchus buccinoides
ACCACATAGTGAAACAAATAATTGATGACAAGTAGGAGGTGAAAGCAACATCAATCCAAACACATTTAACAAGCAGTTTAAAGGCAAACAAATAAACAAAGCATAAAACTGAGAGAGAGAGACGGAGAGAGATACCCAATCCAATCCAATCCAAAGCTTAGGCCTTTCTGCCCGTATCATTTAGGGAAAGGGTGGGGGGAGTGAGGGTAAAAATAGCGACAAGTATGTGGTGATTACAAAGCACAAAGAGACATAGGAAGGTATGTAGGGGTTGGGTAGGTGAGAGGGAGGGGGTTAGTAACAAATACATAATAACAACATTTGCAACGTTTACAAAGATAAAGATAAATGCATAGTGATTACAGAACATAGAGAGACATAGCAACGTACGTCGTAGTGGGGTTACGAACAGATACACATAACACAAGCAACAACTTTCAAATGTGTCAAAATCTTCGAAATATGAAGTGAAACGAATGTGAACATCAGTGCTACAATGAAAGAAGATTGTACAAACATTATAAGCAAAACAGCGTGTTTTTTACATTCGAGTACTATACTCGTATTCGTATATTGGAATATACAGAAGCGACGGGACAGAACGCATAATTCAGCTTTAGTAAATGGTTTTGTGGTGGGGGTTTTCACTCTATCGCCCATAAATTCTGGAAACTAGTCGCGTTTTTAATCAGACATGATTGAAGGTAGCCTACACCGTTTAACTTGACTTCAACTGTTTAACAAAAAACCCATAATGTTCGGTGTTGAACTCTTTAATATGTGCAATAATAAAAAAGAAAATGCAGCATAGAATACCACCAATAAACGTTGCATTATTTGAATAATAATGCATTATCCGAGTTCTTCTTAGTCAAGGGCAAGTACTGTTGACGCCTTGCTGAAAAATCACCATCCACATTACTCTCCCTTGCGTCGAAACCACCAAGTGGGCGTGGTTCAAAATGGGTGGAGCCGTCCTTGCAGAGTGACAGCTGTCTGTCAATTAAAATTGACAGCGTGGTAGCTCCGCCCCCTTTCTGATGTTGGCAGTATCGATCACGACTGGTAGAGAGAGAGAGAGAGAGAGAGAGAGAGAGAGAGAGAGAGCATTGATGTCGAGCATCGCGAGATGTATGATGACGATTATTAGCGAGATCTTTCGCCGTTGAGTGACAGAGCATCAGCACGTGAAACTTACACAGATCGTTTTTAGAAACGCCTTTCCCCTAGACATTTGCTTGTCAGCCCATCGAGTCAGTTTATCCAATGCTGTTTGATAATTGTCTATATTATACACACATAGTAATAATTATAATATCGTCCTTGTTCTTGTCAACGACATCGGTTGTTTTCATCATTGTCGCTATTATCAAATGGCTCAAACTGTCATTTATCTTTTGTTTTTTAAAAGAAGAAGAAGAAGAAGAAGAAGAAGAAGAAAAAAAGAAAAGTTTCAAAGGCAAGGGAAACATTGCAGACTTTAAAATGGCGTCGCAAAACATGTGCATAATGATGCACACAACAAAAAAATCAAATCTTTTGAAAGTATAGCATTTCCTATTTCACGCTTAAATGTTAAAGGAGATCGCTAACTATAAAGACTAAGCTGTAGTGTGGACACCCCACATCGAGTTGTTTGCATAGAAAAATTTCACGAAGCAACATTCTTCCATTCTTGGGGAAATGGATAGGGATAGGATCAGCCCAGGATTATTGTCGTAACACTGAAAGAAGCGGACTTTAAGAGCGAGAGTCGTTAACATGTGAAGCAAATTTCTGCCATTTTCGGAAGGGGGTAGGGTTAGGATCAGCCTAGGATTATTGTCATAAAGCTGAAAGACATCTGGAGTCGTGTGGGAAAAGTCTAATGTACAAGTTTGCCGCTAAATGATGACACTAATTCATTGTGACAATCGTTCACGGGGGTTTCATTGGGCCTACTCCTACGATAATGACTGAATGCCTCCTGTATATTGAGAACACATTCCCTATAATACAATGCAAACCGGGGCATGACACTGCTGCAGTTGCTGCTCAGACTGCTGATGATGATGATGATGACGATGATGATGATGATGATGATGACGATGATGATGATGATGATGATGATGATGTTGATGATGATGATGATGATGTTGATGATGATGATAATGATGTTGTTGTTGTTGATGATGATGTTGATGTTGATGATGATGTTGATGATGATGATGATGTTGTTGATGATGTTGTTGTTGATGTTGTTGATGATGGTGATGCTGATGATGGTAATGATGATGATGATGATGATGATGATGATGATGATGATGATGATATAGTGACGACTATGAAACCCACCACCACCACCACCACCAACAACAACAACACAACCTCTGAGATAGCGGTTACCTCCGCCAAGCTAGACAACTGTGACCAGCATAGTCTTCTAGGAGGCTGTTGAATCAAATGTATACTTTGGTTATAACCCCAATTCCTATGACACCTGGTTCAAACGTTTAATGTCTGGACATAATAAACATACAAAGCAACAAAACTGAAGCAACAAGCTAAGCTTTTGGCATGATCAGTATAACAGAAAATGCATATCAGACCATTTGGGCGGATTTAAATAATGTAATGCTTCTATCAAAATAACAAAAGACACAAAACCGAGTACTATAACACCTGTGTTGTGTTCATCAACAGATAGAATTGCCGAAATCAATCAAGCGATACATAAAAATCAATCAATCAAACAATCAATCAGTTAATAAGTAAATAAATAAATAGTTTTAAAAAAATGTAATTGATAAATACATTATAGTCAAGTTTTATGGAGAATTTGTAACGCGAAACATTAAATTTCCAACATTTCACAAAACGTGTAACGCCGCGAAAAGGTCTATCTTCAACGTTAATTGCACGGCTGTAGAGTGGCACAGTGGTAGCGCGTTCGCTTTGTGTCAAGTAAACCCGAGTTCAAACCTGGGTGCAGACTTTTTCCCCTCTCACTTTGCACTAGGCCTTACGGTCTGAACGTGGAGTCTTTCGGATGAGACGATAAACCGAGGTCCCGTGTGCCCATGCACTTAGCATACGTTAAACCCAGTGGCAACGAAAAAGTTGTCATTTGGTCAACATTTACCCCCCCCCCCCTTTCCTTCCTCATCAGTCACACACAAATTGCATGCAAAAGAATATATAAAAAAATTGGGTGGCGCGCCTCTGGCTGCGACGCGCTCTCCGGGTGGGAGCAACCCGAATTTCACAGAGACGCCTCCGTGACTATAAAGTACCTAATGCCTAATACCTGACTTTTGGCACAAAATAGTAACTATTCAACATGTCATCAATATCAGTTCATAAAATGTAGAACCCATTAGAGATCCAAAATTAAAAACTTTTTGTTTGTAGCTGCATGGTCATGTAGTCTAAAAAAACATAACTTTTGGGACGAGAGTGAGGTAGATTGAAGAATGAGGAACCAAAATAGGCCTACCCCATTCTTACATTCATAAAAATCGGTTTAATGCCCTGTCCGACAAGAGAAACTTCATACGTAAGCCTAATACGTGCATAAAGCAACGGCTCATTCAAATCATTTCAAATTTTGCAGTTGTCTAATTCAATTGTTTGTGTACACAATGTGTTCAGTTCTATTGCATTCGTGCGATTAAGTTTGATACAACAGCTCAACCAACAACAGCACACCCAAATTTGGAAATCACAAAAGCGTGGCTACACAAAAAGCTTCAAAATTGGGTGTGTCCACTGTTGTTGGCAAGACAAACAAATTTACGCGATGTCTCATGAACCCTTTACATTGTCAAGGAAGCCCGGAGGAACTGCTGCTTAACAACTGCAGCGAATTGCTGCTTGGGTGGACACACCCATTTTTGACAGGTTTTGAGCAACTGCGCTTTGTGATATTTTACTGAGGGGGTTGCGTTATTTGTTGATATATTGCTTCCGAACTAATGACACGAATTCAATTAAATTTGAGGATCGGGTGCACAGATAACTGAAAGAAATGTGTGTAAAATATGAAACGATTTGGTCTAGCCATTTTGGTTTTCACGGTAACACGAAAACAGACAGACAAACAAACGATAACATGAAACTGACGTCACTGGACTTTCACTTTCTGTGACGTGACATATAATATCAGTGACGTCAACAATAATATCTTGAAGACCGCGCGTGAGTTTCACGCGTGACTGACAGTTAACTCTCCCTCCCTCCTTCTAATGGCTTCAAGCACCGCCCGACAGCGACCTCTGACCTCAATTAGTATGCACGAGCAGCCCTCGTCGGCAGCGCGCGCCCAGCAAATCGTTTGGGTAATTAGGTTTAGAAGGAAGGAGAGAGATGAGAGATGGAGGGAGGGTGGGGAAGAGTTGAGGATGGGGGGTGGGGGCCATGCCCTCTGAGTATGGGGGTGGGGTGGGGGTGGCATGCCCTCTGAGTATAGTTCTTCCAAAAAGAAATCTCTTTTGTCTGGAACCCAATCGTTTCTTTTTCCCTCGGTTTGGTTTTTCACAAAGGAAGGACAATGTGGAATGGACTCTTCACTCTTTCGGTTTTTCCTGTTATTTGCTCTAAGCCATCTGTCTCTTGTCTGTCTGTCTGAGTTGTTCGTCATGTTTGGGCGGATATTTCTCACTGTTCCAGGGCTTTCTAATTCTGACTAGCCTTTTTATCCCCCCCCCCCCTTTTTTTTTAAAGAATTAGATAATGAGGATTGGAGGGAAGATCATAAAATTAACAAATGTCAATATGTTATTCATTTTAAGGGACACACTTTTCCCGTCAAAACCACTGGGTCTGTAGAGGAAGTTTGTGGGTTTGTTCCTCAGTAGAGGAAGGTGGGTTTTTTGTGTGTGTGGTGGGTTTTTGTTGTGTCCCCATCTTCTGGGTCGTACATTGACGTCGCTCCCACGCCGCTCATTCTGAATTCCAATTCGTAGCTACACCCCGGCTTGTTCAAGTCGCCGAATCCGAGATCAGCAGTCCAAGGGGAACGA
>CM065684.1:61313353-61318353 GCA_017654935.2 Phymorhynchus buccinoides
AGCGTTTTGATTTTTTTTTTAAACATTCAGTTAATAGATCTGATTTATAATGATTTTTTGTTGTTGTGAGCGTTGGAGATAATGATATGCTTTCGTGAGCTCCGAAGATAATGAAATATATTCGTGAGCGTTGGAGAAAGGCCCATAATGCCCTCAAATCCCATAACTCTGATCCGTGCAATCTATTTTAAAGACCCACCACGTCACGTGTCACATTCCCTCTTATGCTTGGAATATTTCTTAAAGACCCAGTGACGCACCACGATTAAGTCTCTTGTTTTTTTCTGGGTTGCTGTGACCCAAAATATATAAATTTCTCCATATTCAAATTGAGGCTGCTCTTTAAACTGATGTGTCGGGTTTAATTTGGGGCCATTTATATGGGAGTCCGACTTGGTCAAAACAAGATTTCTTTCCAGTTATAAGAGGGGAAACACGTGAAACCCGTGATTTTGACACGTGATCTGGTGAATTTTTAAGATTTCGTACCAGCTATAAGAGGGAAAACACGTCAAAAAACCATGATCTTTACACGTGACGTGGTGGATCTTTAAATCATCATCGGGCAACCAACCGTTAGGTTATTTCTAGACTTCAGTAATCCAGTAAAGCGTCAAAGGAAAGGCATATAAAACAGAGCCAGGCACATCAAGGGAACAGACAGAGCTGCACTAGCAGAAACATAAATCCTGGAAAACGTTGTCATGTGACCATTCTTGCACCTGGTGTTGTACAAATTTGAACTGTCTTATCCGAGATATTAAGGGGGAAAAAACATGTAAGGAAAATTGGCGATGTGCTTAACTGTCATAAGGGGCAAATTTGAGAGCAATAAACTGAACTTTTTTTTGTTTTATTTATTTATTTATTTATTTAGGAAACTTATATAGCGCATTACCTTAAAGCTCAATGCGCTTTACAAAAACAATAGAAAGTTAAAAACAAGCAAGAACAAAAAAAATGTGATTCACAGACAGGCACACACACACACACACGCACACACGCACACGCGCACACGCACACACACACACACACACACACACACACACACGCACACGCACGCACACACACACGCACACACGCACACACAACACGCACACACACACACACACACACACACACGCACACACACACACACACACACACACACACACACACACACACACACACCGAAACACACGCGCGCGCGCAAACAAATATGCAAGCAAAAACAATTATTTCCGTTAAATGAAGAACATGATTAATTTAAATAATTACGTGCCATTAAAATAATCACACAATACAATAATGCACGTCATATCCTCCTTGTTCCAAAATAATGATGATAACTCTTTTCAGTCCTTTTGCGAGATCGACATTATGGCCATTATTCTTTCATGACAGCACCCTAGAGTCGTTTCTTGAGATCATGTAATAATACATATACCTACCAAGCCCCGTTTATTTGAATTTTCGGCGATAATGTTTGTACAATATTGACCAAAGAGAACGTCAATACTCAATCAACGTGTTTTGCTCATTTTTATTGTTTGATTTTTTTCCCACCTAGTGCCCAATGTTGTATCATGACCACATGATGTCTCAGTCTTTGAAGTCAGATGAATCACAAAAAAGTAGTACAATATTTTCTTGCTTATTTACATTGAGTATGTTTATATGAATATAGTCCATTAGCATTTGTGTTTGTTACTTGACATGTTAGACTGACAAGCACTAGAGTGTATGACCATAGTGATAGCTACCAGTTCACAAATATATCCATCATATGAGAGCACCAATTGTTCTTCTGGCACCCGTAGATCATTGAGAGCTGCCACGACCGTGTTGCATTGTCAAGATCAACAAGAAAAGGCACAGCAGAATCTACCGTTAACTGTAAAATATCTCAAATGGACTTCCAGTATTAACTTCAGAATCTCACCTCTTCCATTCACTGCAGAATCTCTTTCATTAACATTAGAATATCTGAGTGATCTTCCATTAACGTCAAAATCTCTTCCATTTACTATAGAATCTCATCCATGATCGCTAGAATCTATTCCGCTAACGTCAGCTCTTCCACTATCTTAAGAATCTCTTCCAAAATCGCTTCCATTAACTTCAGAATAGCCTCCAATAACTTCATAATCTCTTCCATTAACTTCACAATATCTTCCATTAACTTTAACATTTCTTCTATTAACTTCAAAATCTCTTCTATTGACTTCAAAATCTGTTCCGTTGACTTCAGAATCTGTTCCATTAACTTCAGAATCTCTTCCATTAACTTCAAAATCTGTTCCTTTAACTTCAGAATCTTCACAATTAATTTAATAATCCCTTCCATTAACCTCAGAATCTCTTCCATCAACTTCTGAATCTCTTCCATTAACTTCCGAATCTCTTCCAATAACTTCCGAATCTCTTCCATTAACTTCCGAATCTCTTCCATTAACTTCCGAATCTCTTCCATTAATTTAATGATCTCTTCCATTAACTTCAGAATCTTTCCATTAAGTTCAAAATTTCCCCCATTAAGATAGGAATGTCTTCCATTAAGATACGAATGTCTTCCATTAACTTCGGAATCTCTTGTGTTAACTTCATAATCTCTTCCGTTAACTTCAAAATTTCTTCCATTAACTTCGGAATCTCTTCTGTTAACTTCATAATCTCTTCCATTAACTTCATAATCTCTTCCATTAACTTCATAATATCTTCCATTGACTTCATAATATCTTCCATTAACTTCATAATCTCTTCCATTAACTTCATAATATCTTCCATTAACTTCATAATCTCTTCCATTAACTTCATAATATCTTCCATCAACTTCATAATCTCTTCCATCAACTTCATAATTTCTTCCATTAACTTCATAATCTCTTCCATCAACTTCATAATCTCTTCCATCAACTTCATAATCTCTTCCATTAGCTTCATAATCTCTTCTATTAACTTCATAATATCTTCCATCAACTTCATAATCTCTTCCATTAATTTCATAATATCTTCCATTAACTTCATAATCTCTTCCGTTATGTACAAAGATATATATTTAACCATTCACACTATGTCTTCCATCATCTACAGACTCACTTCCATCTTAATACAGTATTTATTATAATGTGCTATGATTATGCATGTCATTTTCTGTTGTTCTTTGACCTTTGTTTGTATATCAGCGTGTTCGGTTACATCGTACACGTGTGATACAAGATTCCCTTTGTAGATAACCCTTCATCTATATCAAAGTGGACTGGCCCTTAGTGCTACAGCCTAAGGGATCGGTTGGCTTTAGGTGACCTTCCTCCAACGCTAGCTATCCTCGCATCCTTTGGGCCAGGAGAGTGGGGATGTACCCTGGGCAAGTATGAACGAATTCTATTCCAGCCATCCAGAAGAGTAACTGCCCCCCTCAGCTATCTGGCAGCCATAGTCGGAAACGACAGACCCAGGCATAGGCCTACATATCAGAGTATGTTTTGAGTCGTTAGAGCAGCATTAAACCATCTCATTTTTTTTAGTCCTGATGAAGATGTTCTTACAGATCATTCAGTCGAAGTCTCTAATTCCTGGGCTACTGATATTTGTTTTCGAACTTCCAATGATATTATCTTTTTGAATGCTTTTGGTTCTGTCCATTTGTTTCTTTATGTGGATACAGTTCAATCATAAGTTGGTTGGTTGGTGGGGGGGTTCTTCAAGATTTTGGCAACATTTTGTTTAAGGCTAGCTTAGAACATCACCCGAAAGAAGTCCCATTAAATTCTAAGTTAATATGAATGAACATATAGTAACAGTTAGCTTACAACTTGGGCCTGGGACACACCGGGCACAAATGTAATTTTGATGGGCCTGGGACACAGTGGGCACACGTGTAATATTGATGGGCCTGGGACACAACGGGATGGGGCCTATTGGGGCCTGGGACCCCTTACTGAACGCTGAAGTCTGAGTGTGTGTATGTGCAAGTTTAAGTACGTCACGGCTGAGTGCAGAACGGCTCTCCGAATCCTTTGATCTCAGGCGGCACATCTGTGTTCCCCAACAGTTATCTCTTCAAGACCAAGTCACATTCTGTTAGTTAGAATGATTTTTTTCCACTGCGTTCGAGCCACGGCAAATTGTACACGAACGACAAACGTTGGACACTTTACAAATGTTGCACATTGTTTGTATTTGAACATTACCAGCACGTATTGAACACAATTATACTATTATTTCTAATAATATTATGCACACATTCCACGCGGTCACTTTATTGTAAGATGAGCGTTATAGTTATATACCCGCAGTGCGCATGTATGATAAATATAATATGTTTGATAGAATAATGTTTATGAGCACTGAAGACCAGACAGAATGTGTCAAATAATGATTATAATGTATGGAGAATACCTACGCACAATATGTATTTTATTACGTACGTTTTGTATATCCATAATTTATACCAGCTGAGAAATACGTTCATGAAGAACCCGTCTCTCTCTCTCTCTCTCTCTCTCTCTCTCTCTCTCTCTCTCTCTCTCTCTCTCTCTCTCTCTCTCTCTCTCTCTCTCTCTCTCTCTCTCTCTCTCTCTCTCTCTCTCTCTCTCTCTCTCTCTCTCTCTCTCTCTCTCTCTCTCTCTGTATAAATCCAAAAGCCATTCCAATATCAACACTACTAAGTACGAGTGCTGAAAAGAATATAATCATGCGTGTTGTGTGTCATTACACTTTTAACAAATATTGTTTACAAAAGAGCCCCCGCAATCATTTTGTAAATACACACTCTGAAATGTTGGACACATTGCCTATTTACAGTATTAAGAAACCTGTGTAAATAATTATTATGTGTGGTGTTTTTCCAGCGTTGCAAAGCGGATTATATTGAAGGTTTTTTTTAATGTTTGAATATTGGTCGATAACTGTTTTTAAGATTAGAATAAAAAGCACATTATTGTCATTTTGTTCCTATTGGAACAATGTTGAGTTATGGACTAACTTGCCACTGGCGTACTTTGAATAGTTCAACAAAA
>CM065684.1:61328353-61330853 GCA_017654935.2 Phymorhynchus buccinoides
TGAACTCGTTTGTACAGGTATTTTAAGACTCGGATAAGATTATTCTGTAGCAAACCTTTGATGAAATGTATTCATTTCAGAACGTTAACGTCCAAGAAGACAGATAGTACTATTAGACAGTGCTCATACAGAGGTGCCTTCATCCTTTTCCCTCGGCTACATGGAATGGAAAGGAAGCCAGACTCGCGCTATTCGTACTAGTAGCCCCTTTCCAGCGCTGTTTGCTCTGCCCTTTTCCCCCCGCCCTATTTGCTTTGGCGGAAGGGTACACCCCGGACATTCAGCACTCCGGCGCTCACCAGATGTCGCCACAGCAATTCCGGCGCCTGGCACGCCCTCTGGTGGGCGAAGGAAGGAGCTTCCGGTGAGGAAGTCAAACAGGGGGGAAGGGAAGTAATCTGATTAGCTACTAATCACTGCCGCCTGCCCCGCTCTGTTTGAACACGTGCCGGGGTTAAAATTGTCATTTTAAGGGAAGTGTGTGCTTAATATTATGATTGTGTAGATAATTACAGATTTTGTGTGCATATGCTGCTGTAGATCTCTTACTAGTAAGGTTTCGAGGATCTTGTCACCATGATTACTGATGATTACATTTTTTTAAAAACATACCTGGTTGCCACGATTACATAAACATCAAGACAAAAGAAGAATGAAAGCGCATACAAGGGCCACGAGGCCATCAAGCCCTCATCACTACTACTACTACTACTACTACTACTACTACTACTACTACTACTACTACTACTACTACTACTACTACTACTACTACTACTACTACTACTACTAATAATAATAATAATAATAATAATAATAATTAATACTACTAACTACTAATACTACTGCTGCTACTGTTGCTACTAGGGGAAGACGGGGTAAAAAGCGCATGGGCGGGTAAGAAGCCCACCCCAATTATCTCATGAAATAAAGAAAATTTCAGTCAAATTTGCCCATGAGACGAATGCTAGACATTAACGCTCGTCTCATGGGCAAAATGAGACTGAAATTTGCTTCATTTCATGAGATAATTGGGGTGGGCTTCTTACCCGCCCATGCGCTTTTTACCCCGTCTTCCCCTATTACTACTACTACTACTACTACTACTACTACTACTACTACTACTACTACTACTACTACTGCTGCTGCTGCTGCTGCTGCTGCTGCTGCTTCTGCTGCTGCTGCTACTGTTACTTGTACTGCTACTACTGCTGCTGCTACTACTACAACTACTACTACTACTACTACCACCACCTACTACTGCTACTACTACTGCTACTACTACTACTACTACTACTACTACTACTACTACTACTACTACTACTACTACTACTACTACTACTACTACTACTACTACTACTAGTTGTAGACATGCACACATCAGATTCGTTCAGACAGTAGAATTTCACGAGAATCATGCTTATTAAAATGTCACAATCATGCTTCATGCACTTAGCACACGTTAATCCCAGTGGCAACGAAAAAGTTGTCATTTGGTGAAAATTTACCCCCCTCCCTTCCTTCCTCATCAGTCACACAAAAATCGCATGCAAAAAACAAAACAAAAATGAGTGGCGCGCCTCTGGCTGCGACGCGCTCTCCAGGTGCGAGCAACCCGAATTGCACAGAGACGCCTCTGTGACTATAATGTACCTAACCTAACTACTACTACTTATGGTGCCGTTACACTGCATACGATTCGACCCCAATTCGATCCGATTGTGACGATGTCTGTGAGTTGTGATTCACGTGAAATACTTCCGTCTAAAAATAATTCTTCTATTTTCGCTCACTATGCTCAACTAGACCCCAGTATCAAACAAAATGTCTGAAACAAAAATACATAATAGAATATTTCATCAGATTCGTGTACGCGGGACTACAAAATATAATGAACATGACTAATAGGATTTCATCAGATTCGTTCAGACAGTAGAATTTCACGGGAATCATGCTTCATAAATGTCACAATCGGATCGCATTGTGATCGAATTGTATGCGGACCCTGTGGTTTCCTATCCCTGTCCTTGTAGGCCTACTAGGGCACATTCTGCATTGGTGGAACCCCTTGACCGCCAGAGAAAATTAAAGAAAGAAATCATTGCACAAATCATGCCATGAAAAAGACAACTGATAGAACCAACCTGGCAAAATGGTCTGGGGGTATAACTCTCTTGACTGTGCTAAAGCAAAAACCACCATATCAGAGTTATCCCTCATCAGTCATCAGTGATGTCATCAAGTCAACTTAGTCAGTACCCCAATTGTATCACTTGAAGCACGTGCTGTTCATTCATGCTCACATAATTATGAACTCAATTACAACTGCATATAACAATGTGACACAGCGACATGTGGACACTAACTATAAGGTACAGAAGTGACATACACGCACATTGTAGTACGAGCCCACAGCAGTCTCTGTCCAAAGAGAGAGAGAGAGAGAGAGAAGAGAGAGAGAGGAGATAGAGAGAGAGAGAGAGAGAGAGATAGAGGTAGAGAG
>CM065684.1:61335853-61338353 GCA_017654935.2 Phymorhynchus buccinoides
CCCGTCTCTGAGTCCCTATCATTGTGTCCGCATCCGTAAATGTCCCCGTTTCTGCGTGCCCCCGTCTCTATGTGTGGCCGTCACTGTATCCCCGTCTCTCTATGTTGCTGTCACTATGTGCTCTCGTCTCTATATGTCCCCGTCTCTGTGTGTTCCCGTCTCCATTATGCCCCCGTCATTGTGTCCCCGTCTTTTTGCTATGTCCCCGTCTCTGTGTCGACGTCTTTGTATGTCCCCGTCTTTACATGCCCCCGTCTCTATGTGTCCCCGTCTCTGTGTATGTGCCCCCTGTCTCTATGTGTCCCCGTCTCTGTGTCGCCATTTATGTGCCCCCCGTCTCTAGGTGTCCCCGTCTCTGTGTCGCCATCTATGTGCCCCCCGTCTCTAGGTGTCCCCGTCTCTGTGTCGCCATCAATGTGCCCCCTCGGATTAGGGTAAGGGTTAGGGTTAGGGGTTAAAGTTAGTGTTTGGGTTCGGGATAGGGGTAGGACTAGGATAAACAAAGACACGGGGGCACATGGAGACGGAGACATAATTACAGAGACGGGGACACATAGAGACGGGGGACAGAGAGACGAAATTGGGGACATATAGAGATGGGGACACAGAGACGAAATTGGGGACAATGCTACGTAACCGTTTAACCATTATATTTCAGAAAGAGAGGGGGGGGGGGGAGGTAGTTGAGTGTAAAGGGTTAGGGCGGAGGAATGGAGCACGAAAGTGGATGTAAATGAGGAGGAGGAGGAGGAAAAGGTCCCCAGAGATCCTGCAACGATCCCTGCAAAGTCTGGCACTACAGAGAGAGAGAGAGAGAGAGAGAGAGAGAGAGAGAGAGAGAGGGGGGGGAGAGAGAGAGAGAGAGAGAGAGAGAGAGAGAGAGAGAGAGAGAGAGAGAGAGAGAGAGAGAGAGAGAAAGAGAAGGACAAACAGAGAAATAGAAACAAAGAGACAAAGATAGAGGGGGACAGACAGAGAAAAAACAAAACAAAGAGACACACAGAGAGATGTACAGAGACAGAGAGAGTGAGAGAAAGAAAGAGAGAGAGAGAGAGAGAGACACAGAGACAGAGAGAGCAGAACGAACGAACGAAATATTTAATGAGATAAGTATGATTGCTGTTTTACGCTCAGCCATGGAGAGAGAGAGAGAGAGAGAGAGAGAGAGAGAGAGAGAGAGAGAGAGAGAGAGAGAGAGAGAGAGAGAGAGAGAGAGAAGAGAGAGAGAGAGAGAGAGAGAGAGAGAGAGAGAGAGAGAGAGAGAGAGAGAGAGAGAGAGAGAGAGAGAGAGAGAGAGAGAGAGAGAGAGACAGAGACAGAGACAGAGAGAGACAGAGAGAGACACAGAGAGACAAGAGAGAGAGAGAGAGAGAGAGAGAGAGAGAGAGAGAGAGACAGAGAGAGACAGAGAGACAGAGAGAGACAGAGAGACAGAGAAAGAGAGAGAGAGACGCTTCAGAAAGAAACATTTTTTATGGACAATGTCCTGTTTAAGCCTTCGTGCCAAGAAGGTGCACAGTACTCTGAAACAGCGCCGATGAAGCAAACATTGAATACTAATGACTACATAGAAACCAAAGCTATTGCATAAGGCAAAGGAATTCGTTTAAGCCCAAGATAGCACACATGCCCACATGCACGCGCGCGCACGCACGTACACTTCACGCCCCCAAACACACGCATATTCCATACAATTACGATGACTTGGTTGGTAGTAAGAAGGAATTGTGAACATTTAGACTTGTGCACATGTGCTCAAATACATTAGTATTGTAGTATGACCATTATGATTATTACATTACCGTCATAATAAAATGTGTATGGTAACACAAGGACGCTAAATACACTTTCAACATGTGCTATGCATTTACGTACACTATTCCTGTTGTCACTTTCACAGCCAACGTGTGTTTCACATTGCATACAATAATGAAAATAACAAAAACAACAAAGTTTGAGATTATCAAGCTAAGACACATACAACATATATAAATATATATCAGCAATATTGATCATTCATAAGCATGTTCTTTTTTTTTTCTTCTTTTTTTTTCTTCTTTTTTTTTGGGGGGGGGCTTCTGCAACATATATCAAAATGCACGCATGATCTCTTCATCTTCAGAACATAACAAAGTAAGCAAAGTATAACTTTTGGATACTATTATGTTGGTAAGTTGGGACTTTATGTCGTTGTAGGCTTTACAGTGGGAAATAAAATGTTCTTCGCTTTTTGTAATACCATCCGAGCACATCATGCCTAAATTATTAATAGCATCTTCCGGATCAAACCATCTTTTGCTTGCCTTTAAACCAAGGGTTCTACTTCTAAATCTTGCTAATGAATCCCTATGCCATTTATTCGTTACAACAGTTAAGAATTGTTCTGGTTGCAAAAGATGAGAAGAACCCGGAATATTTTTCATTCTCCTCCATCTTGGAATGCCAGTTTTGCTTATATGATGCGAGAGAGAGAGAGAGAGAGGAGGAGAGAGAGAGAGAG
>CM065684.1:61343353-61348353 GCA_017654935.2 Phymorhynchus buccinoides
GGTTCTCTCGTAACTCGTTTGTCAAAGTTCTTTGGACTAATATTCTGTCTGCCTTATTACCTGTCTGAAAAACCAATTTCTTTTTATTGATTGTTGTTTTTAAATCTTTGGATATCCAAGGCTTGTTGTTTGGGAAGATTTTTACTGTTTTCTTCGGTATGACCACATCTTCACAAAACGAAATATAACTAGATACAACATCAGTAGCCTCACTCACACTGTCACACGAATCAGTCAACACACTCCACTCGGTACATTCAAAACATCCTCTCAATTCTTCCACACTTTCAGGCGTCCACGTTTTCACACACTTTTTCACCACAGGATCAGTTTGAATTTTAGCTCTGTACTTGGGCATAAGGCAGATGGAGTCATGATCTGAGCCCCCAATGGATGGGAGAGGGATAGACTTATAAGCATGGGGTATGTTTCCATAACACAAATCGAGGGTCTTTTGTTTGCGAGTGTAGCACGAGACATACTGACTAAAAGCAGGGAGACACGAGCGTAAGTCACAGTGGTTAAAATCCCCCACTACGAAGCAAGGGGCGTCCGGGTTGATTGACTGCAGCGATCGAACGGTGTCAGCGATGTCTGAAGCAGCACGTGCAGCACAGGCAGAGGGGGGCACGTAACACACTGTCACAAATAACTGGCCGAACTCGCGTGGGAGATATCTGGGTCGAAGGGACACAGATAAGAGCTCTACATCGGCTGTGCACAGCTGCTTTCTCACTTTCACGTGCACTTTGTCACACCAACTCTCTCTCACGTACAGGCACACGCCGCCGCCTTGTTTTTTATTCGTAACTTGCTTGTCTCTGTCCGTTCTGTATGGCACCCCAAACCCGTCTAAAGCCAACATGTCATCAGTAATCTTGTCGCACATCCAGGTTTCAGTAAAAGATAGTAAACAGGCATCTCTGTATTCGCGCATAAAATGAATGTTTGCTTGGATTTCATCTAAAGTGGCATTTTTCGAATTTGGTCTCAGAGAACGAACGTTAGCTAAAATCATGGAAGGCAGTGGTGGTCTGTTCTTGTCTCGTCTCTGTCGTCTCCTCACTCCTCCTCTACATCCTCGTCGTCGTCGTCGTTTGTCCGTCGTGTGGTGGGCATCTTCATCATGAGTGTTCTTAATTTCGGCTGGAAAGTCATTAAAATCATCCCGTAAAATGTCAGTGGTGGTTCTTAAAAGCATCAGAAAATCCCGAGAATATTTCAAATGTCCGGTACCTGTACCTTGTTCGTCGCCATTGCCAGTAGAAACACAAATCACAGTCCTCACAGAAATATTGAAAACAGAAATGATCACAGTCACGAGCACCAATCGCCAAAACAATTCCATCCTGACAATCCTTGTACGTTCACAGACCACTCAGCAAACTTTAACAACAAAACACCAACTACAGACACGTAAACAACTTCGACTGCCCCTAGTGAAGCGCCAAAACATATCTGGACAAGGAAGAAATCAGAGGTATTGCCGGAAGAGGTGAGTTTTAAGAGCGGTTTTGAAAGACTGGAAAGATTTAGCAGAACGAAGTTCATATGGTAGGGTGTTCCAGACAGAAGGGGCGCTGAAAGAAAATGATCGTTCACCATTTGTCTTAGTGTTAGTACGAGGAATAGAAAGGATAAGTTTGTCAGAAGAGGAACGGAGAGACCTGGAGGGTGAGTACAGGTGAACGAGATCAGAGAGGTAGGCAGGACTAGATGAATGGACAGCATTGAAACAGAGGCAAGCAATTTTATACTTTATTCTTGCCTCGACTGGAAGCCAGTGTAAGGTCTTGAGGTGGGGTTTGATGTGGTCTGTACGAGGGACTTTAAGGATCAACCGAGCTGCATTGTTCTGAACTTTCTGAAGTTTGTTGAGGAGGGTTTGATGACAGCCTACAAGTAGGGAATTGCAATAATCGATGCGAGACAGTACAAAAGCTGATACTAGAGTCTTGGTGGCTTCAACTGTGAGATAGTGACGAATGGCACTAATACGACGGAGTTCAAAGTTCACATTACGAATCAGAGTCATGACATGAGTGATCATAGTTAGTTGACAATCGAGGGTTACACCAAGGTTTTTAGCTGATTGACAGAAAGGGACGGTAGCATCGCCAATGACAAGAGAGTCAGGAAACTGAACAGAGGTGGAAGTTCTCTGAGTGGAAACAATCATTGCCTCAGTCTTATCTTCATTGAGTTTTAATTTATTGGAGGTCATCCAGGACTTGACATCTGAAACAGTATCCTGCATGGACAAAACTAGATCATCAATTTCATTAGGTTTAGAAGACTTCTGTAGTTGGGTATCATCAGCGAATGATTGATGGAGAGCTGAATGCCTGGACATGACGTCTGAAAGAGGAGACTTCTTCTTCTTCTTCTTCTTCTTCAAAATCTCAGATGAACACATAGCCATCTTTGATGGAGGTGGTGACAGCCCTGACATGGCTTTGTTGTTGACGGGGCTATAATTTTAATCTTAACCTTAATCTTTGATGGAGGACCAGGCAGTCGTTGCGCTTCGTTCTCACCGGTGCCTGCCGCTCTTGTCCGATGCTTGGCTTCTCTAGTGCTTGTACCAAAGGACGATCAAGCGAGAGATGTTCCATCGACGCAGTGTTGGTCTGGCACGGGCATTGTCCTGACTAGAAGATCATATCTTCCACTGAGAGAAGGATGAACAAAGAACGTGGGTGTTGACACATCTACCAACAAAGAACGTGGGTGTTGACACACATCTACCAACAAAGAACGTGGGTGTTGACACATCTACCAAGTCCACAGACACCAGCAAACAGTCCTAATCCGGCTAAAAGCTGGAACTCCACACCCACGCCACGACAGCTTTTTTGTCGTTGTCGTCCTAGGTTTCCATAACGAAACCCGAAGTTTTGAATCCATGCAAACGGAAACGGCAGGCGCCTTTTCTGTTTGAATGAGATGGTGCCCTTCCAATCCAAATACGACCTTGACCAAAATCCCCCCCTTTCCATAGCTGACCGATGCATTTTTCTTTTCCGATTTCATGGTGCCGTCCCTATTTCGTGGACGGCAACGGCAGAATTCGCTACATGCTCCGAAAACTCCAGCCGTGCCGGAGCCGTCGACGGTACCGGTGACTTGCCGTTGCCGTTTCCTGTCTTCTGGATTCAAGTATTAGAAATTTAGTTTTTTGCCTTTCTCGTTTCTGTCGCCGTGCCCTTTTCGTCGATCTGGATTTCCAGCTTAAGGACAAACCACTGCAAACTACACCGAGATAAAATCGCCCACGCAGATGAATGTCCTTGTGGCACAGGACCACAGACTCCAGAACACACCCTACAGCACTGCCCAACCCACGACGTTCTACGACGCCAGACTCAACTAGAGAAAGTGAAGCTGCGGATAGAGCTCTGGGGCAGCCGCCATGACCCGGAGAAGAGTGTGGGCTACGTCCTGAGGAATGGTCTAGGAGTCTGACGCTACCATCAGCATCGAACCCCGAAGAAGAAGAAGACGATTAGTTGATCGTCGTGTTATCATAATGAAAGGTGACATGATTCAGTGTCAGTAGACTGATGGTAGTCTTTAGTTGATCTTGCCCGGACAGGCCTCGCAAGTGAATCGCATGGCATGGCAGTGCTTGACGTGACCCAACGTTTAGCGGGATGTCGTCAACAAATCAAGCAAAATTGATGTGGATGATGATAATGATGATGAAATTCTGCTTAACGTCCTCCAGTCTGGAACAGACACATATGGGACATTAGTAGATATAAAGATGGTGGGAACGACCCTGGAGGCAATGCCCGGAGGAAGTGCAATACCAGGTAAGTCCCGAATTTTTAACAATACAAATGTGTATAACTAAAGTAAGTTATAAATGATGATGATGATGATTCTTTAATCATGACTTTTATAAACAAATTAAGTTAGGGTGTTGTGGGTAACCTGACCACCGCCATGACGCGTGTGCAAACAACCGAGTCACGTGTTGGGGGGGGGGGGGCTTAATCGTCACCAGGGTCATGTGATCCGATTCACGACCTGTGCAAACAAGTCACGTGTTGTCGTCAAGCCTGGCTGACTCTCATTTAATCCCCAACACACAAGGTCATCCCCTTAGTGGCCTCCCCTTAATCCCACCATCCTGGATCCTCACCCCATCCCCCAACCCCATACCCCCACCATCACCCATAACCAAACGGAGCAGTAATCCCGCTAACAGTCGGTCATAGCTCAAAAACAACCCCACAACCAACCAGTCTCTACTATCCCGGAAGCACCTCTGTGCGCATGCGCGCCTCAGCGGAGAGGCGAGGTGACGGGCGACACATGGCTGGGCCTCCCCTGTTATCATCCATCTTTTATCAATTAATCAATTTTAAGGCAACCTCCCCTACACTTCTACTACTACGACGACCACGACGATCAATATCAACTTTGTAGAGCTCCAGCCTACCCACCCGACCCTCGCCTGTCCCCGGCGCGCTGGATAGAATTGCCCTGGTCTTGAAGCGCGTGAAGGCCCCCTGGGGGGGGGGTCCAGGAGGGGGGATGGGGGGGGGGGGGGGGGGACAGGGAGTGCGGGTCGATTTCTGTGGAACCGATAAGTTGCAGTAATAGCTCTGGGACCGGCCAGCAAACAGCTCTTTCCATTAGAACTATTAATGCCTTCCCCAGAGACCCACCAAGGGAATTAATTCTCGCTTTCAATTAATAGATTGTTCTCGTCACGTCGGGTTGTCTGCCCCTGCCCCCACAATGCTGTAGCTGTGGTGCTACTGGCCGCCATGTTGACTAGCTGCTAATTCCACGAGCCGAGGCCGGGGAGTTTTGGACAGGGCTTGACTTGACTTGACTCCGCCCCCTAATTGCAACGGGTCGGGCGGGCCTGACGTGTTTAGAGTTGTTGCTGGTGATGAATTATTTATACAACGGTTAAACGGGTTACTGTCTTGCGTAAGTGGTTTCTGCTTGATGACGGTTTGTACAATTCACTTAGAAAGCTGCAT
>CM065684.1:61353353-61358353 GCA_017654935.2 Phymorhynchus buccinoides
TTTGTTGTTGAGTGTGATCTCGCCTAGTGTGACAGGACCTTTAGAGATGCGGAGACAGGAATGTGCGTTAGCTAACGTGACGCCATTCAGGGAGGACCCGGCCAACTGTAGACGCTAATCATCAAACCGCAAGACAGTCGGCGCAGTTCCAAGAACTGAATGGCAAACCATATAAATGTTTTCTCTGTAGTTCTTAAGTGTGCAAAGGTCACAATA
The DNA here is from genome assembly GCA_017654935.2 of Phymorhynchus buccinoides. NCBI lineage: Eukaryota > Metazoa > Mollusca > Gastropoda > Neogastropoda > Raphitomidae > Phymorhynchus > Phymorhynchus buccinoides. The sequence continues at coordinate 61,353,570 of CM065684.1, forward strand.
ATATCTGTGTTGTTAAAATGTTGGGACTTTCCTGGTGTTGCACTGCCTCCGGGCATTGTCTCCAGGATCGTTCCCACCATCTTTATATCATGTCCCATATCTGTCTGTTTCAGACAGGAGGACGTTAAACAGATTTCTTCTTCTTAAGTGTGCCAGATGCACTAAGATTACAACAACAAAATGTGCGTGTTTTTGCTTCACTAACTTCTTAGACAGGGTTCCATCACAGTTTATGACTGTCTTTGTTTGGTTTTTGCTTTTTTTTTGTTAGACAAAGTACGTCATACCAGATATGTTGCACAAATTTCGACATCAGATAGATCAGCAATTAAAAACATAAGTCTTAAAAGTATGCGTTCAGTTTGGATTTTGTTATAGACAAAGATGGACACTGTCATTGGGAGTACACAAAATGATAGGAAAAACTATTTGAATTCTTCTTCTTCTTCTTCGCTCAGACAGTTTCCTGTCAATTATGAGCGCAGATGGGTCATGCTGCCGTTATGCGCCTAACTAAGAAATAGTTAGGCCCAGCAAGTCCGACTTCGGCTGGGGGAAATGTTTTTGAAAGTGTTTCGTGAAAAAAGGCAGGAGAATGGACCGATAGTAAGGCAGAAAGATGGTAGATGACAGTAAGCAAAGGGAAAAGGCAGATTCAAAGAGAGTGACAGATTAGAGGAAGTTACAAGCACAGGACTTCCAGAAGGTGTGGGAACTATTTATACAAGCTCACTGTTTCAGCAGGTTATGCTTCAGGTCTCGTCTCTCTGTATCTCACTCCAACACTTATTAACTCGTTTTGAGCCGAACAAAATTATTTTTTGAAATAGTTTTCCAGTTAGTCTGGGATGTCAGTCATTATGTTTTATATATATTAATCTGGTACGCAAATCACGAGTGCGTCTTGATCAGTTAACACGGGTAGTGACATGTAGATCAGAAGAAACTGTCGCAACGATTGTCGGTTTCTTCTAATTTACATGTTACTACCCGTGTTAACGTTTTAAACCCGCGCTCATGATTCCTGTACCTGGAGTCGATGTGGTCAGTTGCGCTCTAAAGAAATTAAAAGTAAATTGCATCCCTTGGCGGAGACTTGCACAGCGTTAGTGCTGTATAATGTCACACATTACCTATCTGTCATTATTAATTAAGCTAGCCATAATTGGATATGAAAAGGGTATGATATCTTCCTATTCCCCATCTTACGCTTTGCCGTACTTGTCAAAGAATGAATAGTTATTCTCCTACCTTTACAGCCCCCACCCCCCTAACTCTACGTCTATCCTCCCCAATCCCCAATTCCACTCTCATATAGGGACCATTCTTGATTAACAGCATAATTATGTGCAGACACTCCCCACCCCCACCTCTCTCTCTCTCTCTCTCTCTCTCTCTCTCTCTCTCTCTCTCTCTCTCTCTCTCTCTCTCTCTCTCTCTCTCTCTCTCTCTCTCTCTCTCATTTAACATCCTATTTATGAGTGTTCATGAGGTTTTCACAGAACTCAGTACATTAAAGCAGTCGACTTGCCGAGGATTAGATGGAATTGATAGTAAACTCTTAAAAATAGCTGCTCCGATTATTTCCGAATCCTTAACATATATTTATAACCTTTGTATTGATAAATGTACCTTCCCACAAGCATTAAAGAACTCTAAAGTTATTCCAATTTTTAAGTCAGGGGATACATCTGATCCCTCAAATTATCGCCCAATATCCATTCTATCTATATTATCAAAGCCGCTAGAAAAATACATTAAAAATAATATTCAATCCCACTTTAGTCAGTATGATTTATTTCACCCAAATCAAAACGGTTTTAGACAAAAACATTCTTGTCATACTATGTTAAGTAATCTCACTGAGAAATGGCATTCTAACATAAATAATGATTTGTTTACTGGCGTAATTTTTATCGATTTTGCTAAAGCATTTGATACAATAGACCATAAACTTCTCACCAGAAAACTTTTTATGTATGGCTTAAGTAATAAGGGTGTAAAGCTAATAACGTCTTTCCTTAGCGACAGAAGACAGGCAGTTACTCAAGATTCATCGTGGTCTTCTCTGTCTCCAATCAAATATGGTATTCCTCAAGGCTCTGTTTTAGGCCCAATATTGTTTTCAATATATATTAACGACCTACCGCTGCATGTTAAGTCTTCCTGCGAACTTTTCGCAGACGACACAAGTATGCACAACAACAATGAAAATAATGACGTTTTATGTGCTTCCTTACAACAAGATATTGATAAGTTGGTTTCTTGGACGGAGTTGAATCATATGGCTATTCATCCGCAGAAATCCAAATTTATGTTGGTTACAACTAGGCAAAAGCGCCAAAATATAAAGACTAATTTATGTAAGTTAAATATATTAAATAAGGAATTGGAAGAAGTAAATTTCTATAAGCTGTTAGGTCTTACTATTGATAATAATCTCTCGTGGTCAAAGCATGTTTCACTTCTGTCCAAGAAACTATCACAAAAAACATTTCAATTGAATCGAATTAAACACTTACTAGACCAGCATTCCCGGACTCTCTTTTTTCATGCATATATTCAATCAGACATGGACTATGTGTCAACATGTTGGGACTTAGCAAGTGAAAATTGTTTAAAACCACTTCACAGTATTTATAGACGTTCCCTTAAACTTATTCTATTAAAATCCTCCTCCCTTGATTCATGTGACTATAAGAAATTAGATATTCTGCCTTTTCATCTCAAATGTAAGCATAACAAAGCTGTGTTTATGTTTAAAATTATGAATAAATTAACACCATATTATCTGCAAAAACATTTCCCAGTATATAACATTCGTGAGAAGTCGATTATTCGTACCCCTCGACCTAGAACAAATCTATTCATGTCCTCATTAGTCCACTCAGGAGCAAAATTGTGGAACGATATGCCTAACCACATAAAACAGAAACCGAGCTTGTCATCTTTCAGAAAGGCATATCATAAATACTTGATGGACCAATTATAAATCTGTTTAGTCTTATTTTACCTTACGAATTACAATACATATGTTCACAATACACGTTTAATTATGTTTATATATACATTCAAATGATATTACAAGGTGTAGAGAACATTTAAGATTGTATGTGAACTGATATACATGTACATGTACATAATATAAGAATTTGTATGCATGTATGTATGTGTGCATAGGTTTGTGGGGGTGGGGTATGTGGGGGGTGCTTGTGGGAGTGAGTGCGGGGGGGAGGGGGTAGAGACTGGGAGGTGTTTTTTGTTGTTGTTTCTTGGTGTGTTTTTCGTGGGGTGGGGTGAGGGTCTTTAATTTTGAATTGCTGTTGTGTGGCCATTTTTGCCTTGTTGTATTATATTACATGTATATTTTTGTCACTATTGTTGCCAGTTTTGTTGTTGTTTTTACGTTTCTGTTAATCATTTTCTTCATTAATTGATTATTTGCTTGAGGGCAATAGTGTAAAAAAGCTACCCAGCTTATCTGTTTTACCCTCAATAAAAACATTCGTATTCGTATTCGTATTCTCTCTCTCTCTCTCTCTCTCTCTCTCTCTCTCTCTCTCTCTCTCTCTCTCTCTCTCTCTCTCTCTCTCTCTCTCTCTCTCTCTCTCTCTCTCTCTCTCTCTCTCATAATATCAACTGTTTTGCTACCTTGTTTTCAGCTCTGAATATGTCAGTAATAGTATGCCTTGCCATGTTTGTGTTCTGTGTTAGCATATATATATATAAGAGAAAAGTTTAATGGTGTGTTTGTTTTTTCTTCTTCAATTCTTGATCGTTTATATATACATATATCAAGGACATATATTATTGGAAGAATAAGCGTTGCCTAAAATCTATATCCTTGGAAAATAACGTTTAAGTTTTCAGACTCTCTCTCTCTCTCTCTCTGTTTCTCTGTCTCTCAATTAATTTATGGAGAAACAGGTAGGTACCCTTTGTCTGTCAATGCTTCTATAAAATGTATCACATTCTGGTTGAGCATTTTAAGCATGGATGAGGACAGATACCCCAAGTAATGTTATAATATGTTATTAGGTCTACAGAAGCAACATTATGTAACTCGGGCATGTCGGGTTCGTATTGTTTTATATATATATATGATTTTGGGTTTGCTTGGGAAGCACAGGGGGTAGGGAATGCTCGCTTGCTTATTTACGAGTTTAAGCGTTGATTCTTTTAATCAAGAATGGCATACTGCACTTGAAAGCCATGATTTCTTTGGGGCATATTCCATGTTCAGTAGTTCAATATACTGCAAAGCCTTTTTACATGACATCAAGAATATTATTTGCGAAAGTGTTTCGCTAAGCTTAGAATTGGTATGTTTCCAAATAAAGATAGTTTCTTACAATATAATCCACACATAAGCTTAGCTGATAACTCTTGTCCCTTTTGAAACCATGTAACAGAAAATATGACGCACTTTCTTTTCGTTTGTCGAAAATATAACGACTTAAGAAGGAACTTCATACAGCAAAAAGTATTATAACCATCCATCCTTGTTTAAACTTGCAATGCTTTTAGATTGCGAAAACTCTCAAGTAATTACAAAATTATCTATGTACATTAACAAAGCTCTTGTAGTCAAAAATCAATGTATTTCTAAAATGTAGAAATTGCACGATGTGTTTCTTTAAAAATATATTTTGTTTGTCACAATGGTTATGGGCCAGAGGCCTAAGCATTAAACCATCGCGACTATCTTCAGTATTGGCACCTGAGACGTATTGATCCTGATCCTGATTTTGATTTTGACTTTGACTTTTTGACTTTGTCTCTCT
>CM065684.1:61365853-61368353 GCA_017654935.2 Phymorhynchus buccinoides
CGGGAGTTAAGATCGACAACCTTCTGGCGGTCTCACAATGCTTTAACATCTCTGCCCCGCGTCAACATTGCGATACCACCCTAAGCATCAAGAAGAAAGCCCAGACTTGGACACCCTTCCACAACGACAAAACACCAGCCCCTACGACGCCTTGCCACGTCCAGAACCACTGTCGCATCGTCATCGCATCGTCTGCATCCCCGGGAAGACCTCACCGTCTTCAGGAATATCGTCCATAAGAGGCAACGCCTAATTGGACGCTAAACTCACCTTCATTCTCGAATAATAATCGCCTCGAAACAAAGTTAGGAACGATTGACAACAGCGCTAAAAAAAAACACTGACAAAAGTGTTACTGTGCAGCAAAACTAGCCCTTGACAATGCCAACCTCACGACAGTGACACATTAACGTAGGTAAAGATGTAAAGGGGTGTCTACAATGCCAACCTCACGACAATGACACATTAACGTAGGTACAGATGTAAAGGGGTGTCTACAATGCCAACCTCACGACAATGACACATTAACGTAGGTAAAGATGTAAAGGGGTGTCTACAATGCCAACCTCACGACAATGACACATTAACGTAGGTACAGATGTAAAGGGGTGTCTACAATGCCAACCTCACGACAATGACACATTAACGTAGGTACAGATGTAAAGGGGTGTCTACAATGCCAACCTCACGACAGTGACACATTAACGTAGGTAAAGATGTAAAGGGGTGTCTACAATGCTAACCTCACGACAGTGACACATTAACGTAGGTAAAGATGTAAAGGGGTGTCTACAATGCTAACCTCACGACAGTGACACATTAACGTAGGTAAAGATGTAAAGGGGTGTCTACAATGCCAACCTCACGACAATGACACATTAACGTAGGTACAGATGTAAAGGGGTGTCTACAATGCTAACCTCACGACAATGACACATTAACGTAGGTAAAGATGTAAAGGGGTGTCTACAATGCTAACCTCACGACAATGACACATTAACGTAGGTAAAGATGTAAAGGGGTGTCTACAATGCCAACCTCACGACAGTGACACATTAACGTAGGTAAAGATGTAAAGGGGTGTCTACAATGCTAACCTCACGACAATGACACATTAACGTAGGTAAAGATGTAAAGGGGTGTCTACAATGCTAACCTCACGACAGTGACACATTAACGTAGGTAAAGATGTAAAGGGGTGTCTACAATGCTAACCTCACGACAATGACACATTAACGTAGGTAAAGATGTAAAGGGGTGTCTACAATGCTAACCTCACGACAATGACACATTAACGTAGGTAAAGATGTAAAGGGGTGTCTACAATGCTAACCTCACGACAGTGACACATTAACGTAGGTAAAGATGTAAAGGGGTGTCTACAATGCCAACCTCACGACAATGACACATTAACGTAGGTACAGATGTAAAGGGGTGTCTACAATGCTAACCTCACGACAATGACACATTAACGTAGGTAAAGATGTAAAGGGGTGTCTACAATGCCAACCTCACGACAGTGACACATTAACGTAGGTAAAGATGTAAAGGGGTGTCTACAATGCAAACCTCACGACAATGACACATTAACGTAGGTACAGATGTAAAGGGGTGTCTACAATGCCAACCTCACGACAATGACACATTAACGTAGGTACAGATGTAAAGGGGTGTCTACAATGCCAACCTCACGACAGTGACACATTAACGTAGGTAAAGATGTAAAGGGGTGTCTACAATGCCAACACGCCAAACGATAATGTGGCTTTATTTTTGGTTCACAATGGCAGCCTCAAACAGGTTGAATAACATACAATTATCATTGTTTTTTAGGTGTTTTTTGTGACATAAAACGGTGTCAAAACAAAGCAGTTCCATCATCACATCAAACGATTTTTCAATTCAACAAAGTTTCATAAAGCCTATCAGATGCCACGTCAAGTCATAACCATATGAAAAGAAATTACACAGAGCGAACACAGTGACGAACACAAAATATACAACTCACAATATATTGCTGATAAATGTACTATCTGTGTCTGTTCATGTACTGTGAATCTAATAATTTAAAACAAAATGTAAACAAACACAAAGTAGCAGTTACGTACACAACGACATCACATCAGTCTTACAACGGTTTAACATGTTAACCTAAGTAAAGATGTAAGCAATCTTGTACTTCAGTCACCCCCTCATGTTTACAACCCTCAATCTCAATCTTCAATCTTCAAATGTTTTGGTCACGCCGTCTAATTTGACTATTAGTGACTTGGAGGCTGCGCAATGCGTATTATGCTACTTTAAAAACACACCCAAAAAACTCAAATTCTGCTTCTTTCAGTTTTATTATATTAATTATAAGCTAACCCCTTTCCCCCAAATGTGAGAATGTTCCTTGTCATCGGAATTTTCAATACGAAAATGTTATAGGTGAGGGGTGACTAAGGAACGAGATAGCCAAAACATAAGCTGTGGATTGTACCTTAAAGGCAAAAAAACA
>CM065684.1:61373353-61390853 GCA_017654935.2 Phymorhynchus buccinoides
AAGCCTATTCTTGCCATCTGTCCTTGAGACGTAAACAAGACTGGGACAAAACAATCAGGCTACAGAGAGAGAGAGAGAGAGAGAGAGAGAGACAGAGTCAGAGACACAGAGAGACAGACATTCGCATGCAGAGTCAGAGACACAGAGAGACAGATATTCGCATGCACATTCAGAGAAACACACAGACCAAGAGAAATACAGGTAGACAGACAGACAGAAATACAGACTGACAGACAGTCTGAGATAGACAAAAGAAAACAGAGACAGAGATCAAAAGACAGAGGGACGGAGACACACTCTCAGAGAGGCAAAGAGAGACAGCGACAGGAAAAGACAGACAAGACAAGATCCAGAGAAACAGAGGCAGAGATCAAAAGACAGAGGGACGGAGACACACACTCACAGAGGCAAAGAGAGACAGCGACAGGAAAAGACAGACAAGACACGAACCAGAGAAACAGAGAGAAAAGACACGAGGTTTACACCATTGTGACCTCTAACCCCGAAAGACGATGACCATTATTTTATTGACACATCGACACTGTCACTATGTACATCGAACCAGACATTTCTTTATTGACACTGCCACTATATTTACAGTTCACAAGACAACAATGACTTACCCATCCTTTGCCAGATATCACAAAAAAGTCTTTGAACACAACAAAGTAGACATGGTTGCCGAATTGCACACACAAAGATAGACACTGCACGTGCAACGGAACAGCTGTGCCGCACAGAACAAGTTGGCAACCATAATTACAATCATAACAACATGTAGCTAGAATTACATTCTGACACAATTTAATGTAATCTACAACGTGCTAAATGTTTCCAGCAATTATTGTACAACCCTGGTTATTTATGAATTTTTTTGTACATAGTAATATAATTCACTGAGCAAAGTTACACAGTCAGAAAAACATAATTTGCGTTGAGTAGCAGGTCTATTGTAATGTTTTATTTCCGTCAACTGAACACTGGACAACCACAGCGCGTGTGGATGATACAATATAAATCCATCATAATCAATCATATTATGCTATATTATGACACTGATCATTGGAACACAGAACATAGTGCCATCATAGAACAGCATTGAACAACAGTCTGATAATGCTAATCAGTCATAAACCACATTTCAATGTACAGTAAAAAAAACAAAAACAAAAACACACAAAAATGAAACAAAAACACAAACAAAAACCAAAAACATGAACCAAACAGTTGTGCTCTGACATGTCAAAGCATATTACATTACTTATATAAAAACAAACATTGTATACGCTTGGCTATAAATAATATGAACATATTTGTACAAACGTTACCGTATGTGTGACCATAGATACACCAATGTGCATTACGTTTTTGTCACTACAACTTGCATTCACATACGAACATGCGAATGGTGTACAATGAAAGGACAAACAAATCTGCGGGGCCATTTGCACAACAAAATGACTTCAGAGAAGATAATCATCTCTAGGGAGAATTGGACAGCACAAGGTCTTCAGGGATGAAAGAAACAACGGTGGACCATGACGGATGAGTGTTTGCAAGACACTCATCGCGATCACCAGGAAAACACCATTTACAGAGATCGCAACACTCACTTTGCTCTGGTTTCCTAGAAATCAAACCGTCGAATCGGCAATTCATCCTTGGTGGAGGTGCTGGAAGTCAAATTATTTCACTGAAAGAGAAGGCGTGTGCCGTCTCTTTTGTAATGGCGACCAAATTGCCTGCACGAATTTTTCGCAATGCAAGCCTTTTTATTTATCTTTTTTTATTGTATGCATTTTATCTAAAGGAGTTTCGCTCACAACAAAGAAAATAGCTTCACTTTTTTTTTTACTGCATTGCAAAAAAAGAAGAAGCTTCAACCACAATGGGTTTGACCCCCACCCACCCCATCCAAAATGGCTTCTCTCTTCGGCATCTCCGCCAAGGAGGAATCGCCGTTTTGACGGTTTGATTTATAGGAAACCAGAGCAAAGCGAGTGTTCTGATGCATGAAAATGCTGTCTTTCTGGTGATCGCGACGTGTTCCTTGCAAAAACTCATCCGTGAGGGTCCACCTTTACGGAAAGCTAGAGAGAAGGTCTTTTAAAAATAGAAAATGGACAGCAGAAGTTTTCTAAAACAAGAAAGAGTAAATCTCTCTACCGAGCTGCATAGCAGGTCTATAAAGAATAAATAACTCCAGTGCGAACTGTAGAGTTCATAAAAATCAATTCTAAGATGAACTGAACAGCAGAAAGTTATCGTAAAAAAACACCCAACCTCTAGTCCTGGGCGTGGGTCCTTGACATCGCTTTCACTCGCTTGCACTGGCCAGTGTGTCCAATAATAATTATACAGATATGACTGCGTACGGTGATAACAGTATGTACATTACACTGATGGACATGTATCACAAATAATTTCACCAAATCTAATGTGGAATATAATAAAGTACCACAATATGTGGCTTGGAAGAGGACACTACAAACTAGTAACATATACTGTCAAACTGCATTATGCAACACATTGTGTACATTTTTTATTTTGAATTCATGCACACTTTCTCAAACAAACGAGCCAAAAAGATGGAGAATCAAACATTGTAATGCAATATCGTCAGACCTAAACTTAAGGGATAAATACTTGTTTCACTTATTAACAGGTTTGAGAAAAATGAGGAAAAAAACGACTATAAACCTAAGCCAAACTAAGACTTGAGCAATACTTTTAAAAAGTACATCAGCAACGATTTTGGATCTACACACACGGAGCATTCGAAAAGCGCGACTTTTCGAAAAGAGTGATACGAAATGCGCGAACTACAAGATGGCGAAAAGAGCGAACAGTAATGACAAAAAAGAGCGAATTTCAGAGAGTCGCATAAAACTCAGAAAGTTAGGGATAGGGTTAGGGATAGGTTAGGGATAGGGTTAGGGATAGGTTAGGGATAGGTTAGGGATAGGTTAGGGATAGGTTAGGGATAGGGTTAGGGATAGTAAAAAAAGTAACAGACATTTGTTTCTTGTAAGGTACTTCTTGCCCCATCCCAATCCTCAACGACCCTCTCGCTTTCTGTCAGTGACATTCGCTCTTTCTGTCAGTGACATTCGCTCTTTCTGTCAGTGACATTCGCTCTTTCTGTCAGTGACATTCGCTCTTTTCGTACGGTCGCGCAAATGGGAATATTCAGAGAGTCGCGCTTTTTGCATGCTGCCTACGCACATGCCCAAGATTGTTGTTGAAGATGAAGAGCCCTGGACTTCTTTTGCACAGGACACTATTTAAGTAGTACAATATACTGTCACACTCTATTATGCAGCAAGAGTTGCATTCTTCATTATTTCCGAGCAGTGTGCACAATTTCTCAAACAAACAATCGAAAAAGATGGAGAATCAAACCTGCAATGCAATGTCGTTAGACTTAAAGGATAAATGCCTATTTTACTTTTTTGCGGTTTTGAGAAACAAAATGAGGAACAACGACTATAAACCTAAGCCAAACTAATACTTGGGTCATTTAAAAAAAAGTACATCATCAACAATTTTGGATCTACACACATGCCCAAGCTTTTTGTTGAAGATGTAGAGCCCTGGACTTCTTTTGCAACCATTATCGCTCAACTACCTGAGTTAGACAACCATCACACGAACCTGACAGTATGCTTATCTGAACAATGCACCCCCCCCCCCCCCCCCCCCGCCCCCCCCCCCGCCAAAAAAAAGCAAACAAGCAAGCAAGCCCACACACACTAAAGAAAATTAAAAACTACTGTACAATAATGACGCAACTTGTTCAACACAAAAGACAATCAAACTGCAAAGACAGTATTTAGTTGTTTATTTCAGCAAGCAATGAAATATCGGTCCATTCAAATAATCACAAATCAATATTCAGCCTCAAAGACTAAGTCCAAACCAACGTCACAAAGTAGGTCGATGAAATTCTAAGAACAAGCGAGAAGGTCAACTTCCATGGTATTGTAATATTAGGACAAACTGGAGTCATATTAAAACATCTTTCTGAAAAGATAAATTGACGCCATAAATGGTGTATGCTCAAAATGGCGTCCTTCTGAGAAACAAACTATTCACATTCAAAACATTACAGTAATCCTTTAAAAACAAACACACAAACAAACTTACTTTGTATTATTCGAACGAGGTCATTCTGAAACACAAACCGACTTTTATGACTAGCCTATTTACAAAATAATGAATCATATCAATCAGAGGACACGTCTAACCTGTCGAATTCTTCTTCGTCGCTCTCTCCACGGGCACTGGACGAGTCCATGAGGTCCATCATGGGGGTGTCAGGGTGGCGACAGGGCTGAGGAAGAAGGTGTGACGGTAGTGGTGGCGGTGGCTGGTTAAGATTTGGGGGGAGTTGGGACGATGGGGGGTGGTGCCCTCCCAGAGGGAAGAGTCTAGCGGCGTGGGCCTGAGCACGGGCCCTAAGAGCCGCGATGCTTTCCGAGCGGAACTCCTCCCGCCCTCGGTCATCCCCCACCCCCCGCCCCCCTGCTGCTGCCCCCACCATCCCCACCCCCGGGGCGTGTTGCTGCTGCTTCTCTCCTCCCTCGCAGTCTGAGCCGGCCTGGGGCTTGGGGGATGTGTCCACGGATTTTCGGTACATACCTGGAGGAGAGGAGGAGAGGGGTGCTGAGTCAATGCGCGTCCTTCTGTGCTAAAGGGGCACCCTGACGGATGAGTTATTGTAAGAAACACGTCCAGATCACCAGGAAAACACCCTTTACAGATATTGCAACACTCACTTTGCTCTGGTTTCCTAGAAATCAAACTGTCAAATCGGCGATTCCTCCTTGGCGGAGGTGCTGGAAGTCAAATTATTTCACCCAAAGAGAAGGCGTGTGCCGTCTCTTTTCTAATGGCCTCCAAATCTTTTGCACGAAATTTGCGCAATACAAGCCTTTTGTTTCTTTAAAAAAACACATTATACAGTTTATCTAAAGGAGTTTCGCTCACAACAAAGGAAATAGCTCCTTGTTTTTGTTTTTTTACTGCACTACAAAAAAGAAAACGCTTCAACCTCAATGAGTGTCCTCCACCCACCTCACCCAAAATGGCTACTCTCTCCGGCATCTCCGCCAAGGAGGAATCGCCGTTTTGACGGTTTAATTTCTAAGAAACCAGAGCAAAGTGAGTGTTGCAATCTCTGTGACGGGTGTTTTCCTGGTGATCTCGACGTGTTTCTTGCAAAAACTCATCCGTCAGGGTGCCCCTTTAAGGCAACAAGAGAGAGGAATCTACGGTGTCCTTGTGGCTTCCTCTGTTTTGTCTTGTCTGTCTGTCTGTGTGTGTGTCTTTCTTGTCTGACCCCTACTGTCTCTCTCTGTGTTTTGTTTTGTGTGTCTGTGTGTGTGTGTGTCTGTCTTTACTTACTGTCTGTCTGTCTGCCTGCCCTCTACTCTTTCCCACCCAATTTCCCCTTTTTCTCTCTCTCAGAATCGGTCCTCCTATGAACTTATGTAACACATTTATTTATCTCGATATAATAAAAAAAAATTTTTTTATTCAGTTGCAGGTAATTTTTGTCTTCGACACGACCACAATATAAGAATTTTCAACATCGACTGCGTCTTGTAAATTTTATTTTTTTATATATAAAAGACACAGAATTGGCAAATCTTTACAATCAGTTGATTTCTGTTAGAACACAACTATTTGACATTTAATGAATATTCAACGTCGACCGCATCATGGGTTTTTTAATTTTTAAATATACACAGAATTCGCAAATCTGTATAATCAATTGCTTCTGTTAATTAGGATTCTACCCTTTAGGTAGAATACTATTGCTTTCATAAGAGATTTTCTTCTTCTTCTTCTTCTTTTTCTTCTTCTTCTTCTTCTTCTTCTTCTTCCCTTTCCTCTCCCTTTTTTTCGTCCGATTTGGGTGACATTTTCAGGAATATTGCGGAGCACTCATGGTTGCCCAGTTTCCAATATTAAACGATTTCGCCACATTTTCGGCAAAATATCGCCCCAAAACGCCAACATCGGCAAAATTTCAATCTTGAATATCTCAAGAACGGCTTAACGGAGTGCATTCATTTTTCCAGTATACACTCAAAAATAAATGTCCAATACTTCCGGCATAAAGTGAACCGGAAGTACTCCAGCTAGGAACGTGCAGCTTTCCTTTGGCGCATGGAGTAGCCAAAACCAGAAGTGACGTCATAAAACTAACTTTTGGATATTGTAGCCCTTATGTATAGGCCCAGTGCGGAAAGATTTTTGGTGATGATATGTAAAACAGTTTGGAAGTTATTAAAATTTATGCAAATTTGGTTGTGTCACTGTCACTGATTTCCATTCATGGATGTTTTCATTTTTCACCCGTTTTCGCTGAAATTTGCCGGACAACTCAAGGACGCATTTCTAATGCCACATTTACAATATTAAACCGATTGGCCACAATTTGACCTAAATGTGGCCCCAAATGGCCATTTTGGCCAAACATTAATCTTGAATAACTCCAAAACGACTGCACGGAATACTTTCATATTTGCAGTATTTACTAAAGAGTAACATTGCAATACTTTGGTTATAAATTCAAACCGAAAGTCCCAACCAGAAATGGCGGGCAAATTTTAATATTGAATAACTTGCAAACGGCTGTTTGAGGGGGAGAATCCTGTCATGTTTGCTCTCAACGGCATATATAAGCCCTCTAGTCTTCCCTTATTGTCATCAGCAAATGTTGAAAAGTGCAACGCAGCCTATAATACAGTTATGTTCAGTTCTTAATCGGTGTTAAAGATTAATCCATGGTTTCAAATGGTTCAACTATCACTGATAAAATATTTTAAAAAATTGGGACCCACTGCAAGTCTAACTGTTCTCCTTAACTTTTCCGCATTAACAATACATGGTTGACTGGTTTTTTTGTTACGTTCATGCTAAATTATAAAATCAAAAATTACAATTTCCAGAACCAAAAATCTGAAAAAGTACGCGACTCAAAACCAAAACAATGGAAAATAGAACAGGGGGTAAACATTTAAAGACCCACCAAGCCACGTATCAAAAACACGGATATCACGTGTTTTCCTTCTTATAGCTGGTAAGAAATCTTGCTTTGACCAGGTTTGACTCCCATATAAATGCCCCCAATTTCAAAGCGAAACATCATTTTAAAGAGCAGCCTCAATTTGAAGTTGTGGGCATTTGCATATGGGTCACAGCTACCCAGAAACCCAAGGGACTTAATCGTGGTGGGTCAGTGGGTCTTTAACAAAGATAAATAAAATAAAGAAAAGACAACTCACTGAGGAGCCATGGCGCGGTAGATTCGAGTAGTCCTTCCTTGGCGCTTTTCACGATGGTCTCCGGCAGAGGGAGCGAGTGTCGTACCATTGCGCCATACAGGCCGTACTCCGCCATGATGCTGCTGCGTCCCCACGTCTTCTCCGTCTTGCGCCACTTGGCTCTGCGGTTCTGGAACCATACCTGAAAAAAACAAGGAATATGATTGTGGCACACATGACGTCTAGGCCCTACATATGAACTCGCTTTACCTCCGCTCTCCGAATATATGAGGTGCACTTCAAAACGTGCTCAAAATATTAGCATCACACACACACACCCCTCCCTCCCCCTTCCGACTGGTTCGCCATCTTGCCCTCCATCTTGAATTATTGCGTTGGAAAGCTTGCATCTATTTAAAGACCCACCAGATCACGTGTCAAAATCACGGGTTTCACGTGTTTTCCCCCTGATAGCTGGTAAGAAATCTTGTTCTGACCAGGTTTGACTCCCATACAAATGCCCCCAAATTGAAAACCAAACATCATTTTAAAGAGCAGCCTCAATTTGAAGTTGGGGGCATTTGCATGTGGGTTACAGGTACCAAAAAAAACCAAGGGACTTAATCGTGGTGGGTCAGTGGGTCTTTACCAAAAAATGGACTATATCCACTTTTTCGAGCTCGCCCGTAAGGGAGATCATTTGATGACAGAAAAGAGCGAAGCAGGTTGCTGTTTCCGTCATCAGATTATCTTCTCTTACGGACGAAAATGTGGCTTTGGCCAAAAATCACCATTCGGGTAAAATGGATTGCCTTAAGTTTAACCCAAACAGCCGCCTGTTGGCAAAATGTGATGCACTGATACAATAATAGTCTCGAAGAATGTTTAACTCTTTCACCGCCAATGTCACATTTTTTCACCACAATGATTTAACACCCATGTCATTAAAACCCTTGCAATCAGGTCCATTATTCAATGATATTGTGTTTTGGTGTGCAACTACTTTCTGGAGCTGTAGAAATGTCTATGTTGCTCTTTGATGACGATCTAATTTTAGTCTCCAGTACAGCAATCGGTTTACAAAATCAACTTGATATTTTAAGGAATGAAGCAGTTAGACTGCAATTATCTGTACGAAATCCCGCAGTATTGCAGACGAAATCTTTGATGTAGCCAAGTAGTTTAATGGAAATTTTTGGCTCAAAGATGGCTGGCGGTGAAAGGGTTAAGAGAATGGAGTTTTGAGATAAAAAGTTATTCCTGTATCAAGAGAACCCAGCGAAGACTCAAACCTGTAACCTGCAGGCCCAAAGGCCGACAGACTATTGTTGCTTTAAATCAAAGTACAGCTTGGCTCCATATCTTGGAAATAAGAAGGCTGCAGAGAAGCCCATGCCTGACATTGTTTTTCTAAAAAAAAGGTGTGAATTATAAACCAATGAAGCTCGTAATATTTTAATGGAGCCGTCATTATTCTTATGTGAACGTCATTCTAATGATTAACAAAAAACAAAACAAAAATACATTTTATACAGCGCGTCATTTTTTGAAGCTCAAATTCTTTCCCTTGTTTTCATGATTCAAATTAACGAGAGCATAGTTGATTATCATTGTGAGTTTCTTTCTTTTTTCTCTATCGCATGTGTTTTTTGTAGATTTTGGGTTTTTTAAACTGTACCTAGTGTCATAAAGATGAAGGTTCGTACAAACAGGGAATGCTTCTACACGTCACGCACATGTTCAAGAATGGTTGCATACTTGGGAAGGGAAATGGGGGTGGGGGTTGGGATGGGATGGATTACGAGGATGTAGGAAAGAAGGTTTGTCATTTGCCTTCCGCAGTAATGCGCACCTTACTGGTCATTGCACCAGTAAATGGCACAGGCAAGGATATGGAAGTGGGCGTCAGATGAAGATGTGCAAGGAGGGAGAGAGAGAGAGAGGAGAGAGAGAGAGAGAGAGAGAGAGAGAGAGGGGGGGGGAGAGACAGACAAGACAGAGAGAGAGGGAGAGAGAGAGAGAGACAGAGAGAGAGAGAGAGAGAGAGATAGAGAGAGAGAGAGAGACAGAGAGACAGAGAGAGAGAGAGAGAGAGAGAGAGAGAGAGAGAGAGAGAGAGAGAGAGAGAGAGAGACAGAAACAGACAGACAGAGAAGAGAGAGAGAGAGAGAGAGAGAGAGAGAGAGAGAGAGAGAGAGAGAGAGAGAGAGAGACAGAGAGAGACAGAAAGACAGACAGACAGACAGACAGACAGGGGCAGAGACAGAGGTTTGCAAAGGAGGAAGCCAAATCGTGAGAAGAGAAAAGGGGATCGTGACAGAGAGCATCCTTTTTCAAATCAGCTTTGATGCATTCCTCACACTCTCTCATTCTACCTCCTCTCCTCTCTCCTCTCGTCCTCTCTTCTCTCATCTCTCCCCATCTCTTCAATCTTCAGATCTCTCGAAATATCCCCATCTCTCTCTCTCTCTCTCCCAATCAATCACTCTCTCTCTCATCATCTCTCTCACCTCGCCTCTCTCTCGTCCTCCCTCTCTCTTCTATCTCTCTCTTCCCTCTCTCTCTATCTCGTCCTCTCTCTTGTGTCTGTCCTAATTATCTCTTTCCTTCCACCACCACCACGCCCATAAACCCCCCCAAACATACTTCCACAGTGTCCCACTGGGTTTTCCATCCCCAATAATACACCCCAACACCCTTGCACTTCGTATGCATCGCCTCCAACCCCCTACTACCTACCGCTCTCTCTCTACAGTCCTATCCCTCTCTCTGTCTGTCTCCCTCTCGCTCTCTCTCCACCCTCTCTCTCTGTCAGTCTCTCTCTCTCCATATCTATCTCTCTCTCCTACTCTCTCTCCTCTCTCTCCCCCTTTCCTCTCTCTCTCTCTCTCATCTCTCTCTCTCTCTCCCCCCCCCCAACGCTCTCTCTCTCTCTCCGACCCCTCTCCTCGCATCTCATCTTCTCTCTCCTCTCCTCTCTATCCCTCTCTCGCTCTGTCCTCCTCTCTCTCTCATCTCCGTCTCTCTCTCTCTCTCTCTCAGCTCTGAGAACAAAAAAAAAACCCGGAACACCCCCTTTCTCTCTGGTTATCCCGCTCAGTCTTTACATCCCTTTGTCAACACATCCATCTCCTCCTCTCTCTGTCCTCTCTGTCCTCTCTGTCTCTCTGTCCTGTCTGTCTCTCTGTCCTCTCTATCTCTCTCTCATACTCTCTCAGTCTCACACTCTCTCTCTCTCTCATCTCTCTCCTCTCTTCTCTACTCAATCACCTCTCCCTCCCTCCCTCTCATCTCTCCTCTCTCTCTCTCTTCTCTCATTCTCTAATGAACAAAAAACATAACCCGAACACACACCAACCCTGTTGTTGCTGCTGGTTATATAGTTTCGGAACTTTACATCCTTATGTCAAAACAACAACACAATCCATTCAAAATCATCTCTAAACCATCTCCTGTCGCTCTCTCCTCTCTAATCAATCTCTGTCAATCATCTCTCAATCTCCTCTCCTCTCCCTCTCCCTCTCCCTCTCCCACTCCCATCTCTCAAGCTCTCCCTCATCTCCATCTCTCTCTCTCTCTCTCTCCTCCTCTGCTCCTCTCCTCTCAGTCTCAGAGACTTCTCTCTATCCTCTCTCTCTCTCTCTCACTCACTCGTGTCACAACATTCACAGACTGTGTCGCAATCGTCTCGGAATCATGGAGTCTCTCCACTCATCTCCCTCTCCTCTCTCTCATAGACGATCACATCTCCTCTTCTCATCTCTCGCCTCTCTCTAACACCGGGAAAAAGCCTCATCGCGCCTCCTCTACGAGTCATCGTCGTGTCTCCAATGGGATGAGTCTCGCTACATCGAGTCGAAACTGATCTCGGAGTCGCTCGTCGTAGTCTCTCCAGGTGAGCAACAGTCTCTCTCTCTCTGCTCTTTCAGGAGAAGAAGGCATCAACAAAATTTCGTTCGTTTCGTTCGTTCGCCGGGTCTCTTCTCTCTGTGCCCCCGTATTCACCTCCTACACCTCTACTACGACACACACACACACACGATACATTCGTCCTCAGCTCATAGCAGAGAGAACGAAGTAACAGAGGAATGATTATAACAATTATAACCAGGAGTGATCCTCCCCCATCCTCATTCTATCTATCGGTCGCCGAGGGTTTTTTCTCTCTCGATTTCCCCCCATTTCTTTTTGTTTTTTTCTTTCTTTTTTTCTCGCGCACATCTCTTATTTTTTTTCCGTAGAGGGAGGGAGGGGAGGGAGGGGAGGTCTATATGTGCAAAGGTACCTGTACCGGCAGCGATGGCTCACAGGACGAGCGGTCGGGCGGAAAATGAAAGGCTAGTTGCAGTCCAGTTGATCGATTTCCTTGCGCCGCCGCCATGATGGCCCGATAGCCGTTTCCCTAGCGCTCGAGCGAATTTACTGTATACGCTCCCATCTCTATTAGGGGAAGACGTCTCGTAAAAAGCGCATGGGCGGGTAAGAAGCCCACCCCAATTATCTCATGAACGAAGCAAATTTCAGTCTCATTTCGCCTCTTGAGACGAGCGTTAATGTCTAGCATTCGTCTCATGGGCAAATTTGATCTGAAATTTGTCTTTAGCTTCATGAGATAATTGGGTGGGCTATTAATGCTCGTCTCATGGGCAAAATGAGACTGAAATTTGCTTCATTTCATTAGATGAATAAATTGGGATGGGCTTTCTTACTACCCGCATCATGCGCTTTTTTACCCCGTCTTCTCCCTAGAGGATCAGGCATTAGGTAACTTTTTATGGTCACAAAACGCAGAGTCTCTCTCTCTGTGAAATTCTGGTTGCTCCCACATGGAGAGGGCGTCGCAAGCCAGAGGCGCGCCACCCAATTTTTTGGTTTTTTGTTTTTTTGTTTTGTATGTGATTTTTGTGTGACTGACAAGGAAGGAAAAGGGGGTGGGTAATTTTTGACCAAATGACAACTGTTTCGTTGCCACTGGGTTTAACGTGTGCTAAGTGCATGGGCACACGGGTCCTCGGTTTATCGTCTCATCCGAAAGACTCCACGTTCAGACCGTAAGGCCTAGTGCAAAGTGAGAAGAAAAAAATCCCCATGGATGTACCCAGGTTCAAAACTCGGGTTTACTTGACACGAGGCGAACGCGATTCCTCTGTGCCAGTCTACACCTCTGTGCCACTCTATCATTGTGTCCACCAACAGTATGTGTCACTATGTCTTCCCACGTCTGTGAGTCTCTGTGTCTATGTGTCCCCGTATCTATGTGTCCCCGTATATATGTGTCCCTGTGTCCCCGTCTCTAGTATGTGTCGCTCTCGTTGTCTCTCGCCTCCATGTGTCCCCCGTGTCAATGTGTCAACAATTTCATCTCCATGTGTCTGTGTGGTCCCGTCTCTATGTGTCACTTTCGTTGTGTCTCCGACTCCGTAGTTGTCCCCAATGGCTCTCTGTGTGTCCGCGTGTCTGTTGTCCCTGCCTGTGTGTCGATCTCATTGTGGCCTCGTCTCTTTGCGTTACTCTCGTTGTGTCCCTGACTCTATGTGCATCAGTGTGTCCATGTGTCCCCGTCTGTATGTGTCCCTGTCTCTGTGTCATTCTTATTATTGTGTCCCTGTTTCTGTGTCATTCGTATCATTGTGTCCCTGTCTCTGTGTCATTCTTATCATTGTGTCCCTGTCTCTGTGTCATTCGCATCATTGTGTCCCTGTTTCTGTGTCATTCGTATCATTGTGTCCCTGTCTCTGTGTCATTTTTTTCATTGTGTCACCGTCTCTATGTTGCTCGAGGTCGCTGAAGTCGGTTTATTTTGCAAAACAATGGTTCGGGGGAAACAAATCTTGCTTTGCCACCAATAGCAAGCACCAAATTACTTTCCTTTATTTGTATTTTAGATACTTGTCTACTGCTCGGCAAATTGTGTATGCTGATAGGTAGATTGGATATTTAGGCCAAGTTCGAAAATGAAGGGCATTGGTCAAAGGTCAAGGTCAATGGACCTGAACATGCTGCCGCGCGGATGGTTGATCTAGCGTTTTCACGCTCTGGTTCATAAATACTTGTAACTGTTTCAACCAAACAGGTGACACATAGAGACGGGGACCTAATAGTACACCGAGACGGGGGCGCCACGCTCCGTAACCGATCGATCCACGACATGGCTTGATAAGCCAAAAGCGCCTCCTATCTGCAGCGATAGGAGAGGGAAAGGGAGAGAAGAGAAGAAGTAAAGGGAGGTTACTACTTGCAATGATGATGACGACGATGATGATGATGATGATGCGGACTGTCTGCAAGCGACAAGGAGGGGCAAGGGAGGCTACTCGTGGCGGTTATCTGAGCACGGACAATGCATAAGGGGAGAGAATGCAGGGCTCTGACATGAGAGGACAGGAGAGGAGAAAAGAATGTCAGTGTATGAGAGAGAGAGAGAGAGAAGAGGAGAGAGAGAGAGAGAGAGAGTCGAGATGAGAGAGAGAGAGGAGAGAGAGAGGCAGAGAGAGAGAGAGAGAGAGAGAGAGAGAGAGAGAGACGGATCGAGAGAGAGAGAGAGAGAGAGAACAGAAGGAGAGAGAGAGAGAGAGAAAAACGAAATGTTATTTAACCAGGGAACACACAGAGAGAGAACTCGAAACTCCGAACTCTGAATGATTTAGGCTCACAGCCTATATCATGACATGACATGGCAAAAGTGTGGTGTGTGTGTGTGTGGAGTAGGATCGAGGAGAGAGAGTGAGAGAGAGCCGAGGAGGAAGGCAGAGAGAGAGAGAGATAGAGCCGGAGATGAGTTGAGAGAGTGAGAGAGAGAGAGAGAGAGAGTGAGAGAGAGAGTGAGTGAGAGAGAGAGAGTGAGAGTTTTATAGAAGAGAGAGGAGAGAGAGTGAGAGAGAGTCGGAGATAGAGAGAGTGTGAGAGAGAGGAGAGAGAGAGAGTAGAGAGAGAGAAGGATGAGAGGTGATAGAGAGAGAGAGAGAGATCGAGAGAGAGGAGCGAGAATACAGACAGAACCCGAAGAGAGAGAGAGTCAAACTCAACTCCAAATGGTTTAATGCTTAGGCTCATGAAGCCCATAAACATAATTATGGAGTTCACAAAACAGTAATAAATATTTTACACAGACAAATCCAAATGAACCACTGACTTAAAAAACTATTCAACTCACACAGGAGGGGACAAAATGAGACAGAGAGAGAGAGAGAGAGAGAGAGAGACGAGAGAGAGAGAGTGAGAGATGATGTGAGATGAGAGACGTTAGAGAGAGAGAGAGAGAGAGAGGACCGGGAGGAGGGACCGATCTCTCTATATCTTTTGTGGAGGGGGACTCTCTCTTGTGTGTGTCTCTCTCTGTCCTCTCTCTCTTTGTCACACAGAGAGAGATATCTACAGAGAGACAGAGAGAGAGAGAGATATGATAGAGAGATGGAGAGGATGCATTATTCTGGATCTTTTACTTGCTCTCTCTCTCTCTCTCTCTCTCTCTCTCTCTCTCTCTCTCTCAATCTCTCTCTCCTCATCTCTCTCTCTCTCTCTCTCTCTCTCTCTCTCCTACTCTCTCTCTCTCTCTCTCTCTCATCTCTGCCTCTTCTCTCTCTCCTCCTCTCCGCTCTCTCTCTCTCTCTCTCTTCTCTCTCTCTCTCTCTCTCTCTCTCTCTCTCTGTGAATATCAAAAGTACGAAACACTTTGTCAAGGTTTAGAATTGGCATGTCCCCTTTGAATTGTCACCTTTTGCAGTTTACAATTGACCCAAATAGAAGTGTATATTGTCCTTTTTGTAATCATATTCCCTAGTCAGACATTCAATTTATTTTTTGTTCCATGTATGACACCCCTCGAAGAGAACTTATTCCAACAAAGTATTATAACTATCCTTCTATGTTTAAATTTGTGTTATTACTTTCTTGTACAAACAAAATTATTGTAAGAAAAGTGGCTGTTTTTATCTTTAAAGCTTTGAAAGTTAGGCAAGATTTACGTAGTGTTTTGTAATGTCAAGTTAATAATGTAATGTCAATTTATTATTGTGTTGTTGTCAAGCTCACTCCATTGTATGGGCATGGCCTAACAATTAAAAAATGTCCTGACACTCCTGACTCCTCTCTCTCTCTCTCTCTGCTCTCTCTCTCTCTCTCTCTCTCTCTCTCTCTCTCTCTCTCTCTCTCTCTCTCTCTCTCTCTCCTCTCTCTCTCTCTCTCTCTCTTCTCTCTCTCTCCTCTCTCTCTCTCTCTCTCTATACCTTACTCTCTCTCGAAACCTCAGACTGTCCTTGCTTCTCTCTCTTCAAACTATGTTCTTTTCATTTGCTTCTTACTCCCTCCCCATCCCGACCCCTTTCTTCCTCGCTAAATTTAAATGCTCCATCCCCGATCCCCCCCTTTCCCTCGCTCTCCCCCTCGCTCTATCCCCTCCTCCCCCCCCACCAATCCCCGCGCCTCTCCCTTTCCCACTCTCCCTTACCTAAAGGGCCAGCCACACGCCCACTAAAATCGCACGACTGTGCGCTACGATTCCATCACGTGATCTCGTAAGCGCCAATCACATTTGTTCTTCGAGACCACGTGATCGAATCGCATCGTACAGTCGTGCGATTTCAGTGGACCTTAAGAGCGTTGTTAGTTTTACAGTTCGATTTTGTTCATTTTCCATGCTATTTGTCTGTCCGAATAAAATATGGATTTTATTTGCCTTGACGCAACTTTCGTCGCGAACAATGCATTTTAATGATGATGATGATGTAGCTTTCTTCTATGATCAACAGTATATATAGGAATAGAATAAAATAATATGTAAAATCATCTACGAACATGTTAATTTGAGTGTGGCATGAGTATAACAGAGTAGAACGAAACAGATGTGTGCGTTTCCTAACACGAATCAGACACAAAGGACTACCTTCACATTCACTTATTATGAAACATATTGCGAAAAATTATAATTTGTATTAAATAAGACTGAAACAAATATAAAATGGCGATCATGCTATTTATATTTGTTCAGTCTTTTTTAAAATATAGGTTATTATTTTTAGCAGTACGTTCCAGGGCATCGTCAGATATTCAGTATTCCAAGAATAGGGAAAGAGTGGAAAACGGAAATATGTGAATGGGGAGTAACGTGATGCCGTCACAACCCTATGGTTACATCCCTTTGTTCAACAGTTTACACACCCCATGTCATGCGGAGAAACAAAAGCAATTGTTCGTGGTCACTTCAGAACAAAATGGAGGGAGCGTCTGCAGCTTGACTCTGGAGAGGACAGCATCCACCGGCTGGACCGTGCCCAGCAGGTCGCCATCTTCAGACTAAGAACTGGACACTGTCGGCTCCTCTCCGATCTGTACCGTCTGAAGATCTCCCACACGGATGAATGTCCGTGTGGCACAGGATTACAGACACCAGACCACATTTTGAAGGACTGCCCTATCTTCGACACCCTGAGATGTGAGATCTGGCCCAGGCCTGTGGAATTCCGTGACCAGCTGTGGGGTCCTGCTGAGGTGCTGCTGCTGACCGCGACCTTCATCAACCAAACCGGACTGAGCATCTGATATGGCCGGGAACAAAGAAGAAGAAGAAGACATCCCTTTGCGTCTGCTTAAGACTAATAACAAAGAACAATGTAAGAGAACAATAACTTTAGAGAAAATCCAGGAAAACGCAGAGAAAAATAATTTTGAGGATAGATCGCATTTGATTCCATTGGCATGCTGGAAGACAGTTGTACCCAGACTCAAGTGCCTTGGCTGTTTGGAATGTTGGAAAGAGTTGTCTCCAGAGCTTGGACTCGCTGGGCACCATGAGTTTGGTAGGCCTACTGCCGATAAACGTCGTGAAAGACCCCCCACGTCACGTGTCACTTTCCCTCTTATGCTAGGAAGATTTCTTAAGATTTCTTACCAGTTATAAGAGGGAAAACACGTGAAAACCGTGATTTTGACACGTGACGTGGTGGGTCTTGAAGGAGACAGAAATTTGGATGACAGCTATGTTAAAACATCGGGACTTTCCTTGTATTGGAGTACCTCCAGGATCGTCCCACTATCTTTATTGATACATATGTCCCATAATGTACCTGTTTCAGGTCAGAGGACGTTAAACGGACTTTCACTCACGGATGACAGCTGATAGCAATGACTATCTTCTGTTTTTCAGCACAAGAATATGATAGAAGGATATGCAGATATTCAGCACCAAACAAAATTGAACTCAAATGGTTGTATCTGGATTTTGGGGGGTA
>CM065684.1:61400853-61410853 GCA_017654935.2 Phymorhynchus buccinoides
TCTGTGTGTGTGTGTGTGTGTGTGTGTGTGTGTGTGTGTGTGTGTGTGTGTGTGTGTGTGTGTGTGTGTGTGTGCGTGTGCGTGTGCGTGCGTGTGTGTGTGTGTGTGTGTGTGTGTGTGTGTGTGTGTGTGTGTGTGTGTGTGTGTGTGTGTGTGCCCGCGCGCGTGCGTGTGTGCGTGCGTGCGTGCGTGCTTCCATATGTTTCATTTTTTCATTTTATTCTAATACTAACTAATCTATTTTATTAATTTATGTAAAGAACATTGTGTGGAATGCTTGGTGTGATATGGATGAAAGTTTGTGAACGAGTGTGTCCTATTATTCTTATGTTTGTGTTTTATGTGCATGCTAGAAAAAAATCTTTATCCTTTTAAAGACAATACAGCAGTTGATTGATTGATTTGATCGATTGATTCATTGATTGATTGATTGATCCTATGTCGTAGTACCGAGGTAAGCCAAGGCTGGCTTCATATTCTTCATATTCTTGATCCTAAAAGCTTCATATGGTTACGGTTAAAATGTCAAGGGCCACAGCTAAAAAAAGCAAAAACATCAGACTTTTATTTTTTAATAATTATTACAAAATTTACAGATTTAAAATTCAACAAGTTCTTATGTGATATACTTTTTTTCCTTTTACTTTCACAACTTTGCTTTAAATCCTTCCATTTCTCAGCGTGTGACACACAGACAGACAGGCACACATACAGACGGACACACAGAGCGACAAATCCCAAGGACATACTCCTCGATCCACTTCATGAGCCGAGGACACAAATTCTGCAGGATTGTCAAGGAATGTGGAGAGGGACTTAAAGCAAGTCTGACCCGTGCGTTTTACGCACGTAAAAAACCCACCAAGGCACTGAAAAATCAATAAGAGCCGTGAGAGTCCCGCTGACTGGTATAACCCAAATTAATAGCTAGGTTTCCTAAGTCCACCTTCTTTATCCCTCCACCCCACCCCACCAAAAAAAAAGAAAATAAGGTAGCGCTGCATTGGAGGCGACGCGCTCTCCGGGGTCAAGATACTAAATACTAATACCAATGCCTAATTTTGCATACCCCATCCGTAACTAAAATCTGCCTCACACAAGCCAACCCTTTTAGTTGGAAGAAAATTCAGTTGTGAACTATATTCAACTACAGTGGAACCTCCCTTATAAGACCTCCCATTATAAGACTCCCTCCCACATAAGACCTACTTCTCTGAGACATTGCCCTTCTTTGTAAGTATTAAAATTACCTCTCTTATAAGACCCCTCCCATATAGACCTCATTTTGGATGATTTGTTAAGGTCTTATAAGGGAGGTTCCACTCTACTTGTAGCCGTGTGCCGTCTGCACTATCACCAAGCATTGGCTGCATTCCCACAACTGCCTGAGTAGTGAGTTGGAAGTAAATGGTGCAGTAGTCACCAATTCCTTCCGACCAGGGTTGAGTTTCACAAGGGCTAACGTTACGTTGCGTGAGCGCAAATCGGCAAAAACGGTATTAAGAAACACCTCTTTCGCCGACGTTCGCCAAAAACGTTTTGTGGCTGTCATCTAGGTAGCGAGCCACGAACTATTTGAAGGATCATGGGAAATATCACGTGACTAGCATGGAGTGAATACATTTCTTGTTTTTGATTGGTCCATTAATAGTTTGTTAAGTTTGGTTAAAATAATAAAACAGTTCGACCAATCAGACAAGAGCTTGTAATATTAAGTGTTTCTTAGGTCCCGTTTGGCGTGAGCGTTATTCGCGCGGCGACCGTTATCTAGAGAAACTCGCCCCTTTTCGGAAGCACTTTATCCGACCCAAAATTTGCTTTGGTGATTTCTACTCACTCTGTCAAAAGTCAAAACTGTGGAAAGGTCACAACCAGTTTTATCCGACTGGGTTGGATAGTGTGAGGCGGCTTTAAGAGGGACGACACTATTCTGTACATATTACGAGCCAATACTGTCAGGTTGTCCCGCTTTGCACGTGCCTTGCCTTTCACCCAACCAGCTGATACACAGCTGACAGCCACAACTCGTATACCGTAGCAAGTGCTAGCAACAATACTAGTCTGTGGATCTGCAATTAACAATTACACTGATATTGTGTCTCTATCTATGCGCATGGTTTTCAGTTCTGCCTGTCTGTCTCTCTTGGTCTGCCTCTCTCTCTCTCTGTCTCTCTATCTCTGTCTCTGTCTCTCTCTGTCTCTCTATCTCTGTCTCTGTCTCTCTCTGTCTCTCTCACTGTCTCTCTGTCTCCTCTCTTTCTCTCTCTCTCTCTCTCTCTCTCTCTCTCTCTCTCTCTCTCTCTCTCTCTCTCTCTCTCTCTCCCCTCTCTCTCTCTCTCTCTCTTTCTCTTTCTCTCTCTCTCTCTCTCTCTCCCCTCTCTCTCTCTCTCTCTCTCTCTCTCTCTCTCTCTCTCTCTCTCTCTCTCTTTCTTTCTTTCTCTCTCGATCTCTATATTTTGTTCTCTTGACCTCCTTCCAGATAAGTCGGTGGCCTTTTCAATTAAACGTTTTAGAGTCTTTGAGTCTCTCTCTCTCTCTCTCTCTCTCTCTCTCTCTCTCTCTCTCTCTCTCTCTCTCACTCTCACTCTCTCTCTCTCTCTCTCTCTCTCACTCACTCTCTCTCTCTTTCTCTCTCTCTCTCTCACTCTCACTCTCTCTCTCTTTCCTCTCTCTCTCTCGCTTTCTCTCTCTCTCCACCTTCTCTCCTGAAGTTTCCTTGCCGCTTGAACTCTCTCTCTCTCTCTCTCTCTCTCTCTCTCTCTCTCTCTCTCTCTCTCTCTCTTCTCTCTCTCTCTCTCTCTACTCTTTCCCCCTCTCTCTCTGTTTCTACCTCTCTCTCTCTCTCATGTATTTCCTTCCTTCAATTTCCTGTGTCCATTACGGGGCTCCCAATCACTACACGGCACCCAGGCTGTCACACAGAGGTCGCTGTACCTGGCTAGTTGGGGGTGGGGTGGGGGGGGGGGTGGGATGGGGGGTGTCCTTTGTGACACGGTCCATTTCCTGATGCTCACCTCACCATCTGCCCCCCAACCCCCCGCGGTGGGGATCCCCACAGCCCCACCCCCCTACGCCCCCCCCCCTCACCCCCGGTGGGGTCCATACCGGGTGTCTTTCGTACAAATAGTTACTCCACCTTCTGGAAGTTCTGCGCTTGTAACTTCCTCTAACCTCACCCCCGGTGGGAATACCCGGGGTCTTTCGTACAAATAATTCCCCCACCTTCTGGAAGTTCCGTGCTTGCAACTTCCTCTAATTCTGTCATTCTCTTTGACTCTGCCTTTTCCCTTTGCTTACTGTCATTTGCTATCTATTCTATCTCACTGGTCCATTCTCCTGCCTTTTTTTCTAGAATTTCTGACAAAGATTTCTTTAGCCGAAGTCGAACATGCTGGGCCTAACTATTTCCTAGGCGCATAACGGCAGCATGACGCATCTACGCTTATATGACAAGAAACTGTCTGAGCGAACGAAGAAGAAGAAAAAGAAGAAGTATCCTGCAATGTGTATTTGTTGTCAACTTTGCTTGACCCAATTTTTTTTTGGGAACACTAAATCGCATCCTTCGCATCCAGTAATGAAATAATTTCCTATTTACCTATAACAGCAACAACAACAACACACACACACACACACACACACACGCACGCACACACACACACACACACACACACACACACACACACACACACGCACGCACACACACACACACCACCCTCCCCTCTCGCCTTACTCCTCTTCACTCACTAAGCTATTTTCTAGTTTGTATTTTAAAGCAGTGCAGGCGACACAAAATAACAAACGGATAGGATAGCAGGGAGGGGGGGGGGGGGGGGGCAGGAATGAATGAATGTGTGGTGAAAGAGGGAAGGACGGGGGTGGGGTGGGGTGGAAAATTGAAAGAGCCGGATGATGATGATGAACCCGGTATCGATGGCTGTCAATTAATCGGCGGACTGGTTTTAAAGCGCTGTTCAATCAAGCAGTCTGTCGTAAAAACGTAAAATAAAAAAATAAAATCCCACCCCCACCCAGGCAAAGTCCCTCAGCTAACCAACTAACTAACCAACAAAAAAAAAGAAACAAATACTAAACGGAGATTTCGCTTCTATCGCCCCGCCATATTACTGATTTTTATAGTGTTAGCTTCCAGTCCGCTTTTAAACGATTCTCCTTTCCAGTTTCCATTTGGCTTTCATTGTAGTAGGTTTACCGGGATTGTGTTTTTTCCCCCACCCCGTCCTGTTCGCGCGCCAACCCCGGTAATTGTTATTGCCCCTTTACCCTCATCTCCCCTACTGTCCGTGCACCCCCCCCCCCCTCCCCCCATGCAGCCCATTCTATGAAAGTGACATCAATAACCTTCTAATTCCGCTGCTAATGAAATGTTAATAGGCGCCGCGCCCGCCACTAGCCCTGCCCGCTGTTTATTAGATTAATCTAACTAGGTGGGTTGTGTTTTTTTCTTCTTCTTCTTCTCCATTTTGTTTTTATATCGTTTTTTGTGGTATATGGGAGGGAAATAGGCTGAAGAAATTAGGAGAGCGGGTGGGTTTGATGAGATGAGGGAGGGGGTGGGGGTGGGGGTGGATGAGACGAAGAATAGACGTTGCAGTCGGAAGCAATATATTGATGAAGAGGAGGTGATGGGGTGGGGTGGGCGTGTATTACAATCAACCGTTTTATTTGAAAGCTGACTAAATGGTCAATCCCTAATACTTCTGACCAATATTGTCTGTCTGTCTCTCTGTCTCTGTCTCTGTCTCTGTCTCTCTCTCTCTCTCTCTCTCTCTCTCTCTCTCTCTCTCTCTCTCTCTCTCTCTCTCTCTCTCTCTCTCTCTCTCTCTCTCTCTCTCTCTCTCTCTCTCTCTCTCTCTCTCCCTCGGGTTAAGCGATCACTTCCCCATATGCTTAACGTGGTCAAAAAAAGGCATCAGAATCCCCAAATGTTCTCATAGATGTGTAGCATTTCGTAGCTATAAATCCTTTAACCCTGAGCAATTCTTATATGATTTATGTATGGCCGACTTTTCTATTGTTTTTCAGTACACTGACCCCAATAAAGCCCTTGAAAAGTGGTATAATACCTTCATCCCAATATACGATAAACATGCCCCTTTTATAACCAAACGTGTCAAGCCTGAAGGTAAACCCCCATGGTTAAACGATAATATAAATGCGGAAATAAAGACTCGTGAAAGCTTAGTACAAACAACTGGTAAGGATGTAGCTTTTAAAAAGCAGCGAAACAAAATAACAAACATGAAGCGAGTTGCCCCAAAAAAGTATTTTGGCGATCTTATTTAATCTAAAAAAGACTCAAAATCTATCTGGAAAGCAATTAACCAATTATCCTGCAAATCTTCAACACACAGTACGCCCTTGTCAAACGATCTATCTGTTGAAGAACTCAACAATCATTTCTGTACCATAGCTGATAAAACGATACTAGCCGACCGAACTGGCTCTAACGATCTATTGTTACTGAAAGAGTACTGTGACTCCAAAAAATTAGGTCCTAAGCTCAGTTTCCAGTTTATGGCTGTACATGAGGTATACCAAGAATTAATTCAACTCAAGCATTCTAAATGTTGCGGTTTATATCATATTGATAACTATATCTTAAAGCTATCTGCGCCTATTATCACTGACTGTCTTACCTATATTTATAACCTTTGTATTGAGAAATGCTGTTATCCCCAATTATTTAAAGATGCCAAGGTGATACCACTATATAAATCTGGTGACCCCCAAGATCCGTCAAACTACCGACCTATCTCTATCTTGTCTAACCTCTCCAAACCTCTAAAACCTCTAGAAAAGCATTTAAAACGTAACCTTCAAACATACTTTACCACACATGATCTTTTCCATTGTAACCAAAGTGGCTTTAGAGAAAACCATTCCTGCCAAACAGTACTCACTAATCTAATCGAACAGTGGCATTCCAATATTAACAATGACCTTCTCACCGGTGCCATTCTCGTCGACTTTGCTAAGGCCTTTGATGTTATTGATCATGGCCTTCTATTGAAAAAACTATCATTGTATGGTTTAACTCAAGATTCTATCGCCCTCGTTTCGTCCTTTCTATCTGACAGACGACAAACCGTCTCCAAAGATACTATTACATCTTCATTTCAATCAGTCAATTATGGAGTTCCCCAAGGCTCAGTCTTAGGACCTATACTCTTCACCGTTTATATAAATGACCTCCCCCTTCACCTTACTTCATCGTGTGAGCTTTTTGCAGACGACACCACAGTGCATAAAAATGGCAAAAATGCTGATTCAATCTGTTCTGGATTGCAGAGTGACATTAATAATCTAGTTGACTGGGCAGAGCAAAGTCATATGGCCTTACACCCCAAAACGTCTAAATGCATGTTAATCACAACAAGACAAAAGAGGCAAAACTTTAAAAATCAATTAAGAACACCGACTATCTATGAAAAGCCCTCTAGAAGAAGTTACTTCACACACATTACTCGGCGTATACATTGACAACAACTTATCCTGGTCAAAACACATGGACATTCTGTCCAAGAAAATTTCAAAAAAAGTATTTTCAGCTCAATAGAATTAAACACTTTTTAGATCAACATACTCGTAGACTTTTTTTCCATGCCTATGTCCAACCTGATATTGATTATGCATCAACATGTTGGGATTCAGCTAGTAAAAACACACTCAAACATGTTGAAAGACTATATAAACGCTCTCTTAAACTCATACTCCTTAAATCGTCATCCCTAGAAACCAATGACTATAAAGAACTTAACATTCTACCATTTGATTTGAAATGCCCTTGTACAAGATCATAAATAAGCTTATCTTAACTAAATTTAAAGTTCATACAATTCGAAGCAAAACCAAATTAACAATGCCCCGCCCCAGAACAGATCTATATAAATCATCCCTTACATTCTCTGGTGGTAAACTGTGGAACGACCTCCCTGATTATCTAAAAAATAGAACTAACGTTTTTTCCTTTCGAAAATCTTATCACAAGCTCCTAATAGACAATCTTGTTTATTAGTAATGCTAATTAATGAGTTTTACTTCAAACGTTACTAATGCCATCAGCTTATGCCTAGATTCTTATAAATCTCTCTCTCTCTCTCTCTCTCTCTCTCTCTCTCTCTCTCTCTCTCTCTCTCTCTCTCTCTCTCTCTCTCTCTCTCTCTCTCTCTCTCTCTCTCTCTCTGTGTCCCTCTCTCATATTCCCATGTTATCACAGAATGTTTTTTTTTTTGTTCTTCCTTAAAATTGGGTTTATTCTAAAAAAATTGTCATTGTCTGAAAATGGTTTCCCTTTTTTCGTACTCAATTTAAACTACCAATTCAAGTTCACCATTGTTAAGTATTATCCATGTTTGCTTTAAATCCCATTTTTGATTTATTTTTCATGTGCCAATTTTTGTTCCATTTTCTTGACTTGATTGTTTTATGTCAAATTTTCTTTGCTTGATGCATGGTATAAATGTGTGAGTGAGAGGGCAAGGTGTAAAGAAGCTATTGTAGCTTATCCTTTTTACCCTCAATAAAACATTCGTATTCGTATTCGTATTCGTATTCTCTCTCTCTCTCTCTCTCTCTCTCTCTCTCTCTCTCTCTCTCTCTCTCTCTCTCTCTCTCTCTCTCTCTCTCTCTCTCTCTCTCTCTCTCTCTCTCTCTCTCTCTCACACACACAATGTCGTGGAAGATGAACGACACTTGTTATATTATATGATTGTTCATTGTATTCTGAATTGAGAAAGATATATCTTGTCAACTGAACTAATAATATACGTTTAGAAAGACTGATGGAAAAAACAAAGACTGATTGATGTCAACACCAAAATTATATTATTCATCTGATAATGTTGTTCATCCCCTTCTTGTTTTTCTTTTTGAAACTCCTAACTTGCTCAACTCATACATTGGTGTATCTAAATGCTGATTGGAAATGTTTGGAAAATGTTTATGTGCTGTTTATGTTCCGTCTCATAAATTTTAAATTGTGCAATGTGTACGTGCACGATATAAGCCGAAGGCTTGTTGCTGCCCTTTATTCTCATATTTATTATTTTGCTCCGTTATAAGGAAGAAATAAAGAAGTTTAAACCAACACCAAAAACAAACCCTATCCATTTTAGTTTCAAAGGTCATTTTCCACTCTATGAGACTCTCGTTTCTTCACATTCTATGAGACTCTCGTTTCTTCACATTCTATGAGACTCTCGTTTCTTCACATTCTATGAGACTCGTTTCTTCACATTCTATGAGACTCTCATTTCTTCACATTCTATGAGACTCTCGTTTCTTCACATTCTATGAGACTCTCGTTTCTTCACATTCTATGAGACTCTCGTTTCTTCACATTCTATGAGACTCTCGTTTCTTCACATTCTATGAGACTCTCGTTTCTTCACATTCTATGAGACTCTCGTTTCTTCACATTCTATGAGACTCTCGTTTCTTCACATTCTATGAGACTCTCGTTTCTTCACATTCTATGAGACTCTCGTTTCTTCACATTCTATGAGACTCTCGTTTCTTCACATTCTATGAGACTCTCGTTTCTTCACATTCTATGAGACTCTCGTTTCTTCACATTCTATGAGACTCTCGTTTCTTCACATTCTACAGATGTTTCTTCACATTCTTTGTTGTTATTATTTTTCCTCCCTTTTCCACAATGTTCTTTTCCTTGTTTGTTGTTATTTTTCCTCCCTTTTCCACAATGTTCTTTTCCTTGTTTGTTGTTATTTTTCCTCCCTTTTCCACAATGTTCTTTTCCTTGTTTGTTGTTATTTTTCCTCCCTTTTCCACAATGTTCTTTTCCTTGTTTGTTATTATTTTTCTTTTTCCACAATGTTCTTTTCCTTGTTTGTTATTATTTTTCCTCCCTTTTCCACAATGTTCTTTTCCTTGTTTGTTGTTATTTTTCCTCCCTTTTCCACAATGTTTCTTTTCCTTGTTTGTTATTATTTTTCCTCCCTTTTCCACAATGTTCTTTTCCTTGTTTGTTGTTATTTTTCCTCCCTTTTCCACAATGTTCTTTTCCTTGTTTGTTATTAGCCTCCCTTTTCCACAATGTTCTTTTCCTTGTTTGTTGTTATTATTTTTCCTCCCTTTTCCACAATGTTCTTTTCCTTGTTTGTTATTACTTTTCCTCCCTTTTCCACAATGTTCTTTTCCTTGTTTGTTGTTATTATTTTTCCTCCCTTTTCCACAATGTTCTTTTTTTGTTCTGTTATTATTTTTCCTCCCTTTTCACAATGTTCTTTTTTTGTTTTGTTATTATTTTTCCTCCCTTTTCCACAATGTTCTTTTCCTTGTTTGTTGTTATTACTTTTCCTCACTTTTCCGCAATGTTCTTTTTTTGTTTTGTTATTTCCTCCCTTTTCCACAATGTTCTTTTCCTTGTTTGTTATTATTTTTTCTCACTTTTCCGCAATGTTCTTTTTTTGTTTTGTTATTATTTTTTCCTCCATTTTCAGCAATGTTCTTTTCCTTGTTTGTTGTTATTATTCCTCCTTTTCCACAATGTTCTTTTTTTGTTTTGTTGTTATTACTTTTCCTCCCTTTTCCACAATGTTCTTTTCCTTGTTTGTTGTTATTATTTTTCCTACCTTTTCCACAATGTTCTTTTCCTTGTTTGTTATTACTTTTCCTCCCTTTTCCACAATGTTCTTTTCCTTGTTTGTTGTTATTATTTTTCCTCCCTTTTCCACAATGTTCTTTTCCTTGTTTGTTGTTGTTATTATTCCTCCTTTTCCACAATGTTCTTTTTTTGTTTTGTTGTTATTACTTTTCCTCCCTTTTCCACAATGTTCTTTTCCTTGTTTGTTGTTATTATTTTTCCTCCCTTTTCCACAATGTTCTTTTCCTTGTTTGTTATTACTTTTCCTCACTTTTCCACAATGTTCTTTTCCTTGTTTCTTGTTGTTATTATTTTTCCTCCCTTTTCCACAATGTTCTTTTCCTTGTTTGTTGTTATTACTTTTCCTCCCTT
>CM065684.1:61433353-61445853 GCA_017654935.2 Phymorhynchus buccinoides
AAGCAGAATTTCATCATTCACAGTGTCTCTGATTTGTTGTTGTTGCTTTTCTCCTCCTCCTCCTCCTCCTCCTCCTCCTCCTCCTCCTCCTTCTCCTCCTCCTCCTCCTCCTCTTCCTCCTCCTTATCCTTCTTCTTCTTCTTCTGCGACCTTTAATATGAGGATTCGATTTTATATATTTTCGATGACATTTCTCTTGATAATAAATTCACAATGAACGGTGTTTGGTTAATGGTTTTGTTTCACATAATTATGCTGCTTGCATCGGAGAGGACGTTAACCTGATTTTCACATATAGTATATTATAAATTATGCTTAGAGTAAAAGACTGACACACAAAAACGCGCTCATTTGCTCTCTCTCTCTCTCTCTCTCTCTCTCTCTCTCTCTCTCTCTCTCTCTCTCTCTCTCTCTCTCTCTCTCTCTCTCTCTCTCTCTCTCTCTCTCTCTCTCTCTCTCTCCAACACACACACACACACACACACACACACACACACACACACACACACACACACACACACACACACACACACACACACACACACACACACACACACACACACACACACACACACACACACACACACACACACACACACACACACACACACACACAACA
This sequence comes from Phymorhynchus buccinoides, assembly GCA_017654935.2. Taxonomy (NCBI): domain Eukaryota; kingdom Metazoa; phylum Mollusca; class Gastropoda; order Neogastropoda; family Raphitomidae; genus Phymorhynchus; species Phymorhynchus buccinoides. Next base: position 61,433,973 of record CM065684.1, read on the forward strand.
CACACACACACATACACATACACACACACACACACACACACACACACACACACACACACACACACACACACACACACACACACACCACACGCGCGCGGACATGCAACCCCTCACCCATACCCCGACCCCACCCCACACCAACCACATCACCCCTAAAAAAATGTTTTTAAATCTCTACCTTGTTTGAAGATGTCGCAGTGGGGACTGGCCGCGGCTGAGAAAAGGTTAAAGTTGAACAGAGACTGACCGGACGTCAGCGAGTCCAACAGTGGCGCCCTCCACGGAGGAAACCCGCCCACCCCCGGCCGGAACCGGAAGCCGCCGGGAACCCGCACTGACGCACTTCCGGCCAAGAAACCCTCGCCGGGTTCTAAGGGACTCAGCATCCGGTTGTTGACTGCCAAGGCCGCGGCTGAAGGGGATTCTGATGAAATATGTGCAGCAGAAGATACTGTTCCTGAATCTACATGGGTTGAATGTGTCCGCTCTGAGGATTGTGCTGATGATGCTGACTGGGCTGATTCTGAAGGCGAACCCGCTTGTCCTGAACGAGAAGGGAATTGATGATGAGTACCCCGATGATGCTGATGATGTGGGTGATGGCGCCCTATTACAGAAGACTGTTGCTGTTCTAGTTGTTGCTGCTGTTGCTGCTGTTGTTGGTTTAGTTGTTCTTGTTCTAGCTGCTGTTGTTCAAGTTGTTCTAGCTGCTGTTGTTGTTGTTGAAGCCCCAGCAGATCCCTTATGGAAAACGCCGTTTTCTTCCTGGGTTGTTGGACAACAGTCATCACTCTGTCGTCTTCTTCTTCTTTTTCTTCTATGCTGGGAAGATGAGGACCTCGTTGAGGGCTGTGGCGGTTTTGAGGAGGAGACCGACTGTGGATGACATCAGGGGGAGGACATTGAGGAGGAGACCGACTGTGGATGACATCAGGGGGAGGGCATTGAGGCTGCTTGAGGCTGAGGTCCTGGGCTCGGGGTGATTCGCCCCTGTCGGTGGCGGGGGCACTAAAGGGAGGCAAATCAACGCCGCGGGAAAACAACGTCTTCTCTGCCCCTGGTAATGTTTTGCAGTCTGGCTGGGACCCTTCGCTCTGTTTCAACGCACTGTTAGCCGGAGTTTGGCCTTTGTTGTCTGGTAGAAAAGCGTTTCTGTTATTGTTGAAAGCAGGATGTATCCCATTGTGGTTGTTCCCATCACCGCGAATCCCGTTCTGTGACCCATTGAGCGGCCCAATTTGTGGCCCATTGAGTGGTCCATTTTGGGGCCCATTGAGCGGCCCATTTGGTGGCCCATTCTGCAGAACGTTCTGAGCACCCTTGTGCAACTCCGGAAGCGAAGAGGACCGATCAGAAGCCATCGCTATGAGCTGTTAAGATCTACACGATTCAGACAGCGTTGGACAGACCTGCTGTCCCTTCTGGCGCGAACCCAGTAGAATACTTCTGTGCAGTATCGCTTTCCGATGTCACCGTACTGTTTCCACAACGTGTTCCGAACGGGGGGCACGTTTGATGGTCCAATGACGATCACGCGATTGATACTGAAACATTCGATTGTCACGTGATGTATTGGTCTATAGGAGGTGGGAAGAAGGGGGGCTGGTAGGGCAGGATGGGTGATGTGGAAATGATGTAAATCTGATGGCCCGGGGCTCCAGTGATCGTTAATGCCGTTGTCATTCCCTGATCATCATTATGAACTGCTAATCACAATCAGTCTCCAAGGTCGATTGTCCCCCAACCTAAACATGCATAATTTATCTATAAAGGGCAGATTATCATGAACAGTCTGAGTGATGTTTGTTAGTCTGCAGTGCAAACATCAGAAAGGCTTCAGTTCGTCCTTCCTTTTTTTTAAGCAATGCAAATCGTTATATAACTAGGTCCAACAAACAAATCCAGAATTCTCTAGGCATGGTTGATTCTGTTTCACAACATAGCATGCACACGCATACTATAATGAACAGTCTGATTGAAGTTTGTTAGTCTGCATTGCAAACATCAAAATATTACAGTTTGTCTTCTTTTTTTTAGAAAAATAGAAATCATTTATATAACCAAGTCCAACAAGCAAATCCTGAATTGTCTAGGCATCGTTGATTTTTTTTTGTCGTCATATTATGCACGGTTGCGTTTGTTTTTAATCAGTCTGAATATTTGATGCATTGTGACTCATACGTATGGTCATCTAAAACAATTGAACAAAAATAAAGTAAAGTGAGGGTGAAGAGAAAATATCGCTTTGCTAAACAACGCTAATATCCATTTTTCAACTACCTTAATGTCAAGCACTTTGTTACATTGTAGTGATTACAAGCCAGATTCAAAGTGAATGTCTTGTTTCAAGATTGTTCAAAAACTAATTCTCTTTTACTGATAGCTTTTTTGGAAACTGTTATTAAAAAAACAAATCGATAAAAAAAAGGCGTTCAGGGCTATTAGAAATTACTTCATACTGTTTGCAATGTTGTTGGTTTTTTTAAAGATTTTTGATATATCACTCAATTTGTTTTTCAGATTAAAAATTGGAGAAAACGTGGAAACAAAACGTGAGATATTTAAAATAATAAAAAAAAGGGCACAGGGCCTAAACGTTATGAAGAATTGTTTCTTTTATGCAAGCAGTTATTAACCTCCTTTTGTAACAATGTGTCGTTGAAAAGACGATCCTATTATGAAGTTATAGCTAAGTAGGATTGACATCATTTTCCTATGAAGATCTAGCTAATATAAGTAGGATTAACATCTCACTTATTTCAACTACCTCCGTGGCATGTGTACACCAATCAACTAATAAACTACACAAGAAGTAAACGTCATGCCAATGTCACATACTGTTTTTGGCCTGTGAACACTTATCAACTAATAAACTGCGCAAGCGTTAAGCTTCCTGCCAATGTCACAAACTTTCTCACCCAGTGTCACGAACTTTCTTTCTTCAGTGTCACCACTCTATCAAATCAAAGTCACGGCATGAAGACCTCACTTAGCAAGTGTGACCTTTCCCACATCCCCAGCAACAGGTGACAGACAGGCAGGGTCATCACCACTAGCCAACTTTCAATTGCACCAGTAGTAGTTAATTCACGGGGTTTTCCTTTATCTTCGCACTCCCTGAGCGCTGTGACAGTTCAGCTGAAAGAGGACCGGCACGTGCAACTCGAAACTCAGTTGTGAATGTGTTTGGGAAGAAGACTGCTATTGCTACTATCAGCCACACCCTATATCTCTGCTTGTCCTCTCGCTAGCCAGCTGCTACTACTATCTGTCTGCCCCGCTCCGATTAGCTCCTCAAGTGATGAACTCCTACCCTCCACCCCCATCCCCTTCCCTCGCCACACCCTCTCCCCCATTCGCACCTAGTAGCTCATCCCCAAACACTCCGCACGCGCCCCCATAGTCTCATCCTCACGTGCCGACATATGCCATGCCAGCGCCCTCTATTGATCGATCTAGTCCAAGCAACGGGCACCGCCCCTGCTCCGTTTTTTGGTCGCCTCCCGTCTGTCCAAAGTTCCGGCTCTTGTGGTTTCAGGGGGTGGGTGGGCAGCCAATCATCAGCCGCGTTGCTTGTGGTATGGGCTGCTGCCGGGGTGTGCGGTGGGTTGTGATTGGTCAATAAATTGCGCGCGTGCTCAGGGTTTGTGGGAGGGGAGGGGTGAATAAAACTGATAGCACTTGTGGTAATCGATGTGAGTTGTCGCTATACCACGCCTTGCTCACATCAAGAAAAATGGGGAGGTGGGAGTAGGGAATGGGGATGATGCGAGAACGGGTGAGGGGATGTGTGGCGGACAGACCTGAGTCCATTTTCCTTTCTTTGCCAAGGAAGCCGCAATAATGTCCTTAATAGCACGTGTTTGTTAACGACTTGCCCTATAAATTAGTTCGTCAAATAGCAGTATTCTTCAAATTAGATTAACTGTGGACACAGCCCCCACCTCCCCCGCCCCTCCATCAAATAAAAAAAAAGAACAAGACTACGACACGCAGGAGGGCCAAGTGAGAGCGGAGATAAATGATGCTATAGTTGTACATGGAAAAGAGGGAGATTAGTTGTAGGCAATGATGTGATTGATGGCAAAATAAGTTATAGGAAATGATGGAGTAAGGGGACTAAATAAAGTTACGTGAAATGACAAGAGTAAAGGTGAAAATACGTTCTGGGGAGAAAGTGACTTGTGAGAATTAAATTAAGCAGGGGACAATCTGGTAGAAATGGCCAGTAAGGGCGAAATTAGTCCAGGGAAATGACCGGTTAAAGTTGACTCCAGTAATGAGAAATAAATGAGATAACCAGTAGAAAGCGCCGATCCGGTGTAAACCTCCGCCACGGGCACAAAGAGGAAATCAAGCAAGGATGTTATTAAAGAACATAAAGCTGATATTAAAGAACCATAAAGCTTTTTGTTCATGCTTAAAGTCTATGTTTGCATTTGTGAAGAAAAGGACTACCTCATCTTTCATGATGACCTAGCCTTAACATGACCTTTGATGGGTCATTCTGACCCGGCACCCTTTTAACTAAAAAGAATCATCAAAATCTATTCACAACTTTAACAACAATCCTGATGGAAAGAGAGAAAACACGTTATATGAGCGCACTTCCAGACGTTCAGGTCTATTGGCCTCTGCAACTAGGGTTATTAACGCCCTTGGCAGTGAGAGTGAATCCCTTGTTGGTCAGTACTGAAAAGGGCATTCATTCTTGCGAAAGGCAGCCATTCAGTGGCCTCAAATAGAGTTATTGGCGATAGTTATTACCTTGTTTGGTCAGTACTCAAGCAGCTACCAAGGGCATTCACTCTAGCAGAACATGGTTGTTGCAATGGCCAATGGCAGTGCGGTGTGCTTTGCCTTTAGACTTTATTTTGGGGGATAAATTGGGCATGGACATGACAGTTCCATAGAGTTTTTGTGGTTTTGCAGGACTAGCTAATAACCATTGCGCCTGCCAATTCCAGCCACAGAGGGAGCATGGTCTTGCTGGTTCATGCGACGTTTGAATAAAGAGTAATTCGCTCTTGTAGCAACCGTTACGCACTGTGTATCCACCGTTGCAAATATATAATATGTCTCTGTAAGCCCTCGAAACATTTGAATAGAGAGTAACGACTGGTACGACCCTTACGCATTTTGTAACGACCGTTACTAGGATAAAATGTGTTTTTTGTAAGCCCTCGAAACGTAGCAACGCGCTGTGTATCTACCATTACAAACATAGAATATGTATCTGAAGTCCTAAACACTTTTGAATATAGATTAATTTGCGGTTCTAACGACCGCTATGCAATGTGTAACGACCGTTACTAAGATAAAAATGTGTTTTTGTAAGTCCTCGAAACGTTTGAATAGATTTTGTTTCACTGTTGTAACGACCAAAAGGCACTAGTTAAAGACTGTTATAATCAAAGAACGTCTTATTTAATATTATAACAACAACAACAACAACAACAACAACAACAACAACAACAACAACAACAACAACAACAACAACAACAACAACAACAACATACGGTATTTATACGGCGCTGAATCTTGATATAAATCAAATCAAAGCGCACACACACGTTAGCATTCATAACGTATTCAAACAAACATGCAATACAAAGCGAACACACACGTTTGACATAAATGGTATACAGCAGAAGCAGACCTAAAGGCAAGAGAGAGAGAAGAGAAAGAGAGTGGAGCCTCAATCACGGGGGAACAGGTGGGTTGTGAAGTTAGATTTGAAGGCTGAGAGGGTCGGTCGCTGACGGAAGGAAAGAGGAAGCTTGTTCCAAGATGTCGGTCCTGAGACAGCAAAAGAGCGCCGACCAACAGTTGAAAGCTTATACCTAGGGATCTGGAGAGAAAGCGGGTCAGAAACTGAACGTAAAGTGCGAGCTGGCGTATAGATGGAAATATTGTCGCAGAGGTAAGATGGAGCAGCTTTATGGATATATTTATGGCAAAGGGTGTTTAATTTATACTCAATTCTGTCTGCGACAGGAAGCCAGTGCAAAGAACGGAGAAGAGGGCTAACATGATCGAACTTTTTTTTCCTAAGGACAAGACGAGCAGCTGTGTTTTGAATACGCTGGAGACAAGATAGAGAAGAGACTGATAGGCCAGAAAGGAGAGCATTACAGTAGTCAAGACGAGATAGGATAAGTGAAGTAACAAGTTTTGCTGTGGCTTCATCTGAGAGATATTTACGAATATAGCGGATGCGACGAATTTGATAGTAGCAGGACTGACAGGTCTGAGTCAGGAAACTCTGCATGGAAAGAGTATAGTCCAAAGTGACACCTAAGTTTTTGACAGAGTCTGAGAGGGGAATGATATTGTTACCCAGTTGGATTGACTCTATGGAAACAGAGGCTAGTTTGTTTTTTGTTCCTACAAGCATTGCTTCGGTTTTTTCACCATTTAATTGAAGTTTATTTTGAACCATCCAATTTTGAATATTAATATAGCAGTTGTTACTTTCTCAAAGACTGGAATCTATATCTTCAGGAGTTGTACTATTTTGGAGCTGTGAGTCATCTGCATAGAAGTGACGTTTCATGTTGTGTTGGTCGATGACATTGGCAAGAGGTGACGTATACAAAGTAAACAAGACAGGACCAAGCACAGACCCCTGGGGCACTCCACAAGAAAGCCTAACCTGTTCAGACTGACAACCATTGACCAGAACTGATTGAAAACGATCAGAGAGGTAAGATGAGAACCAAGAAAGCGTGGGGCCATTAATCCCAAAAGTATGTTCAAGACGAGACAGAAGAATGAAGTGGTCTATGAAGCAGAGAGATCAAGAAGCGTCAAAAGAGAGATCTGACCAGCATCACACACACACATACACACACACACACACACACACACACACACACACACACACACACACACACACACACACACACACACACACACACACACACACACACACACACACACACACACACACACACACACACACACACACACACACACACACACACACACACACACACACACACACACACACACACACACACACACACACACACACACACACACACACACACACTGACTCACTCACTCACTCTCATTCACTTACTCATTCACTAAGTATGTAAACATTAAGCCTCTGTTGCAACAACCGCTATGTACTATGTAGCTACCGTTACACACTATGTAACAATCGTTACAAATATAGAATATGTGCCTTCAGCCCTAAAAACTTTTGAATACAGATAAATTCGCTGTTGTAACAACCGTTACTAATATAAAACATGTTTTTGTCAGTCCTCGAAAAGTTAGAATAGAGATTATTTTGCTACTGTAACGAGCAAAGCACACTAGATAGCGACTGTTACAAAATATGGGAAGCATCATACACGCACGCGCAAGCACGCACATGCACACATAATAATGTGTGCACGCGCTTAGAACATCAATAGAAGGCTGCAAAACACGTCATCAACAGAATGTAACACAGTAGAATGCTGAGGAAGGCATAATCAACATAATGGGACATCAATAGAATGGAGCAGCAGCAGAATGGAACAGCAACAGAATGGAGCAGCAACAGAATGGAGCAGCAACAGAATGGAGCAGCAGCAGAATGGAACAGCAACAGAATGGAGCAGCAACAGAATGGAGCAGCAACAGAATGGAGCAGCAGCAGAATGGAACAGCAACAGAATGGAGCAGCAACAGAATGGAGCAGCAACAGAATGGAGCAGCAGCAGAATGGAGCAGCAACAGAATGGAACAGCAACAGAATGGAGCAGCAACAGAATGGAGCAGCAGCAGAATGGAACAGCAACAGAATGGAACAGCAACAGAATGGAACAGCAACAGAATGGAGCAGCAACAGAATGGAGCAGCAACAGAATGGAGCAGCAACAGAATGGAGCAGCAGCAGAATGGAACAGCAACAGAATGGAACAGCAACAGAATGGAACAGCAACAGAATGGAGCAGCAGCAGAATGGAGCAGCAGCAGAATGGAGCAGCAGCAGAATGGAACAGCAACAGAATGGAACAGCAACAGAATGGAGCAGCAGCAGAATGGAACAGCAACAGAATGGAACAGCAACAGAATGGAACAGCAACAGAATGGAGCAGCAGCAGAATGGAGCAGCAGCAGAATGGAACAGCAACAGAATGGAGCAGCAGCAGAATGGAGCAGCAACAGAATGGAACAGCAACAGAATGGAACAGCAACAGAATGGAGCAGCAGCAGAATGGAGCAGCAGCAGAATGGAACAGCAACAGAATGGAGCAGCAGCAGAATGGAGCAGCAGCAGAATGGAACAGCAACAGAATGGAGCAGCAGCAGAATGGAGCAGCAGCAGAATGGAGCAGCAACAGAATGGAGCAGCAGCAGAATGGAGCAGCAGCAGAATGGAACAGCAGCAGAATGGAGCAGCAACAGAATGGAGCAGCAGCAGAATGGAGCAGCAGCAGAATGGAGCAGCAACAGAATGGAGCAGCAGCAGAATGGAGCAGCAACAGAATGGAGCAGCAACAGAATGGAACAGCAACAGAATGGAGCAGCAGCAGAATGGAGCAGCAGCAGAATGGAACAGCAACAGAATGGAGCAGCAGCAGAATGGAACAGCAACAGAATGGAACAGCAACAGAATGGAGCAGCAACAGAATGGAGCAGCAACAGAATGGAGCAGCAGCAGAATGGAACAGCAACAGAATGGAGCAGCAGCAGAATGGAGCAGCAGCAGAATGGAACAGCAACAGAATGGAGCAGCAGCAGAATGGAGCAGCAGCAGAATGGAGCAGCAACAGAATGGAGCAGCAGCAGAATGGAGCAGCAGCAGAATGGAACAGCAGCAGAATGGAGCAGCAACAGAATGGAGCAGCAGCAGAATGGAGCAGCAGCAGAATGGAACAGCAACAGAATGGAGCAGCAGCAGAATGGAGCAGCAACAGAATGGAGCAGCAACAGAATGGAACAGCAACAGAATGGAGCAGCAGCAGAATGGAACAGCAACAGAATGGAACAGCAGCAGAATGGAACAGCAACAGAATGGAACAGCAACAGAATGGAACATCAATCAATACAAGGCTGGATAATGTATCACTAACATAATTTGAACACCAATAGAACTGAAGAGAACATAGAATAGAATAAAACATCAACAGAAAAGGAAGGAAAGGAAAAAAAGAGAAAAGAACAGAAAATTAAGAACAAAAATGAAGGCGGAAGTGGTGGTGGGTTGCGTGAGTGAGCAACATAGCGGAGAGCGGATGAATGATTGGGTGTGAGAGTTACATATTTGTTTAAATGTAATTTTTCTGTTTAATGTTTTTGATTAATAATTTAATTTTAGTTTTGATGCATTGTATATTATTTTGCACCGTGGAAGTCAATTGTTCATGCGCGTTTGTACAATTCCAATGGACAATACATAAATTTATGATTTATGAACAAATCATCAATAGAAACCTGAAGAATGCTTCATGATCAACAATAGAACGGGACACCAACAGAAAAACTTGCAGAATGCAGAACAGCATAAAATGAAGAGAAATGGAATCACAACAGAACTTGAAGACCAATCAACAGAATTGAGCCTTAATAAACGAAGACTGCAAAATGAATAATCAACAACAGAAAGGCCCCAGAATGAAGGAGGGGCAATACCCTCCATCACCATTCCACCACACCAACAAAATCTCTTCAACTAACTAACTCCTCCACACAATAAAACTCCACCATTCATTCCTTAGGGCCGGAAACGGAAACGGTTCGTCAGGAGAGCAAGTCGGGAAGGGCAAAAGGGAAGCAACTACCGCTGGCAGGCCGGCCATAGCACGGCCAAGGGCCGATAACAAGCGAATCAGGCGACACGCCATGACCGGCAAATCACATCAACTTGCCTCCCCTTGCCTTCTCCAGTCTGATTAGGGGGCAGGCTATGAGCCATTGGCGACATTAGCGCGGAGCAGCAGGACAAGCAAAGTTGAGGTGGAAAGCGAAGGCACACAAGGCTTTCTTCAATGTGTGTGTGTGTGTGTTCTTGCTGGCCTCCTCTGCTCCTCCAGTTTTGCTGCCTTTTCTTTCTTCTTGTCTTTTTCTTTCCACTTTGGCTTTGGCTTGGGGAATGGCTGCCCCTACAATCTGTGCCGACCTAATCGTGTAAAGGGCGGCAATATGTTGGGAGTAATAATATTTTCTGGCCATTTGTTAGTCAGCGCTACACAAACACGAAGAACCCCCAGCAGCAGCCTCACGACACCCTTCACCCACACACACACACACACACACACACACACACACACACACACACACCCACCCACCCACACACACACACACACACACACACACACACACACACACACACACACACACACACACACACACACACACACACACACACACACACACACACACACACACACACACACACACACATCACATCACATCACATCACCCCTGAGGGCTAAAGGCAGGCAAGTGGCTGAGAAGGAAGGAGAGAGAGAGAGAAGACAGAGACGAGACGGACACTCGGAAAGCAAAAAAAGAGAGAGAGACAGAGACAGACAGACTGAGAAAGACAGAAAGGGAGACAGGGAGAGAGAGAAAGAGACAGTTACAAAGAGAGAGAGACAGACAGACAAACAGAGACAGAAACAGACGCAGAGAACAAAGCACAAAAGGCTGTGAGAGAGAGAGAGAGAGAGAGAGAGAGAGAGAGAGAGAGAGAGAGAGAGAGAGAGAGAGAGAGAGAGAGAGAGAGAGAGAGAGAGACAGACAGACAGACAGACAGACAGACAGACAGACAGACAGACAGAGAAATACAGAAACAGAGATAAAGAGACACAGAGATACAGAGATAAAGAGATAGACAGAGACAGAGACAGACAGACAGAGGCAGAGACAGATAACCAAGAGAGAGAGAGAGACGCACACGTAGAAGATAGAAACAGACGCCCAGACAGACAGAGACAGAAAGAGAAAAGAAGAAAGCGAGAGAGAGAGAGAGAGAAAAAAGAAATGGAGAAAGTCTCAACAAGAAGAAACATAGAGCGAACGAAGGAAGGAGAGGCCTCAGGAAGCCTCTGGCGTGCTGTGCCGAACAACCCCGCTCTCCCCTACAATCCTCCTCCCCCCAACTCCTTGTAAAAGTGCTAACTGGATCTGGGCCGCCAATTGCAGGGCTGGTAAACAAGGGCAGCCTTAATCTCAATCCCATTCGGCTCATTTTACCCGATTTAACGGGCAGTTAAATCGAATTTCATTTTCCCCAGAAAACCCTGCAATTCCGACGAAGGTCTAGGGGAACGTGCCACTTGGCTTGGAGAGGGGGAGAGAAGCCAGATAAGCTCTGGATGGAGCCAGCACTCACTCTCACTCTCGCTGTCGTCTTCTCAGTGTTGACTTCATCAATTCCCCGGACCCTCTTATCTCAGCCTCTGTGCTTCTCAGTTCAAGGGACAGCCACACTGCATACGATTTGACCCCAATGCGATACGATTGTGACGATGTCGGTGAGTCATGGTTCACGTGAAATACTTCCGTATACAAGTAATTCTACTATTTCCCGCGTTCACTCCACTACTCATGTAGAGCTCAACACAGGAATCAAATACAATGTCTGATAAATACATTTTTAAAAATACAGATATTGCATGAGATTCGTGTACGGAGGAATTATTGCAAATATAGTGAGCATAACTGGTAGAAAGCTATGTCAATCATGCCTAACAAAATGTTAAAATCGGATCGTACTGAATCGAATTGTATGCAGTGTGGCTGGCACTTTAGCGAGAAGTACAGCAAGAGGGCTGACTGAGTGACTGGCTGGTTGGCTGGAAGGCTGGTTGGATGGTAGGTTGGTTGGCTGTTGGGTTGGTTGGCTGGTAGATTGGTTGACTGGTAGGTTGGTTGG
>CM065684.1:61453353-61470853 GCA_017654935.2 Phymorhynchus buccinoides
AGCGATCGACGACGAAGAAGAAGATGATGAAATATACTGTATGCCAGTCAGTCGTTTCCGACAATGACTGCCAGATAACAGAGGGGGCAGCTGCTATTCCGGCGGGCTGGGCTACAATTTGTTTACAACGCAGAAGCCTTGCCTAGGATACATCCCCACTCTCTCGGACGGCCCTAAATGGGATTTGAGGACAGATAAATGTCTTGCAACGTTCTTCATAAAATACTGATTAAATAACGATATCCGAAGACTTTAGTACTACGTGATCAATAACATCAACGGTACAACACAGAAGTGCTTTTCCTATCTTTTGATATTGTTATATTAGATTATATATTAGTGACACCCCACCCCACCCCCACCCCACCCACTCCCGTGGGGATACCGGGGGGTCTTTTGTATAAATAGTTCACCCACCTTCTGGAAGTTCTGTGCTTGTAACTCTCTCTAATCTGTCACTCTCTTTGGCTTTTCCCTTTGCTTACTATCATCTACTATATTTCTGCCTTAAGGTCTGTGTACACGTTAACACTATTCACAAGATATTTCTGTTTCCCCATGGCAACACAGTGAGCTGTAAGTCATACTAAGAGTGGGCTATCACTGTGTTGCCATGGGGAAATAGAGATATCTTGCGAATAATGCTAACGTGTACAGATACCTTTAACGATACGCAGTTCATTCGCCTGCCTTTTTTTTTACGAAACACTTTCAAAAAGATTTCCTCCAGCCGAAGTCGGACTTGCTGGGCCTAACTATTCCTTAGTTAGGCGCATAACGGCAGCATGACGCATCTCCGCTCATAATTGACAGGAAACTGTCTGAGCGATCGCAGAAGAAGAAGAAGAAGAAGAAGAAGAAGAAGAAGAAGAAAGAAGAAGATTAGTGACAGCAGGGACATTACGTCTAGTGTACTCCCTCGTGACAGTGATGGTGCACGGGGGAAAAAAAACATAATGTTGCTCAGAATGTTTTCGAGCAAAAGCCAAAAATAGTCAACAACCCCAAAAATACCAATTTTCTATTTAGAGCATATTTCTGTCTTTTTGCATGTATTCTACCAGTATCCACAACATGAAAGGCCATTGTGAATGATTTATTTGTTGATTTGATTGGTGTTTTTTGTGTGTATTAAGTCAATGTCATTGAAGACTATCTTCTTCTTTCTTCTGTTTCAGAGATCAAGAAATCAGTGATCGAGTTTTGCCATCAGACCTGAGATTATCATCAATCCAACGGGAATAATAACCAACATAATCGTCTGCGGAGCGCGCCGGGATAATCATCTACAAAGGTCATCGAGATCATCACCCGCAGAGGGTACCGGGACCCCTGTTTCCAAGAGTGCACCAGAACCATACAACGTAGGCCTACCACGTTCGTAACTATGTCCAAGCTCAAATCCATTCTCTCTCACCCTCCCTCCCGTCCTGACCCCCACCAGCAAAACACCACCCCCATCTCCCACACCCTCAAACTAGCGTGGAGAGACTCGCCCGCGCGTGCTGCCCTCACCAACCTCCTGGCCAACAGTCTGACGTCACGCCTACGTCACGCCCCCGTGACGTCATCAGGACAAGGGAAGTCGTCATCAAAGCGCGATGCTTTGTGGTGCTATGAGAGAAGATCAGTAGCGAAGACAAACTTTAGGAGTCAGGTGAATTTTCGGCACCAGACTGTAGAGAAAGGGGTGAGAAGGGTAGGATCTGAAGTATCGTCCATGCTCTGTTCACGTTCGTCAGACAGTTCAAATCACCACGCGAACTTGGCAGGTCATTTCAAGGACGGTAAAATTCAGGGGTCAAAGGGTACGATAAACACACCGTCATCATCCCGTCCTTCTTCAAGCTACAGAAACCTTCGTTTCAAGGACACTAAAGGTCAGAGGTCAAAGGCTACGACAAACACACCGTCGTCATCCTGCCCTTCTTCAAGCTACAGAAGCCTTCAGAGGCCGACGAACAGCAACGTGACCTCCGACCTTGGTCAGCTGACCTGGGTCAAAAGGCCAGGCATTTTCCTACCGGCGGATAAATACCATCCAGGCAGAGGTCAAAGGTCACAGCGAGACAGAGACGCCAAGTTGGCGTCAAGGTCGCGTCTGCCTGTGGAGTACGAAACGGTGATATTGCGCCCTGATAGCGCGTCCTCTTTGGCTTCGTCCGGTGAGGTTAGCGTGAAGAGTAGACCCTGCACAGCTCTGCACGTTACTTGGGAAGATTCCAGAGCTTCTCAAGGACACTCAGAGGACAGAATATCAAAGACTCCGACCAACGATAAGTCACTTGATGGGAAACTGACCCACGGTCCACAAGTCAACAGCCAAACAGCCAACATCCAGACAGCTAACCCTAACCCTGGCCAACCGTTATTGCAAGAAACTACAGAGAGTCAGGCTGGTAGACTGAAAACGGAAAAACCTAAGAGGGTGGTTAGTGCAGATCTTAATACCGACCGTACGAAAAGCGCTCCCGTTAATATGTCCAGTAAACACAATCGTCACAACTACCACCGCCATTTTCATCCTCACCCCGGCTCTCACTCTCATCTTAGAGGGTTCGCGGTTCGCAGACATCACGTGCCGTGCATCGGCGTCAGATGGAAGCTGACGCCATGTCGTCATGGTCCTGCTGTTGACGTCACAACCAACACACCGCGTTCCGCCACTTCCTCCTTTCGGTGTTCTTCCTCTTCCTCTTCTTCTTCGTCTTCCTCCTCCTCCTCTCTTCAGGACAAAGTGCACGCGCAGAGCACACCATCCCATCATCCTTTGCAAGGGATGATGACGTCATCAGCATCTCAAAGCACGCAGAAAATAATGATGTCACAGGTGCGGCAGTCTTCGTTCGGCAGAAAGTCATAGTGCGAGAACAACCCACCGCGAATGACTGGAAATTGTTATTCTTCGTTTGAGAGAACGCAGCGAAATAAACAAACACAAAACAAGACACCATGCGTGTTAGACAGGACACACTATGTGGAAAGCAAAGCGTACTGTGTGCCCGGAAACAGAGAGAGTAGACCTGGCAAGAATATAAGATTGTGTGCCCAATAACAAGTCAGGACATTTGGTGTTGGTGAGGGTTCCAAAAACAAACTAATACCCGAGGTTGCAGCACTTTATATCCGATGAAAGTGCGTTCTTGTTTGAGTCGTAATGAAAGAAAAAAACAATCTGTTTAACGTGTGTAACGTCCTCCGCTCTGGATCAGGTCCATCCTCCAGGTACTGCAATGCCAGGAAAGAACCAGTGTTTTTCTATCTGAGCCAAAGACACTGTAATGGGAATAAGACAGACAAGCGGCCATGTTCCCCATTATGAGTAGTGAGGACAGAAACTCTGATTATGCCCCCCTTGAACCATGAACACCAGGAGCAATCTAACACTGGTTGGTAAGGCTTCGGAACACGCTGCAACAAATTAGTTGCTACAACTGGTGTTATACGACAAGTTGCAGTAAACATTGCAGAGCTCGCGGCATATGCTGCAACTTTGATATGACCTCCTTGCAATCATATGCTGAACCAACCACAGGTAGACTCAGAAGTATTTGTTCTAAAACGTATGCAGATTACTCAAATGTAAAATAAAATGCCAAAGATGACAGATCAGAAAACAGATCCAAACGATGGTCAGTACCAGAGTCTGATTTCGAGTAGGCCTACTTCTAAAAACTCGAACTGACAAAGAATACTAGGCCTACATGAGTTGCTCTACACATTGTTTTGATCTACATCGATTGAAAAAAAACCATGCTGAGGAAGTACTCGTCATTCACGATGCCGCCCATTTCACGGCTCATGTGGATTTTGGCCTCTTGGACCCTGTCCCGATTTTTGTGATTTCTGTAATAGGGACACCCGGTTCCGAAATGCAGGGAAAATTACGAGTTAACTCGATTAGATTGCATGTTTCAGTCCAACGGTTTCACTCCGCCATTGTGACGCAAAAACCACGTGATACGAAAAGACACTCTGGTTGGCTGCAACCTACAACTTGTTGAAAGCAGGGGCTCAAAAATAGGATCGTTTTCTATCGCCCTACAACCCACAACTGCAACCCTACAACCTTGTTGTAGGTGGCATACAACTGTTGCAACCATAAAGTTGCAGGCTGCAACTAGCAAAAGTTGCAGCATGTGCCGAGGCCTTTACTGTTTCATAGATTGCAGCTTCCTTACCTTTCTTTGTCTTCAGAAAAAAACAGAAAAAAGGTTTGCCCAAGCACTCAAATTTGAATCTGGTATTTTTAAAAAACCGTCGATTGAAATTCCTGTTGTTGGATTGAGCCGCCATTGTTAATGGGATCACGAACGATAACCCTATCAGCCCGGCTGGTCGTAACTATCCAGTTGTCTGTCTTATTCCCATTACAGTGTCTTTGTCTGAGCTTAAGTTACAGCCATAATTTGTGAACATTACAAGTTTTTGAGTCGTGATCATTCACAGGTTAACCTGCAATGAATTTGGCTAATATTATTTATGCTTAGTTAGTTTGGTTTTCACGATGTGAAATATATCATCATGCTATCCAATACCCAGACATGAATGTGCTTCAGATTGGTGGAGCCAGTCTGTGATGACAAAGGCGTTGTTGATTTGATCAAATAAGTCATACAAAGAGCATTCGGAAAGCGCTAAAACAAGATAATGACGAGACACACAACCCAGCTCATCCAGTGCTTGGTTAACGTAAGAATTGGAGCAGTTTCTTCTTCTTCTTCTGTGTTCCCAGGCCATATCGCCATAATGGGTAAGGTACATGTGTGTCCGGTTTTCAGTTTTAACTGGTCTCCCCGCTGCGTACAGCCAACACATTCCGATTTCGGGGGAGCTCAAGAGAAAAATGATTTGGAAGATTTTTTTTAGCAAAGGCAGGAGAATAGGCCAATAAGTCAGAAAGATAGTAGATGATAGAAAGCAACAGAAAAAGGCAGAGTCAAAGAGAGTGGCAGATTAGAGGAAGCTACAAGCACAGAACTTCCAGAAGGTGGGGGAACTATTTTTAGGAAAGACCCCCGGTATCCCCACGGGGAGGGAGCAGTTTAATAGTGGTTATACCAGAGAGCGTTATCAGTCTAGAATGTTCGGCAGTCTCGCACTTTAGTCACCCCCCTCTTGTTGTTTACGACCCCCAATCTCAAAGTCTGCTTCCTTCAGTTGTATGAAAACATTCTAGGCTGATCCTAGCCCTACCCCTTTCCCGAGAATAGCAGAATGTTGCTTCTCGATGGCCATCTTCAATACCAAAGTTTGAGGGTGGATAACTAACATACTAGGCAGCTGGGTTGTTGCATTAGGTATTACTATTAGGTACTTTATCGTCACAGAGGCGTCTCTGTGAAATTCGGGTTGCTCCCACATGGAGAGCGCGTCGCAGCCAGAGGCGCGCCACCCTTTTTTTTGCATGCGATTTTTGTGTGACTGATGAGGAAGGAAAGTGAGGAGGGTAAATTTTGACCAAATGACAACTTTTTCGTTGCCACTGGGTTTAACGCGTGTTAACGTGGGTTGTTGTTCTGTTTTGTGGTTTTTGTTTTGTTTGTTTGTTTTAAGAATGCTGCTCCAGCACGATTAATCAAAACAAATACAAATTATTGTACCTTGACATCCTAGCAACATTTCACCAAATTATTGTCATACACCGAGACACAGCAGACTGAATTAATTGTCCAAAAGCGATGAAGACAAATAAAATGGAATAAACGAAAGAATCTTCTTTGTGAATGAACCGCCAGATTAACTAGGGGGATGTTCTTTGTGTGGATGAATGTTGTGCGTGCGGCACACGCCAGTGTGTAAGCATTAAGTGTGTGTGTGTGTGTGTGTGTGTGTGTGTGCGCGTTTGTGTGTGTGTGTTTGTGTGTGTGTGCGTTTGTGTGTGTGTGAGAGAGAGTGTGTGTGTGTGTGTGTATATATATATATATATATATATATATATATAAGCTATCCACAAAAAGTTAAGGATCACTTGCAAACTAATTCATAACTTTCCAAATAAGAAAGCCAATGCGTTGAATTTTGGCCAACATTTAATTCAATGCTTTAGTGATAACGATACACAATTGCCTTCAATTTCGAGCAATCGTTTGGTCTGTACATTTGATCAAAGTGGGTACGTATCGAAATTTGATTTCCCAAAGTCATTGAAATCACAAGACAGGGCATTCTGATGCTCCCAAAAGTTCAGTAATGCGTGTATCCGCCATGGCTGTTCTGGCACTCGACGCAGCGAGTCCTCATGGAGTTGACCAGGGTGGTGAAGATCCTCTGTGGAAGCGCCTGCCACTCAGCCTGCAGCATCTGGTAGAGGTGCTGGGCATCCCTGGGAGGGGGGTGGTTGCTCCTCACTTTGCGATCCAGCTCATCCCAGAGGTTCTCAATCGGGTTGAGATCGGGACTGCATGCTGGCCACTCCATTCTGTTGACTCCAGACTGCTGCAGGAAGTCGTTGACCACCCTTGCCCTGTGGGGGCGAGCGTTGTCATCCTGGTAGACAGCCGGCGGTCCCATCTGCTGCAGTGTAGGCACAGCCAGCGGTCGAAGGATCTCATCCCGGTATCGGAGGCCAGTCAGGTTACCCTGTACATGATACAAGGGTGTTCTGTGGTGAAGGCTGAAGGCCCCCCAGACCATTACAGAACCTCCACCAAAGGCCACCTTTTCTTGGACAGTGGCGTCAATAAAGCGTTCCCCTGGGCGCCTCCAGACCCTCAGTCGGCCGTCGTTGTGGTTCAGGGTGAAGCGTGATTCATCACTGAACAGGACCTGGGACCATTGCTGACGTGTCCACCTCACGTGACGTCTGCAGAAGGCGCGGCGTGCTGCCCTATGGGCTGGAGTTAAGCGTGGCCGTACAGCTGGGCGACGAGAACGGAGGTTAAACCCATGAAGGCGGTTCCGTATGGTCTGCTGGCTGATGTTGATGTTAGTAGCCACCCTCAGCTGCCTTCGAATGATGCTGGAAGAGGCTGTTCTTGTCTGCAGGGCTTGTCGTTCAATGAGACGATCTTCACGTGGAGTTGTCTTCTTCGGTCGACCAGATCTGCGTCTTTCATGGACCCTCCCAGTGGCTGTGAAGCGTTGAATCAGTCTGACAATGACCGAGATGGACACCTGAAGTCGCCTGGCCACTTCTCGCTTGGGAACACCATCTTGGAACCATGCAACAACTCGTCCCCTATCCAACTCGCTCAATTTTCGTCGTGGAGGCATTGTCAAATCAGGCCTAATACTGGTGGTATGTCTTCTTATAAAGCCAAGCAAGAGACAGCATCTCACACATAAACAGCAGTGCTTGCACGTGCATAATGGTTTTTCCATCTGGCTTGTGCAATGTGTTCATGCAGAACGATCCAAAACAAGGTCCTTTTTCGCAAGTTTCCGCTTTTTCTTTTGCTGCCAAGCTCAGTAATAGAGAATCACGTGCAATGTTTCCACTAACACAACATCGCCCACTTACAGCTGAACAAGAATTCATAACAATTTGGCTTGACTGAGAAAAAAATAACAGGAGCGAACGGAGTTTATTGCGCACCTGTTTTCTCATAGTGATCCTTAACTTTTTGTGAGTAGTGTATATAATATATATATATAGCATGAAAGAAAAATCTCAGTGAATAGCCAGCTCCGTACCCCTACTCTGAAGGACTGAAAAGTTAGTGCATTTGAAATGCAGAATAGTTTGCTTTGATAAAGCTTTTCTGTGTCCAATGTCTTTATTTGTGAACCTCAGAAACAAAACCAGTTAATGTTAACTTTGAGTAATGTTCGTGTTCAAATTTTTTTTTTTAAAGTTATATAAATTGTGCCGATTTACTTTTTCTCCCAATGGGGGAGGGACAGTGCCTTATGCAAAGACAGCTGTTTCGATCTTGAGAAGATCTCATCAGTTTGCATGATTGGCCTGCAAATTGACTGTCCAGTGGATGGCCAACCTGAGCAAAAAAGACATTCTACAAGAAAATGGTGTCCTCTCTGCATCAAATCGAAAATCCACAATAAAAGCAAACCAGCACAAAGTTAAACCAGAAATAGTAAAAATCTTATGAAAATCTTATGTAAAATGAACAAAATAATAATGTTCTGAAATTTTAATTTCAAAACCTAATAGACATGACTAGGGAGGGCTAACTACTGAGATGGTATCCAAATTAAGGATAAAAATAGCATGAAAGAAAAATCTCAGTGAATAGCCAGCTCCGTACCCCTACTCTGAAGGACTGAAAAGTTAGTGCATTTGAAATGCAGAATAGTTTGCTTTGATAAAGCTTTTCTGTGTCCAATGTCTTTATTTGTGAACCTCAGAAACAAAACCAGTTAATGTTAACTTTGAGTAATGTTCGTGTTCAATGTAAAGAAACTGAAACAAACTCTCACACACTTTGTCTCTCTCTCATCCACGCGCGTTCTTAACCAGAGTTTAACTTGGACTTTAACACACTAACACAACTTTCCGATTATCACCCCTTTATTCTTAAACTAAACGAGAACAACTTTGGTCCCTTTGTATGAGTAAAAAAATGTTCGTCTTGGGACAGGCACTGACAGGATAATTTTTACAAACACACCGTTCCTCGTGACACCAACTAAAAAAACTTATCTGTCTCCGCGAAGCACCGTCTTCTCCACCGAGGTCACAAACTTGGTTGCACCTCCTCCCCAAACGTTCTCCACCCAAACGTTTACAAGTCCGTTGGTGTCCTTGGCACCAACACTCAACCAGCGGCTCCCTCAGAAGCGCGAGGCTGATCTCCCTTCCTCTCTCCGGCTCCACAGGTCGAAGGTCCACCCAACAGGAAGGGGTTACAGGGGGGACTGGGCCACACACCCTGCAAGGGAACTGAAAAGGCTGTCAATATTCTAGCCCTACTTGAATTAGCTTCGCGGACAGAATTTTCCGTGATTAGTTTCGGTGTGAGTGTGTTTAACTATGTACTGGCCTTTACAAAACTTAGAACTTTAGACAAACACACCAGCACCGAAACTGTAACTTTCTCTCAAAAAGAGTATACAATTTTTAAGACACCATAATGTCTTTGCAAATGTAAATAAAAAAACCTACAATTTTGAAAACCCTGCAAAATTTAGAAACCCAATTTAAACTTTATGAATGAAATACAACTTTGAAATAAGTAAACTTCTTTAAATCCTAGCAATTTAGAAAACAACAACCCAAAATTTACTTTACCCGGACTTCCGAAAAACCCGGTTAAAAAAACGACTGTTTAAAAGGGCGCAGCCTTCTAGCTCAACATCGCCAGACACAGTGCCGTGCACAACCAGACAGTGTCCTATTTGGCTGCTGGCTGTGTGAGCAGTCGAGCGAGTTACCCAATAAGTTTACGAAATTCACGTGCTACACGTGTTATAAAGAAACAGCTCTACAAAACTTGGTTTTACCAAGGGTAAAGTATATCTCCGACAAGGAGTTACTTTTTAAATTTGCAACTTGCATTTTAGTTTTACAACATAATATATTTACCAAATTTTATACATTAATAAATTGACATATTATATCGTCAATTTCGGAATCATGCCTTTCCTGACAGTACCCCCCCCCAAAAAAAAAGAACGCTTGCGATCTTTAAATATAGCAACTGGGAACATTAGGAAAGGTCTGTCAGGCAAGGCATAAAAAATAACATACCAATAAAAGGCAAATCCATAGATGTCAATTTCTTAACTAAGCACGCCTAAAAAAAAAAAACCAATTTCCCAATATTTTCAAATATTCAGTCAACTAAATACCAATTTAGTATGACTTAATATAGCACAAAAAAGTCATCATAGTATCATTCATATAATGATACAAACGTTTTGATTTAAATTATCCATGCCAATATTCAATGTAAACATGTGAAATATTCACACAAGCCAACTAATTAACGAAGTAATTTAAGTTATGAACACAGTCATACCCAACATAGACATATATCAAAGGACATAACAAATCCAAAAACGTATGCGTCACAAGAAGTTCATCTTAACTTTTTCAATCAACTAATCCGACGTGATATGAACACGCACAACCATAATATCAGCAATACTTTAGGTGATTCAATCATCAACTAAGTTTAGTCCACACACAAAATATCATCAAAATGTGACATTCTCTCAAAATCAGCTTTCATCTCAAGTCTTAGTTAACGACTGAGAAAATCTGCGATAACATTTTCTGTGCCAGAGATTGACTTCACAACGAAGTTGTACTCTTGCAGCGCCAAGGACCACCTCATGATCCTGGAGTTCTTGAACGCCGAAGAGCACAAATACACTAAAGGTCTGTGGTCAGTCTGCAACACAAAAGATCGTCCCCACAGATATCGACCCAGTTTGGTAATCACCCAAACTATCGCCAAACACTCTCGCTCAATTGTGCTGTATCTGGTCTCTCGAGGCAACAACTTTCTCGAAACAAATGTAACAGGATGTAACACATCATCATGATCCTGCAACAACACACCACCCACACCAACAGAACTTGCGTCACAACGAACAACAAATGGTTTGTCCAAATCCGCAATCAGTAGTATTGGACTACTGGACAACCGACGCTGAAGTTCGTCCAGGGCAGTCTGACACAAAGCAGACCACACAAACTTCCTCTTACTCGCTCCTGACAACAAGTCGGTGATAGGTGCAGTAAGTGTGGCAAAATCACGGATATAACGTCTGTAATATCCAACCAAACCCAACAATGCTCTAACTTGTCTTTTAGTTGAAGGAGTGGGAATGCGCAAGATTTTATGAATCTTCTTCTCCTCAGGACGCAACACTCCACTTCCAACTTTATGTCCTAGGAACACAAGTTCCCGAAAACCGGCAAAAATCTTTGTTGGTCTGGCCGTCAAACCTGCACATTGTAACTTGGTCAACACATCACAAACATCACGAAGATGATCCTGCCATCCAAAAGAATGAATCATGATGTCATCAAAGAATGACACAGCATGCTGTCCCAACTGCAACGCTCTCATCATCCGCGCAAATGTTGCCGGAGCTGTGACGAGTCCAAACGGCATCCGGACCCACTGAAAGAGACCCAGCGGAGTCTGAAATGCGGTTTTGTGACGGTCCGCGTCGTAGACTGGAATCTGCCAGTATCCTTTTGTCAAATCAATCTTGGTGAAATAATTCGACCTGGACAATCTGATGAATAAATCATCTGTATCAGGAATGGGCTCCGCGTCTGCACAAGTAATCTTGTTAAGCTCACGATAATCACAACAGAAACGGGTGGAACCATCTGGTTTCTTAACCAGGACCACTGGAGCAGAATATGGAGACTGTGACGGCTCAATGACTTTCATATTCAACATTGAACACACCTCCTCCTTGATGGTTCCCTGCGAAGAAAACGGCAATGGGTACTGTTTTCGAAAAACAGGAGTTTCAGATGTCAATGGTATCTGATGTTCAATGGGTAATGTACAACAACCAGGGTTAGAGGTCAAAATCGGTACAAACCTAGAAAAGACATCAGATATCTCTATTTTCTGTGAAGAAGACAAAGAATGAGAATACACTACATCTTTGTACGTCTCTGATGACGCACTGTCCATTGTAGGAAGCACCACACAATCCTCAGGAATGACAGATTCAACGACTGCTATGGAAGCATTCGCTGAACACATGGGTCTCGGAACAGAGACTGGAGCTTTCCTGTCAGACTCAACAAAATCCTGAAAATCAAACTGGTTAGACAGAATGCAGTCAAATGGAATGACATCTCCATTCACAACAACAGTACTGGCAACAGCACGACGATAGTAAGATTTAAGCATGTTAGGATGAAAAATCTTTTTCTTGCCAGCGATTTCCACAATGTAGTCAAAGTCCAAAATCTCGACTATTTTGTATGGACCTTTCCACGTCAATAGAAGTTTATTCTTCGTGGTCGGCAAGAACACCAACACCTCCTCTCCAACCTGGAAAGAACGGGGTCGAGTCTTTCGATCACGGTACTTCTTTTGTACAGCTGCTGAGTCCTCAGCAGAATCTTGAGCCAGTTTACACATGTCGGCTATGTTGGTTTTTAAATCACATACATAGTCGCAAACATGCTTTGCCTCATCCGCATTCTCACTTCCAGTCCATGCATCCGCGAGAAAATCAACAGGACCACGGGCTCTCCTGCCAAACATCAGCTCGAACGGCGAAAAACCTGTGGAAGCATTTGGCATTTCACGACATGCAAACAACAAAGCTGGTATCAAACGATGCCACTGTTTAGGGTTGTTCTGCATCAGCTTGCGCAACATGGGTTTAATAGTGCCATGAAATCTCTCCACCACCCCATTAGACTGTGCATGGTAGGGTGACGAGTGTACGCCTTTTATGGACAAAAGCGTGAGGAATTCCTGAAACATGTGTGAGGTGAACTGTGACCCATTGTCAGACAACAATTCACAAGGAAATCCCAAACGACAAAATATACCAAAGAGGGCTTCTGCCACCGACACAGAGTCAATGGACTTTAGCGGCACAGCTTCCGGATATCTTGTCGCCACATCCACTAATGTCAAAACGTACCTGTGTTTGTCCTCAGAAAGAGGAGAAAACGGACCAACAATGTCCACCGCAACTCTCTGAAACGGTTGTTCAATGCGGGGCATTTTAGACAAAGGTACATCAGGCACACGTCCTTTCGCACAACACTTCTGACACACAGCACATGAACGACAGTACAGACGAACATCTCGGGAAATACCCGGCCACCAGAAACGATTCTGTACACGTCCAAGTGTCTTTCGGACTCCACAATGCCCTGCCAGAAGTCCGTCATGTGCCGTGAAAAGAACTTTGTTCTTTACATCCTCAGGAACAACCACCTGTGTAACCTCAACATCGTTTTTACAAAAAACACGGTACAACACTCCTTGTTGTTCATGAAATGAGTACGAACAATCAGCAGAAGAAAATGTCTCCCCTGATGAAGCCATGTCATGATATTTCTGCAGCTTCGGATCTGAACTCTGCAAAGAAATAAGTTCATCAGTCGACAATGTCAAATCTGAAATAGGTACTGTCAATCTGTCTGTTTTTTTCATCTCTTTTTTCTTGACCTCGGGTCAACACAGCAGCAGCTACAGGAGAAACATCAGACATAATCAAGCCTGGAATAGGGTCAACCCCATCAACATTACCCAGAATGAGATCTGCGACTGGGTCATCAATCACACAACACATCAATGAACCTGAAAAAAACCCAGTTTGAACATCAACATACGCCAAAGGAAAAACCTCCTTATTTCCACCAAAGGAAATGACTTCTTGTGTCCTACCTACAAATTGGTCTGGACGAACAAGCGACTTTCGTACACCAGCTGTTGTAGCGCCCGAATCCCGGAGCACTGAAACCTGAAAACCATTCACACAACCTGTGGACATAGGCAATGCGTTTCCTGGAGAGACTGAAGAACATAAAACCTCAGAATCAACCGAATCCTGCACAGAAAAAGAAACAGTACCAAACCTGGTACCTGCGCTGGAAAAACCTGCATGATCACCAGTCCCACTGGCACCTTTCTTAAGCCAGGTTGGACATTCTCTTCGGTAATGGCCAACGCCGTTACATTCAAAACACTGTACTCCCTCCCGAGTACCACCTTGTGTACTAGTACCACCACCAGTACCACGTCCACGTCCACGTCCACGCATTCTCTCTCTGTGCACAAAACCTCTGCGAGCATTCTGGTTACCACGCTGTTGGTAACTCTGAAGTGAGGAAAACTTACTAGGCGAATTAAGAGCATAACGTGATGGTCCTTGCTGTACATGCACATGCGGTGACACAACCGCCTGACTAGCAGTATTCATTTCAAACTTCTGCGCGCGCGCCATACTCTTGTTGGGGTGCGCCAACCTGTAGTTCTCACAAGCCTCCAACATATCCTTGGAAGATGTAAAATTACGTTCCCTCAAAAATACAGCTAAGTCCTTGCTGACAGAAGACAAAATATGTTCACACAACAAATGATCACGAAGACCGTCATATGTCTTGTTAATGTCAGACAAGTCAACCCACTTGTCAAACAAATGCGAAAATCTCGTCGAATACGACAAGAATGACTCCTCCGGTTCAGGACGAGAAGCTCGAAACTTGTCCCTGTATCCATCCTTTGTACACTGAAATTTTGTCAACAAAGCCTTCTTCAATATATCATAAGAAACAGGCCCAGAAGCTGACAAACCATGATACAGAGACAAAGCACTGCCCTGTAAATACACACAAAGAAACATGGACCATTCTTCCTGCTTCCAGTTTGCACTTGTTGCAAAGGCCTCAAACCTAAAAAGATAAGCGTCCATATCATCCTTATTCTCATTAAAGTACGGCATCTTTGGGTACCGCGCTCCTCTTGCACCTGAAGAATTAACATCAGAATCTTCTCTAGGTTTTTTTTTCCGACCGGGCGTTCAACTCAGCCAACCTTACTTTAGCATCCCACTCTATTTCCTTTTCTTTGAGTGCTAATCCTGCTTCCTCCCTTCTTGCAGCCAATTCTGCCTCTTTTTCTTTTTCTTTGGCAGCCAATTCTGCCATTTTCTTTTTTGGCAGCCAATTCTGCCATTTTTTCGTTGGCAGCCAATTCTGCAGCATCTTTTTTTTCTTTGGCAGCCAATTCTGCCATTTTTTCGTTGGCAGCCAATTCTGCAGCATCTTTTTTTTTTCTTTGGCAGCCAATTCTGCCATTTTTTCGTTGGCAGCCAATTCTGCCATTTTTTCGTTGGCAGCCCGTTCTGCCATTTTTTCCTTGGCAGCCAGTTCCATTTGTTTAATCTTAATTTTTTCCTCTTTCGCTCTTTGGTCGTTCTCACGAGCATCCTCTCTTTCCACAAAATTATTAATAAATGTTTGTATATCAGCACCAACTAAACCAAGTTCCTTTGCTTGCGCACAAAGAAGTTTAAATTTTTCAGAATCCATCCTGAAAACAACGACAGGACACCAACGCACGAGAAAGACCAAACGAACAAACGGGACAAGTAAGCGAAATTAAAGCTAAGGCGAGTTTTACCAAGTTACGAGTTTAGAAATTGACAATCAGTCAATCTTAAATTCAACTTGTTACATTTACTATCCAGAAAAAAAAAAAAAAACCAATCAATAAATTGGCCAAAAGCAGCAATTCTTAATTAAATCCAAAATATCTAACAACAACTCAACATCATTATTTCCCAAAAACGAAAAATATGTTTTTCAATTAATTGCAAATATAATACATCATCAATGCATTCAAAGAGAAAACATACACACAAGAAAGATACACACACCAATCACACTCTACTGCCGGTAACAACACAGACAATACAAACGAAAGGGGTGATAACCACACAAAAAGCTAACCATATAAAAGACTAACAGAAAGAAAGTCGAGAGAAAAGAGAGCGTTGGAGTAATAAAAAAAATAAAAAATATAGACACAATTAAAAGGAAGAAAAATGATCTTAATCCCTCGGCAACTTCGAAACCTAAATAAAATATCTACAATGAAGTGCCCCCGTAAACTGGACACGGGAATTAATTTAAATACAGAAAGTCATACAAAATTATACAATTCACATACAAAACAAACTATTGCAATTTTTTTTTGAAAATTTATGATTTGAAAATTCCCAACCTATATTCTACAACTATCCTACAAACTCTGGGGTACGGGGTCACCACTGTAAAGAAACTGAAACAAACTCTCACACACTTTGTCTCTCTCTCATCCACGCGCGTTCTTAACCAGAGTTTAACTTGGACTTTAACACACTAACACAACTTTCCGATTATCACCCCTTTATTCTTAAACTAAACGAGAACAACTTTGGTCCCTTTGTATGAGTAAAAAAATGTTCGTCTTGGGACAGGCACTGACAGGATAATTTTTACAAACACACCGTTCCTCGTGACACCAACTAAAAAAACTTATCTGTCTCCGCGAAGCACCGTCTTCTCCACCGAGGTCACAAACTTGGTTGCACCTCCTCCCCAAACGTTCTCCACCCAAACGTTTACAAGTCCGTTGGTGTCCTTGGCACCAACACTCAACCAGCGGCTCCCTCAGAAGCGCGAGGCTGGTCTCCCTTCCTCTCTCCGGCTCCACAGGTCGAAGGTCCACCCAACAGGAAGGGGTTACAGGGGGGACTGGGCCACACACCCTGCAAGGGAACTGAAAAGGCTGTCAATATTCTAGCCCTACTTGAATTAGCTTCGCGGACAGAATTTTCCGTGATTAGTTTCGGTGTGAGTGTGTTTAACCATGTACTGGCCTTTACAAAACTTAGAACTTTAGACAAACACACCAGCACCGAAACTGTAACTTTCTCTCAAAAAGAGTATACAATTTTTAAGACACCATAATGTCTTTGCAAATGTAAATAAAAAAACCTACAATTTTGAAAACCCTGCAAAATTTAGAAACCCAATTTAAACTTTATGAATGAAATACAACTTTGAAATAAGTAAACTTCTTTAAATCCTAGCAATTTAGAAAACAACAACCCAAAATTTACTTTACCCGGACTTCCGAAAAACCCGGTTAAAAAAACGACTGTTTAAAAGGGCGCAGCCTTCTAGCTCAACATCGCCAGACACAGTGCCGTGCACAACCAGACAGTGTCCTATTTGGCTGCTGGCTGTGTGAGCAGTCGAGCGAGTTACCCAATAAGTTTACGAAATTCACGTGCTACACGTGTTATAAAAAAACAGCTCTACAAAACTTGGTTTTACCAAGGGTAAAGTATATCTCCGACAAGGAGTTACCTTTTAAATTTGCAACTTGCATTTTAGTTTTACAACATAATATATTTACCAAATTTTATACATTAATAAATTGACATATTATATCGTCCATTTCGGAATCATGCCTTTCCTGACATTCAAAACAAAAACAAAAAAAACAAAAAAAAAAAAACATTTAAAAAGTAAATCAGCACAACAATTTATATAACTTTTTAATTTAATTTTTTTTTTTTTTTTTTTTTTTTTTTTCAACACGAACATTACTCAAAGTTAACATTAACTGGTTTTGTTTCTGAGGTTCACAAATAAAGACATTGGACACAGAAAAGCTTTATCAAAGCAAACTATATATATATATATATATATATATATATATATATATATATATATATATATACCAAACCATGGTACAGCAATGGGGCCCCCACACTCATGTGACTATGTGGATGTCTTCATGGGATGCCTGGACGAGAAGTTGGTGAATACATGCCCAGTCCCTCTACTCTCTTCCCTCCTTTCACCAGAACACCATTATATTTTAATTTTTAATTTTATTTTTTGAACACGAACATTACTCAAAGTTAACATTAACTGGTTTTGTTTCTGAGGTTCACAAATAAAGACATTGGACACAGAAAAGCTTTATCAAAGCAAACTATTCTGCATTTCAAATGCACTAACTTTTCAGTCCTTCAGAGTAGGGGTACGGAGCTGGCTATTCACTGAGATTTTTCTTTCATGCTATATATATATATGTGTGTGTGT
>CM065684.1:61475853-61478353 GCA_017654935.2 Phymorhynchus buccinoides
TCGTTTATGTAACCGACTTATATGTTTTAGATTAGCTTCACTAGTACTGTCCCAAAGGGTTGATGAGTTATTAATGTGAGACATAATGTGAGCATGGAAAAATATTTTACGTGACTGAAGATTTAAAAAGTTTTTAATTTTTGTCAATTGATAAATCTTTTTTGAGATACATTTACCCAGTTTAGATATATGTTCTGACCACAGTAAGTTATTATCAACAGTGATACCTAAAACTTTATGTGACGCCACTTCTTCAATTTTTTGGCCTTGCACATACAATGGTGGAAATGGATAAGTCATTTTTTGTCGCTTTTGCCGAGTAGTTACATACATACATTTGGTCTTTTCAGTGTTGAGTGACATGTGATTCTGTTCAGTCCATTCTACTAGATTATTAACGTCAGCTTGAAGATTGTTAACTAGTTCAGTTTGGTTATTACTGTTTGAGTGTAAGGAAGTATCGTCAGCAAACATTTCAGAATGACATTGTAGACATAAGGGCAGATCGTTTACATACAAAGAAAACAAGAGAGGTCCCAAAACAGATCCCTGAGGAACACCAAAATGTACTGGGAGTAACTTAGATCTTTTTAAACCAATTTGAACAAGCTGTTGCCGATTAGTAAGGAAGGAATGTATAAATGTTAGGGCTTCACTTGATATTTTGTAGTACTTAAGTTTTTTAAGTAGAAGAGAGTGGTTGATAACGTCGAACGCTTTCGCAAAATCGACAAAGAGAATCCCAGTAAATTCGTTATTGTTAATATTTAGAAGACATTTGTCTATGAGTTGTATTAAAGTTGTGTGGCACGAGCGATTTTCTCGAAATCCAGATTGATTTTCATGAAGTAAGTCATAACGATTAAGATGTGAATATAAGTTAGATTTGATATGTCTCTCCAGAGGTTTTGACAGAAGCGATAATATAGATATAGGTCGGTAGTTTGAAGGACATGTAGGATCACCCGATTTGTACAGTGGTATCACTTTAGCCTGTTTGAATTTCTCAGGAAACTGTTGCTTATCAAGACACAGATTGTAAAGATAAGTCAATGTATGAGCAATAACTGGTGAGGCGACTTTTAGGATTTTGCTGTCTAAACCATCCAAATCTCTAGACCTTGACTGTTTTAAATGTAGTAGACAATTGGCTATTTCATGGACTGATACTGATGTGATGCAAAATGTTGACGAAATATTTTTTGTATAGCAGAACTGTGCTAAAGCTTCCAGGTTGTTTTCGTTTGTTTTATCATTTTTGATAATCTTACTTGTTATATTTGAAAAATGAAGGTTCAAATCATCTGGTTGGAGTTGTGTGTGTGTGTGTGTGTGTGTGTGTGTGTGTGTGTGTGTGTGTGTGTGTGTGTGTGTGTGTGTGTGTGTGTGTGTGTGTGTGTGTGTGTGTGTGTGTGAAGGATAAATGTGTAAACGTACTTAAGATGTGTAAACGTACATATGTAAACTGACAATAAATGTGTAAAGTTACGCCTGCATGTAATGTGCTTTCACACATGGTTCATAGGGCCTACGTCTGCTTGTGTGTCGGCGTGAGAATGAGTACAAGTGTGTGCGTGTGTGTGTGTGTGTGTGTGTGTGTGTGTGTGTGTGTGTGTGTGTGTGTGTGTGTGTGTGTGTGTGTGTGAGTGTGTGTGTTGGTATGAGAGAGAGAGAGAGAGAGAGAGAGAGAGAGAGAGAGAGAGAGAGAGAGAGAGAGAGAGAGAGAGAGAGAGAGAGAGAGAGAGAGAGAG
Source organism: Phymorhynchus buccinoides (assembly GCA_017654935.2). Classification (NCBI taxonomy): domain Eukaryota; kingdom Metazoa; phylum Mollusca; class Gastropoda; order Neogastropoda; family Raphitomidae; genus Phymorhynchus; species Phymorhynchus buccinoides. The sequence continues at coordinate 61,477,605 of CM065684.1, forward strand.
AGAGAGAGAGAGAGAGAGATATTCGAATTCGGAAGATTTATTCATGAAAGGCCAAGGCCCATTATAAAGGGGTAATTCACAGTAAGCAAATGACATATTATTATGGTTGATAAATCCCAAAAAAGAAAATCACAATCCAGAACACAATGTAGAACAAAACTTCAAGGCTTTGTATAGGAACAAGGCAAACCTTTTCACAACGTTTTCTTGAGTAGAAGACATGCGCAGCACAAGTCTAAATACAGATGGATGGTTATAATATTTAGAAGCAATAAATTCCTGTCTCTGATCACTTAAGGCAGTACACTGAAGAACAAAATGAACTTCACTTTCAGAAGTTTTCTTGCATAATGGACAAATGAGATCAATCTCAGAATGTTGCCTGTAACGAGGATGATGAACCGAAAGATCGGAAATACCAAACCTAAATCTGGTAACAATAAACTTCAAATGATTATCCATGGTCATAGACAAATAAGTCGGGATACATTGTGAAAACTTAATCTGTCTATATAAATCAAATCTGTTACTATCATTTATATGATAATTCCATTCTTGCCATCTGCAGACCACGAGTCTGGAACGAACAAGTTTCATAAAAGTTGGTACATCTTCTACACCCTGATTTAACCACACAAAACCTAGACCTAATTCGTATAATTTGTTCTTTAATTTTGTTACCCAATGATTTGCTTTACCTCTGGGATCCGATGTGATGCCTACAACATGTTATTCACTTTTTTAGGGAA
>CM065684.1:61480853-61485853 GCA_017654935.2 Phymorhynchus buccinoides
CACAAAAGCACGCATGAACGCAAGTCATCATACTCGTGCATAATCCACACACACACACACACACACACACACACACACACACACACACACACACACACACACACACACACACACACACACACACACATATATATATATACATGTACATACACATAATAGGCCTAATCATCCACTTTCCAACACACTCGCATGCACACACACAAATACTCTAAAACTTGTAGTTACTTATTAATCCTAAGTAAAGACCAGAGTTTCAACACACACACACACACACACACACACACACACACACACACACACACACGCACGCACGCGCGCACGCACACACACACACACACACACACACACACACACACACACACACACACACACACACACACACACACACACACATACACGCGCGAGCGAGCGCCACACTTTCTTTCTTTCTTTCTCCCTCCCCTCTCTCTCTCCTATTTACTCACAAGCACGAAGGATCGCACACAAAGTCACACGCGTACACACGCTCGCACACACATACAATGACTTAATCACACGCGCGCGCGCGCACACACAAAGAGAGAGAGAGAGAGAGAGAGAGAGAGAGAGAGAGAGAGAGAGAGAGAGAGAGAGAGAGAGAGAGAGACAGACAGACAGACAGACAGACAGACAGATAGACAGACAGAGAGATAGAGGGAAATACACACTGACAGAGAGATAATAAATTACACTAGAGAATCGAGTTTTCAGTACTACCATGTGTTCCTCCTCCTATGTGTCTTTGTCATACACAGGGTGTGAATAATCCAACGTTGTTTTGACATTAGCGCGTGCAGGTTAAGGTTTCGTCAAAAGCCTTTTATGTTGTAGACGTAAAGCAACACCAAGTCTTTTGTGCACTTTGAAAGGATTTTGGCAATGTCCAGACGAAGTTGCATAAGGGGACTATATTGCCGTGGGGTTGGAAGGGGCTGGGGGTGGAAAGGTTCTCAATTTTTAAAACATAAGGCATGCATGGGCTACATAGTGCAAAATAGAAATACGAAATATTGTGCTACAGTTTTTAGCCCAGAAGCTAGAAAGAGGGTAGTGGTGTTATAAGCCTATTTGCCTGTTTTGTAGAATCTCCTAATTGCTCCAGTCCCTGATAAAGTGTTAATGTACCTTATGCACGGCATTTCAAATCACTGTTATGGCTAATAGTATGCCTCCTCTGTAATACGTCGGGCATATAAAGTAATACACGGCAAATAAATGGCTACACTCTAGCTGTGAATGTCTTACTGTTGGTTGTTGTTTAAGCAGAGTAGAGTATTGAGTGAATGGATAATCGAAGTCTCTCAGAGCCCAAACGAACGAAGCTGAGGGGGTCAATACTGAGCGATTGATTTCCTGTCTTTGAAATATTGATAGACAACAGATCGATGGAGACTCTGCGGCACTAGCACCGTCTGACTTAGGCCTCCTGTGTGGCTGGCTACCTAGGGTGGGCAAATGATCGGGTTGGAGAGAGGACTTCTTCTTCTTCTTCTTCTTCTTCTTCTTCTTCTTATGCGCCTAACTAAAAAATAGGCCCAGCAAGTCCGACTTCGGCTAGAGGAAATCTTTTTGAAAGTGTTTTTTGAAGAAGAAAAAAAGGCAAAAAAATGGACCGGTACGGCAGAAGGACAGTAGGCTAGATGACAGTAAGCAAAAAAGGCACAATCAAAGACAGTGACAGACAAGGTCATGCGCCAAGGTCAAGGTTATGACGGCAATAATTTATGCGCGGATGCCTTCCTCTCATGGTGACACACCACCACACAACATTTGAAGTGATTCTGTCAAGCGGTTCGGGAGATATCCTCGGGTCAGACAGAGAAAAAAGAGGGGGAAAAAAGAAACATACACAACGAATTTAGACTCCTTTGCGATCGTAGATCGGCAAAGCACAATTAGAGGAAGTTACAAGCATATAACTTCCAGAAGATGGGGGAACTATTTAAACCAAAAAAAGCAGTATCCCCATAAATGACTGAGTTGCCACTTTTGTGTCTATAGAATGATGTCTCTGTGCGCTAATCGTTAGTGGTATGGTTCCAACCCGTGTGGGTAAAGGAAGATGGTGAGATTAACGTCCTATTAACATGAAGCTCTAAATAAGTATGTGTAAAACAAAAGTGCTTATATACTAGTATATCATTTATATATAGTGACCGGCAAAAGAAACTCCACACGTGCATTTTATATGCGCATAAAAGAACGACTCATTCAAATCATTCAAATTCCACTAGTTGTGTTCCCAAAATGTTACGTTTTATTGCATTCGTGCGATTAGTTCCCATACAACAGCTCAACAAACAATACCGCCCCCAAATTAAAAATCACAAAAGCGTGGCTACACAAAAAGTGTGAACATTGGGTGTGTCCACTGTTGTTGGCAAGGCAATACATGTATCTCATGAACCCCTTCAATGTGTCCAGAAAGCCCCGAGTAACTGCTACTTACACAGTCAAAGTTATTTCTGTTTGGGTGGACATACCCAATTTTGACGTTTTGAGCACCATTCTTTTGTTATGTTAATCTGAGGGGGTTTCGTTAGTTGATGAGCTATTGTTTCGAAACTGAAAGTACGAATGCAATGAAATTTAAGAATCTGGTGCACAGATAACTGACGTAAATTTGTGCAAAATATGAAATGCTTTGGTGCATCCATTCTGATTTTGCAGTCTTGTGAAGAATAGATATTTAACTTTTGTGGCTCTCTGTATGCGTATCATAATTAGGCATGAAAATGAGCACAGATTGTGACCAGATTTGTTGTTTTGCACATACACTTACGTTAGCTCCTGTAGACATCCGAAGGATTGCATTCTGAGCAATAAGATATAGGGACCGTTTTGTAACTTCATGGACTTTCAAAAGCCCATGCATTTCGAAAGTCCATGATTTTACAAAATGGTCCGTGTATGTTTTTGCTCAGTATACAAGCCTTGAGATGTCTGCATAAGAAAAATATAGGTGCATGTGCAAACCAACACTAGTCACCATCGTTGCTCATTTTCGTGTCTAATTATGATACGCATAGAGAGATCAACAAAAGTTAAGTACAGTATCACTTTTTCTTAAGAGGGCAGAACAAACATGGCACAGTCAAATCCTCTGATATTTTGCTTATCACTAATTCATGTATCTACACATTGCATTCGTGTTATTAGTGTTGAAGCAATAGCTCAACAACTAACGCAACCCACTATGTCAATGCCATCGCATATTTGCTTAGTGGGCAAACAGCCTAATAGCAATAAAATACTCTCTCTCTCTCTCTCTCTCTCTCTCTCTCTCTCTCTCTCTCTCTCTCTCTCTCTCTCTCTCTCTCTCTCTCTCTCTCTCTCTCTCTCTCTCTCTCTCTCTCTCTCTCTCTCTCTCTCTCTCTCTCTCTCTCTCTCTCTCTCTCTCTCTGTCCCTCTGCTTTCTGTTTTCCTTTTCTTCCTCTCAGGCAAACATATAGCCGAAATACAAAAATAGTATACACACGCGTGCGCGCGCGCACACACAGACACACACACACACACACACACACACACACACACTACACACGCATACACACATACAACACACACTCACGTACACACACACACACACACACACACACACACACACACACACACACACACACTCACACACACACACACACACACACACACACACACACACACACACACACACACACACACACACACACACACACACACACACGCAAACGCGCACGCACGCACGCACGCACGCACACACACACACACACACACACGTGTAAGCACACACGTGTACGCACACACGTGTACGCACACACGTGTACGCACACAGACACACGTGTGCGTGCGCACGCACACACACACGCACACGCACACGCACACAAACGCATTCCCACATAGGGCCTACATACGCAATGCTGTATATAGGCCAATGCACATAATTATATAAGCACATATGCACACAAGATCATACACTATCTCTACTCACTCCTTCCCCCCCCCCCTCTCTCTCTCTCTCTCTCTCTTCTCTCTCTCTCTCTCTCTCTCACACACACACACACACACACACACACACACACACACACACACGCACGCACGCACACGCACGCACGCACGCACGCACGCACACACGCACGCACGTACACACACACACACACACACACACACACACACACACACACACACACACACACACACACACAGTGACCAGACAGATGAAGGGGTAGGGAGGTGGGGTGTAGAAACATAAATGTAACACTGCTTAAAATTAGAACAAAAATAGCCGATAATTTGAAACTCGACCTACTAAACAGAGAAGACAGATCGAAGCGTAATAGCTATAAGCTGAAGGTCTAGATACACGTTGTTAGTTTTCACACTTTCCCCATGGCAACGCAGTGATTCTGTAGTAACGATATCACTTGACTATCACTGTATTGCCACATAAAAAAGAGTGAAAACTAATAACGTGTATCTCGACTCTTTACTCATGGCAACGCAGTGATTCTGTAGTAATGATATTGCTTGCCTATCACTGTGCTGCCACGGGGAAAAGTGAAAACTAGCAACGTGTATCTCGACGTTATGCCAGAACGATGACCGCATTGTTTTCTTCCAGCTACTTCTCTTCCTCTGCTAGAATACTACAGCCTAGCACTCTGCCATTTTGTCTGTCCTTGGTCGCCAGTAATTCCTGATCGGGTTTACCCCACGCTCCGCTAACCATACGACAGGTGATCGAGGAATGGTTGTGCAGGTGGAGCGCTCTGTATAAGAAAACGCGCTCAACTATAGCGGGCTTTTGATAACGGCAATAGATGGCAAACTTTTAAATAGCTAAGGTCTTTTTAATGACAATCAAGTGCAAACTTCTAAAGCTCTCTGACTCAACTGTAGCAGTCTCTAAGAAATAACGACAATCAAATGTAAACTTTCAAGGCTCTCTGACTCACCTGCAGCAGTCTCTAAGAAATTACAATCAAATGTAAACTTTCAAGGCTCTCTGA
>CM065684.1:61490853-61513353 GCA_017654935.2 Phymorhynchus buccinoides
TTGACCTTGACCTTGATCGGTATGCCATCATCAGAACGGGCATAAGCCAAACCACCTTCATACCAAGTTTCAACATCCTATGTTGATCGGTGCCCGAGATATGGCTAAAAATAGATTTTCGGTTTTCAAGGTCGTACGTCAAGGTCAAGGTCACAACGGCAAAATGGTTTGCGCCGATCTCTTCCTATTAAGGAGGCACACCTTCACACAAAATTTGACGCGATTCGGTCCAGCGGTTCGGGAGATATCCTTGGGACAGACAGGAAAAAAAGAGAGAAAAAACAAACAAACAAACAAAATAACAGACAAACCAGACGATCGCAATAGTCCGTCTTGGTGACGGACTAATAAACAATGAGAGAGAGAGAGAGAGAGAGAGAGAGAGAGAGAGAGAGAGAGAGAGAGAGAGAGAGAGAGAGAGAGAGAGAGAGAGAGAGAGAGAGAGAGAGAGAGAGAGAGTATTTCTTGTTCCCTGGTTCACCCAGAGGTACGGGTGGCACGGGGCCAAGGACCCCGCCCTGCAGCAGAACATCGACCTGTGCGTCAAGCCCTACCCATGGATCAACAAGTTCAGGGACCGCAGCGCCACGGAGTTCGAGTTCGTCCACGGGCATCTCAACAAGCCGGGTAGCCTGCCCGCCGCCTTCGCCTTCAGGGCCAAGGTAAAGCGCCAGCCACACTGCATACGGCTCGATGCCAATGCGACCGGATTGTGACGTTAGTGAGGCATGATTCTCGTGGACATCCTTCTGTCTAAAATGAATCTGATGAAATCCTACTGCTAGTTATGTTCACTATATTTGTAGTCCCCCAGTAGGCCTACGTACACGAATCATGAAATATATGTATTTTTGTATCAGATTTTTGTGTTTTTGATTCGTGTATTGTGGTGTACGTGATGAGTATAGTGAATCGAAAATAGTCGAATTATTTTTAGACGCAAATATGTCACGTGAATCGTGACTCACAGACATCGTCACGTATTGAGATCGAGTCGTATGCAGTATGGCTGTGAGTGGGGGCCTGTTGACAGAGCCGTGTTATTACGGCGCCATGTGCGTTTCTGGTATCTCATGAAGACCCCTAATTGCAGGCATGCAAGTCTGGGGTGGAGACGATGTTCTCTGCTAGAACTCTGTCTGTCTCCCTCTCTCTCTATCTCTCTCTATCTCTTTCTCTCTCCATCTCTTTCTCTCTTTCTCTCTCTCTCTATCTCTCTCTCTCTCTCTCTCTCTCTCTCTCTCTCTCTCTCTCTCTCTCTCTCTCTCTCTCTCTCTCTCTCTCTCTCTCTCTCTCTCTCTCTCTCTCTCTCTCTCTCTCTCTCTCTCTCTCTCTCTCTCTCTCTCGGTGCACGTCGAATCAGATATTTTTTGTGCATTTCTTATTAATAAAACTCTTTTTGGCGTTGATAAAAATGTGTTATATGTATGTGCATATGTGCCACCTGTAGGTTCGCCTTATTATCGATATGTTGAGTCTGAGAATGGTGTGTGTTTATTAGAAGATTTTGTGTGTGATTGTTTGCTATCTATTGGCGATGATGTGTATGTTCTTGTTAGTGGAGATATGAACAGTAGAACTTCAAATGTTTCTCCAAATTTTGATGATAATGCTTTAGCTTTTGAAAACTGTGAACAATATGTCAGTGAGCCATTGCATATAGACAGAAATTCTGAAGATAACATTTTAAATAGTTATGGTAAAATGTTCCTGAATATGTGTACTGCTTTAAATTTGTGTATTCTAAATGGATTGTGTAAGGGCGACCTTAAAGGTACACATACATATCTCAACATGGTAGCAGTGTAAATGATTATTTTCTTATGTCATGCGATATATTTGCAGCACTTTTTCGTGATAGTGTGTTGTGTGTGGGTGAGCGTGTAGATTCTGACCATATGCCTTTAAAATTCTATTTAACATGTTCTAGTACGCATATGAATTTTGTTGAACACCGTAGCACCAAACGTTTCGTTGACAAGTTCGTTTGGAATGAGACTTATAGTGACTCTTTCAGTAATGCGATTGATTCTCATGAAAGCCAACACAACTTTAATTTAGCATTAAGCTTGATTGATACTGATATTAACGAAGCGTTACAAATATTTAATGGTTGTGTAACTGATGCTGCTAGTTGTATGCAGAAACGAATGAATGTAAATGCTAGTGTTGGTGAAGATTGGTATGACCAAGAATGTGGTAGCAGTAAATCAGAAGCACGTAGATTGTTGGCTAGATATCGTCGTACTTTGTCTCCACCTGATCATGCTGAATACTCAAATGCTAGAAAAAACTATAAAGATCTTCTAAAAATAAAATGTAATGAGTTTAATAATAATATGATTGACAAGTTAGTCACTTCTATGTATGATCAACAGGAGTTTGGGCAAACTATGAGAAAGATTCATAAGAAAAGGAGTCAGCCTCAAAATAATATTAGCATAGATCATTGGTACAACCATTTTAAAGAACTACTTGCTAAAAAAGACATTGATGACTTAAATGAACAGAATATTATGAATAGAAATTGCGACAATGATAGTAATGAGAGTAATGTGATTGAAAATAGTAATTATGGTAATTTAAATTGCCCAATTTCAAAAGAAGAGATTTTGAAGGCCTTATGTAAATTAAAAAATCGGAAAGCATCTGGTCCTGACGGGATCATAGGGGAAATGATTAAATTTGCATGTAAGTCTGACTTGGTAATAGATTTTATAACTAAATTTTTTAATGCTTTATTTGATAGAGGTGTGTTCCCAGATTGTTGGACTGAGTCGAATATTCTTCCATTGTATAAAAAAGGTGACATTAACAACCCAAATAATTATAGGGGAATCTCTTTAAGTAATATTTGTAGTAAATTACATAGTGCCATCATTAATAAAAGATTACAACACTGGGTAGAAGAAAATAACATAATTGATGAGTTTCAAGCAGGTTTTAGGCGAAATCGTTCAACAATAGATCACATGTTTACTCTTATGGCTTTTGTTCAAAAACAATTTAGTTTGAATCGTAAATTATATGTTGCCTTCATTGACTTTGAGAAAGCCTTTGACTCTCTCAACAGAAGCATATTATGGCCTATTTTGTTTAAACATGGAGTTAGAGGTAAATTGTACCGCTGTATTATGAGCATGTATGCCTCAGTAAAAGCAAGAGTGAGAAATGGATCAGCTTTAACAGATCTTATAAACTGTACCTCAGGAGTTAAACAAGGGGATGTTTGTAGTCCTATACTTTTTTCCTTATTTATTAATGAATTAACAGTTGAAATAAATAAACATGGGAAGCATAGGGCGCTGTTTTGTAACGATGCACTGGAAATTTTTGTTCTCCTTCTCGCAGATGATGTGGCATTAATAGCAGAAACAGTATTAGGGCTACAGAATCAATTAAGCCATTTAGCTAGAGTATCTACATCATTCAAGTTGAAGGTTAACTTAGCGAAAAGTAATATCATTGTATTTAGAAAGGGTGGATATCTTGCAGCACGTGAAAGATGGATATATAATGGATCAGATATGCCTGTAGTTAATGTATATAAATATCTTGGTATTTATTTCTCAACGCGTCTGAGTTTCAGTTTTGCTTGCAAAGATCTAGTTAGTAGGGGTAAACGTGCTTTACTTTGCATTATGAAAAAATTGAGAATGTTAAATAATGAATCTTTATCTCTGTTCTTAAAGCTTTTCGATTCACAGATTCAACCAATAGTACAATATGGAGCCGAATTATGGGGACTCGAATCTGCTTCTATCCACATTGAAAAAAATCATTTATTTGGTTTAAAGAAGTTCCTTGGAGTGACAATGCGAACACCGAATGATTTAGTTTACGGCGAGACTAATAGATTTCCTATTTATTTGTTATCTGTTGTTAGATGTATTCGTTATTGGGTCAAAATAACAAGAATGTCGCCCAATAGATTACCATATAAAGCGTATAGTATGTTAGTAGAATTGGATAATAGGGGAAAGACAAATTGGGTCACTAATGTAAGGTCAACATTGTATGAAAACGGGTTTGGGTTTGTGTGGCAAAACCAGGGAGTAGAGAATGTAAATGGGTTCATACGTGCCTTTAGGCAAAGATTGATATATTCTAATTGGCAGAGATGGAGTTCCCATATGCAGGCTAGTAATCGATTTGGCTTCTACAAATTGCTAAACTCGTTGCATTGCATTCCAACTTATTTAATGATGAATATAAACAGGCAAATGAAATGTTATATGACAAAATTAAGATTTGGTATTTCTGATATCTGTGTACATTCTAATCGCTACAGGCCTGTTGATGATCGTAACTTTATTTGCCCTGTTTGTTATAAAGGTGAGGAAAATGAGATTCATTTTGTTTTGTCTTGTCCAGTTTTACAAAATATTAGAGATCAGTTAATCCCTTCGAAATACTCTAAGTATCCTTGTTTGTTCAGATTAGTTTTACTATTAACAACAACTAATGAAAATACTGTTAAGAAACTGTCTTTGTATGTATATAAAGCATTTAAAGTCCGTAAGGATATGATTGCAACTTGACCTAATTTTGTAATAGGATATGTTGTTTGTTATATATGTACCCCCTTCTAAGGGGCTATGGCCTTTAAGAATAAAAAGTCTGCGTCTGCGTCTCTCTCTCTCTCTCTCTCTCTCTCTCTCTCTCTCTCTCTCTCTCTCTCTCTCTCTCTCTCTCTCTCTCTCTCTCTCTCTCTCTCTCTCTCTCTCTCTGTCTATGTGTGTTATTGAATTTTTTTATTTTTTTATTTTTTTTTCTATTTTTAAATATAGCAAATATAAATACGTCAACAACAACAACAACAAACCTAATAAGTAATCAACACAGACATGTAAGTTGCCAAACGCTCATGATCATCACCATTAAAACTGTCTCGACCCCCATCCTCCAAGATATGATAATGTGTAGTGTTGTGACGTCACGTGTGACGCAGGCCTATGACGACAAGGCGCTGGCAGAGGCTCAGAAGAAGGGTGACACGCGAGCTGAACGCAGCTACTGTGTGGAGAACGAGTCGGCCCGAAAACTGGTCACTGACCTCGTTCAGAGAGTGGTCAAGACTAAGGCCAAGGTATTGTCTCTCTCTCTCTCTCTCTCTCTCTCTCTCTCTCTCTCTCTCTCTCTCTCTCTCTTCTCTCTCTCTCTTCTCTCTCTCTCTCTCTCTCTCTCTCTCTCTCTCTCTCTCTCTCTCTCTCTCTCTCTCTCTCTGTGTCCCTCTCTCTGAGTGTGTTGTGGGGGGGGGGGGGGGGGTCGGTTAGTGGGGGGGGGTTTCTGTGCGTGCATGTGCTGTGTGTGATCATAACAGTTGTGTGTCAAGTTTGTTTTTGGTCAAATAATGTAACTCGCATTGGCTTACGGCTGTGTCAGACCAATTGACATAGGCTAGAACACCAAGGCTACATCAAAATATTCTTATGCTATGCATAGTTATGCGGAGATTGTCTTTAGCCATGACAAGCTCCTAGCATAACATCATCAGTCTCGGAGTGTGGCTGCCCATGTGGCGGGCTAATCTCTGAAATAATGTATTATTTAGTCCCTTCAAGTGCTTGCCTGTCCCAAGCAAACAAACAAATAAACAGATTCAAAATATTAATTCATTCTTGGCCTTCGTTGAATCACAAATCTATTCGTGTTTTGGAGCGTGTGCCTCACAAAGAAACAAACAGAACAATAGACATCTTGGTAATGTTGGTGTTCATGGCGGAATAACGAATTGATGCATGTTTTGTTGTTGGTGGGTTTGGCTGCTATTGATTTATGTGTTTGTTTTTACAGTGCAGGTTTGTCACAAACAAACAGAAAAACAAACAACAGTATTGTTTTGTTCAGCTTTAGCTATTAATTCTGTAAATGGTCAAATAACAACATTTTATGTGTGTTGCAGTGCATGTCTGTTCATGTTGACTACAAAACGCCAGAAGAGGTCAGTTACTGTGTGTCCGTCTGTCTCTCTGTCTGTCTCTCTGTCTGTCTCTCTGTCTGTCTCTCTGTCTGTCTCTCTGTCTGTCTCTTTGTCTTTCAATCTGCCTGTCAAATCGATGTATTCTTGTTGTTGGGATAATAAACGAAAAAAGAGGAAGTTGTGAGCTGTGTAGTGAAGCGTCTGAATCTTTCGAACGTTGGTTTTTTGTCAACAGCTGAGAGGAGAATGCTGGTTTTTTTTTTATTATTGTTTTTTGGTGTGTTTTTTGTTGTCTCTCTGTCCTCATCAGAGATTCATCTTCGTCGATCGCCCAGACAGTTAGTTTCTTGTCAATTATGAGCGCAGATGCGTCATGCTGCCGTTATGCTCTTAACTAAGAAACAGGCCTATCATGTCCGTCTTCGGTTGGAGAAATTCTTTGTGAACGTTTCTAGTATTAAAAAAAAAAAAAGGCATGAGAATGGACCAGTAAGGCAGAAACATAATAGGCAGAATCAAAGAGAGCGACAGATGAAAGAAAGTTACAAACACATAACTTCCAGAAGTTACATGAAAGACCCCCCCCCCCCCCCCCCCCCCCCCCGGATTCCCAATTCGCTGTTCCATAAACCTCCCCCTGTTTTCTACAATTAGTGAATGCATATTATGAATTGTTTGAATTGATAAATATTAACATTGTATATTTTATAGAAAACGATTGAGGTTTAAGGTCGGGTTCACATTAGACGTGTAAGTTCTGTACGGAAAACCCTAAATAAGTGGAAGAAAGAAGGATAAAAGTTTACACATATAGGGGAAATTCGGACACGTGCGCAAATCTTTTCCCTTCTTTATTTCACTTATTTATGGATTGCGCACGGGTTTCCGCATGGAATATCCGCTTATGTGCGTACACGGTGTTCAATCTGCAATAAGAAAAGCAAGACTGAAACAGCAGAAAGAACCAAGAAGTGGAGGGGGCTAGGGGTGCTAAACTACATGGCGTGAATGTATAGTCGTTGTTTTCCTTGCAGGCAGCCAAGTTGCTGTTCGAGGACGTGAAGGGGTACTTGGAGAAGGTGCTGCTCAAGGACTCTGCCGTGTCCCAGGACCCCAGAGACCTGGAGCTGGCCTGCCATGACGCCTACATGGCCACCAGGACCTCGCTGTACGTCGGGGGTCAGAGCTACATCAAGCAGCTGGATAACACGCTGAATAAAGGTGTGTGGTGCTCTCTGTGTCTCTTGTTTATGTCTGTATGTGTGTTTGATCTGTATGTGTCTGTATGTGTGTGTCCGTCTGTTTGATCTGTATGTATGTCTGTATGTGTATGTCCGTCTGTATGTCTGTCTGTCTGTGTCCGTCTGTTGGTTTGATGTGTATGTCCGTCTGTCAGTTGGTTTCATCTGTATGTCTGTCTGTATGTGTATGTCCGTCTGTTTGTTTGATCTGTATGTGTATGTCCGTCTGTATGTCCGTCTGTTGTTTGATCTGTATGTCTGTTTGATATGTATGTCTGTATGTGTATGTCCGTCTGTTTGTTTGATCTGTATGTGTATGTCCGTCTGTTTGTTCTGTGTGTATGTGTCCGTCTGTTTGTCCGTCTGTTGTTTGTATCTGTGTGTCTGTCTGTATATGTATGTATGTCTGTATGTGTATGTCCGTCTGTGTGTGTATGTCCGTCTGTGTGTGTGTGTCCGTCTGTATGTTTGATCTGTATGTATGTCTGTATGTGTATGTTCGTCTGTATGTTTGATCTGTATGTCCGTCTGTGTGTGTATGTCCGTCTGTATGTTTGATCTGTATGTCCGTCTGTGTGTGTATGTCCGTCTGTATGTGTATGTTCGTCTCTATGTGTATGTCCGTCTGTATGTGTATGTCCGTCTGTATGTGTATGTCCGTCTGTATGTGTATGTCCGTCTGTATGTGTATGTCCGCCTGTCTTCCCGTCTCTCTGTTTGTATTCAATGCCAAATATGATTCGAGTTAGTTTATAATTATGTTATTGTTCTGTTCTGTTCTGTTGTGTGTATGCGTCTTGTGCACATGCCCTCGTGTGGATAGGCCAAAAGCTACACAGAATTTCCAGAGTTACGCAACGAGTCTGTCTCACCCTTCCCCCTGTCTTTCGCTGCAGAGTTAGGGTGGGTGAGTGGGTGGGGCAAGGGGTGGGTGGGTGCGTGAATGTGTCTGATGATACCTATATGGCTGCTAAAAACTCCCGTCTGTTGCTGATGATGAGGGAGGAGGAGGACAATAACACCAATGCTGATGAAGATAACAACATTGATGATCATGTTGATGGTAATACTGATGAAGATAACAACATTGATGATCATGTCGATGGTAATGCTGATGAAGATAACAACATTGATGATCATGATGATGAAGATAACAACATTGATGATCATGTTGATGGTAATGCTGATGAAGATAACAACATTGATGATCATGTTGATGGTAATACTGATGAAGATAACAACATTGATGATCATGTTGATGGTATGATGGTGGTAATGCTGATGAAGATAACAACATTGATGATCATGTTGATGGTAATACTGATGAAGATAACAACATTGATGATCATGTTGATGGTAATGCTGATGAAGATAACAACATTGATGATCATGATGATGGTAATGCTGATGAAGATAACAACATTGATGATCATGTTGATGGTAATGCTGATGACGATAACATTGATGATTATGATGACGGTAATGCTGATGAAGATAATGATGATGATGACGATGAAGATAGCAACAATGATGATAATGATCATGGTGGTAATGTTGATGAACATAACGACAATGATCATGACCATGATCACAATTAACGACAATGATGATGATGATAGTAATGATTATGGTATTGCTTACGAAGATAATAGCAATGATGACGACGACGACGATGATGATGATGATGATAACGATTACGACAATGATTGTGACGACAACGGCGACAAAGATGATGGTGATGATGATGACATTGACGACAGCGACAATGATCATGATCATGATCGTGAGAAAACTCAACGATGATGACAACGAAGCTGATGATGGTGATGTTGATGACGATGATGATGATTATGCTAATGCTGCTGCTGCTGTTTATGATGATTGTGATGATGATGACGACGACGACGACGACATCCACGACGACGACAATGATGATGATGACGATGATGATGATAATAATGCTGACGATGATGATGATGCTAATGATGACGATGACGACAATGATGATAAGGATGATGCTAATGCTGCTGCTGCTGTTGATAATGTTGATGATGATGATGATGATGATGACTATGATGATGATGACTTACAGGGGGCAGTGGTCACTTGGTGGTGGGGCCATCGGGCAGCGGTAAAGGAGCCCTGGTCAGCAACTGGCTGACCGCAGTGAAGAAGAAAAGGACACACGAGTGTATCTACCACTTCGTCGGCTGCAGCAAAGACAGCACCAGTAAGACAATAGTTCCCCCACCTTCTGGAAGTTCTGTACTTTTAGCTTCCTCTAAGCTGTCACTCTCTTTGACTCTGTCTTTTCCCTTTGCTTACTGTCATCTACTATCGTTCTGCCAAACTAGACCATTCTCCTGCGGGGTTTTTCTGCAAGAAACTCTTACAAAGCTTTTCTTTAGCCGGAGACGAACATGCTGGGCCTCACTATTTATTATTATAGTTACTAGCGCAACTCCGAGTACCGGTAACGCCTAGTAACTGTAAAGCCTAGTAACGGTAACGCCTAGTAACGGTAACGCCAAGTAACGGTAACGCCAAGTACGGGTAACGCTGAGTACAGCAAATTTGAAGCGATTCGGTTAAGAAACGGCGGAGTTATAAGGCCCCGTTTCCCATTGGTGCTGCTTTGAGAGTGACGTGCTCTCCCTAGTAATGGTAATGCCAAGTACCTGTAACGCTGGGTACAGCAAATTTGAAGCGATTTGGTTAAGAAAAGGCGGAGTTATAAGGCCCCGTTTCCCGTTGGCGCTGCTCTGAGAGTGATGCTCTCTCCCTAGTAATGGTAACGCCTAGTAACGGTAACGCCAAGTACTGGTAACGCTGAGTACAGCAAATTTGAAGCGATTCGGTTAAGAAACGGTGGAGTTGTAAGGCCCCGTTTCCCGTTGGCGCTGCTCTGAGAGTGACGCGCTCTCCCGATTCTCTTCAAATTTGCTGCCAGGCTTCGCCCCTGCCACAGCAAGCCTGACAGCAACTTTAAAGCGATTCGGTTAAAAACCGGCAGAGTTATTTGTGAAAAGGTGAAGCGGCTTATATCGCGCGCGTTGCTGCATCGATTCGCTTCCGGTTTGGCACATCGATCGTCACCGTCCCCGGTCATCTACCTGCCAAATGTGAAGGCAATCGGTCCAGAAATACCGGAGATACGGGCGCTGAGAGGCCGGTGGATACGCGTTTTGCGCATTTGCCAAACCGCGCAAATGACACGGCTGCCTCGGTTGCCGTTGCCATCGGCCCGTTAGGGCTCACAACAAATTTGAAGCGATTCCGACCAGAAACACCGGAGATACGGGCGCTGAGAGGCCGGTTTCGCGCATTTGCCAAACCGCGCAAATGACACAGCCGCCTCGGTTGCCGTTGCCATCGCCCCGTTAGGGCTCACAACAAATTTGAAGCGATTCGGTCGAAAAACGGCGGAGTTATAAGGCCCGTTTTGTGTTTCAGACAGACACACACACACACACACACACACACACGGACACTTGGCTTTTTATTATATGATTATTATTATTATTATTATTATTATTATTATTATTATTATTGTTATTGTTATTATTAATAGTAGTAGTAGTACTATTATTATTTTTTTAAATTATTATTATTATTATTATGATTATTATTAGATAGGCGCATAGCGGCAGCATGACGCATCTGAGCGAGCGATGATGATGAAGAAGAAGAGACAATTATAGCGTTTGTATGCTGTCTGTTATGTTATGTCTTTGTTGCTCAACGCCGCTGTCTGTATCCTTACCTGTGTGCCTGTTTATTGTCCCTGTGTCTGTTTCTTTTTCTATGGTTTTGTGTGTACATTGTTTCATTGCGTGTGTGAGGTAAGAATCTGATAAAAAAAAATTATATCCTCTGTCATCACCAGGCCATGGACTGATAAAGAAGTTCAAGGACTTGGAAATATATTTATCTCCAACGCATTTTGGTGGGTTTTTTTTGGTATGTCTATAAAATCTTATTGTCTACGAGAATCTGATGAAATACTATTTTTTCGTTCACTGTATTCAAGCAAAGGGGCACCCGGAGACATTATCTGGGTGCGGTGGGCACCCTTAGACTGTAAGGGGTTCAGGGCTGAAACACTCGGTTGAGGAGCGGTTTCTTCTCGAGGACCCTCTGTTGTCCGGTTCTCCGTAGAGTTTCTTTTCACCGTGTTTTCCCAGGCGTGGCGGGGATCCTGCAGAGGCTGACGGAAGAGTTTGACCGGGTGTCGGGGGAGGTGAGGAAGAAGAGGGGTCTGGGGGAGAGGGAGGACGAGGAGGGCGAGGCCAAGAACCTTGACCTTGGCGACATGTTCCAGAAGATGGATGTGGCCATGAGGAAGGCGGCGAAGAAGAGGAAGCTGCTGGTGGTCATTGACGGCCTGAGCAGGATGCAGACCCTGTCCAGAACAACCAAGGTGAACATTGTGACCTGGTGTCAAGGAGCAAACACACTGCATACGATTCAATCCCAATGCATTCCGATTCTCATGAAATTCTACTGTCTAAATGAATCTGATGAAATCTTACTAGTCTTGTTCGCTATGTTTGCAATCCCCCGTACACGAATCTGATGAAATATCTGTGTTTTTGTATCAGACATTTTGTTTGATTCGTGTATTCGCGTATCGACTGGAGTATAGTGAACGAAAACAGTAGAATTGTTTTAATTTATTATTTCATGTGAATCACGACTCACAGACATCGTTACAATCGGATCGCATTGGGGTCGAATCATATGCAGTGTACTGTCCCTTTGCTGCATTGTGTTGTTTTGTACTGTTGTAATCTATTTTCTTGTGGACGTGAGAAGAATTCAGGCCCTGTCCAGAACCACAAGGTGTGTGTTGTATTATTTTGCGTTGTTTTGTGTTGTTTCTCTGTACTGTATTTTACAGTTGTCTACCGTACTATAATGTACTCTCCTGTGGTGATTGACGGGCTGAGCAGAATGCAGGCCCTGTCCAGAACCACCAAGTTGAATTGCTGTGTGGCAATGTATGGTGTACTGTGTTGTGTGCTGTTGTATTGTACTGTTCTATGATGTGACGCAATGTACTTGTCCATGGTCATTGCCGGGCTGAGTAGACTAGAGGCCCTGTCCTGAACCACCAAGCTAATAGGGCATTTGCCACGACTGTTAGTACTCTATACTAGACTACTTAATTGCCCGAGCTCGTTCTGCCCGAGTTACGTGACCTCTCTAGTTGAACTCTTTAAATTCAACTCGGTGAAATTGAAGGTCGCCGGCATGCAGCAAATGGCCTATTGCTGTGTGGCAATGTATGGTGCATTGGGTTGAGCTGGATTGTGTTGGATTCGACAAGACAAGAATGGACTGGATTAAGCTATGCTGTACAGGAATGGAAATTGAACTGAAATAATGGTTGCCTCCTCTCCTTTCTCAGGGTCATGATTTATGGGATGCCACTGAATATTGTGTAAAAGTTTAATGGTCTTATAATGATAATGCGCCTTATAGTCAAAACCATACAGTGCGCCTAACAGATTGTTTGGCTGCTATCTTTTGCAGACGTTGTTCTGGCTGCCCGTGGACCTGCCGCCCAAGGCCGTTACCATGGTAGTCACGTGCAGGGATGACTCTACTGACGTCATCGCCGAGCTGTCAGAACGAGGCTACAGCGTCACCAAAATGGAGACCCTGACCGAGCAGCAACAGAAAGAGTTCTGCGTGGTCAGTGGGGTTGACTTCTACTCTTTGTTTTTCGTCGTCGTGGTTGTCTTCTTCTTCTTCTTCTTCTTCTTCTTCTTCTTCTTCTTCTTCTTCTTCTTCTTCTTCTTCTTCTTCTTCTTCTTCTTCTTCTTCTTCTTCTTCTTCTTCTTCTTCTTCTTCTTCTTCTTCTTCTTCTTCAAGTTCAAGTATACATTAATAGCTCCAAAAGAGAAATTCAGGTTAGGTACAACAACATGACAGAACTACAACATAACTGAAAGAACATTAATCAAACGTGTGAAACGAAATTATACCAACCAAATATTATACCAACCAAATAATTATCATTAACATTCATTACATCAACTTAGAAATGTGCGCATTAAAACAGACACACACATATACGCACACGCACACACACACACACGCACGCACGCACGCACACGCACGCACGCACGCACGCACGCACGCACGCACACGCACACGCACACGCACACACACACACACACCACACACACACACACACACACAAACAAACACAACAATGAGACACAGAGAGAGAGAGAGAGAGAGACAGAGAGAGAGAGAGAGACAGAGAGTGAGAGAGAGAGAGAGAGAGAGAGAGAGAGAGAGAGAGAGAGAGAGAGAGAGAGAGAGAGAGAGAGAGAGAGAGAGAGAGAGAGAGAGAGAGAGAGTGAGAGAGAGAGAGAGAGAGAGAGAGAGAGAGAGCAAACGCAAGTGATTTGTTCAATTAGTCCAAGGCCACTTCTTCTTCTTGTCTTCTTCTTCTTCTTCTTCTTCTTCTTCTTCGTCGTCGTCGTCGTCGTCGTCATCGTCGTCGTCTTCGTTTCTTTGTTGTTTTCTTCTTCGTCGTCTTCTTCTTCTTATCCTCCTTCTCCTTTTCCCCCTCCTCTTCTCCTCCTTCTGCTTGTTCTTCTTCTTTATTTTTTCTTCCACAAATGCGCACTTATGTACGAGCCTAAAATGTCAAGTTCCATGTTGTCACATGCCCCCTCTTTGCGTGTGCGTGCTTGCACGTGCATCTGTAAGTGTGTGGACCTGTAAAGGCTGTGTGTGTCTTTTGCCATTTGTGTATGCTTACTCGTGCAGGTGTGCAGGTGTGTGTGCACATGCACGCGTGTGTGTGTACGTACGTGTCTGTGTGTATGCATGTTCGATCGTGGGCATTTTTGTTGTGTGCGTGTATGCAGGGTTTTCTACACCAGCACAGCAAGGAGTTGAATTCCACCCAGCTGAAGACCATCCTCAGCACCAAACAAGTGGAAAACCCTTTCTTCCTCAAGATTGTATTAGCTGTGAGTGTCTGCACCACCACACAGACCTACCTCTATATACGCGCGCGCGCATGCGCACACAGATAGACAGAGAGAGAGAGAGAGAGAGAGAGAGAGAGAGAGAGAGAGAGAGAGAGAGTTGAATTGAATTGAATAATGTTTCTTTAATGAGGGTAGTAGTAGATTAAGCAAAATTATGCTTTCTTTCCATCCAGTCCTCGAAAAATATAAAATTAAAGAACAAAGAAATAAACAAAGAGGCAATAACATCGAAATGAACGCGAAAGATTAAAAAAAAGAAAATTAAAAAAAAGAAAGAACATTCATCACAGGTACTAAAATCTCAGACATTCAACACCGGAAGACAGAGAGAGAGAGAGAGAGAGAGAGAGAGAGAGAGAGAGAGAGAGAGAGAGAGAGAGAGAGAGGGGGGGGGTTACGCTAAAAATAAAATAATAATAAAAATAATAATAATAATAAATCCAACTCACATGCTAAGAGAGAGAGAGAGAGAGAGAGAGAGAGAGATATGAAAACCATCCTCAGCACAAAACAAGAATTTTTCTTTCTCAAAATTGTATTAGCTGTGAATGTCTACACAACCAGGCACACATACACACGCGAGCGAACGTGCGCACGCACACGCGCACACGCACACACACACACACACACACACACACACACACACACACACACACACACACACACACACACACACACACACACACACCGAGACACTAATACACACTGATCTCCACATCACCACATCTCTGTTGTTAGTATGTTGTGTGATAGTTCTGTAAGAATTGACATTGACAAAGATCATAAACGTGTTGTGCTTTCTCCACTTTTTAAAAAATACCTATTTATTTATTTGGTAGGGTTGAGGTGAGAGGATGGTGGAGATTAGTATCATATTTAGGTTATAATCCTATGTTATGTTTATTCCGCCCTCTTAGCTACAAGTTTTATGAATTTCCTGTGACATTTTTGTACCATGTTATAGCCTATTAGTTTATGCTCATGGGCCCAATAGTCTGTAGATTTCCGTAGCTTCCATTAATTAACATCATGTTCCTATACAGGAGCTGTGCTCTTTCGGGGACTTCCACATGCTGGATTCCAAGATTTCTAGTCTGGTCAAATCCAAAAGGTAATGATTATTACACTGGTGGGTGATTTTGCCTTTTGATGTCTATGTTTTTCGTTTGTATGTTTGCACATTGTCTTTTGAACGACTGCACAGAATCGCTTCACATTTTGCTCGGTGGTATATTACCTGAAGCTGATATGTCTTGTTGAGGAAGCATTGCTTTGGTAGGCTTTTAGCTGTACTTGGTGACATCATTATCATCACCATCATCATCATCATTTCTTTCTCCTCCTCTTCTTCATTTTCCTCCTCTTTCTTCTTTTTCTTCTTCTCCTCTCCCTCCTTCTATTACTCCTCCTCCTCCTCCTCCTTTTTCTTCTTCTCCTCTCCCTCCTTCTATTCCTCCTCCTCCTCCTCCTCCTTTTTCTTCTTCTTCTGCTTCTCCTCCTCCTCCTCCTCCTCCTCCTCCTCCTCCTCCTCCTCCTTCTCCTCCTCCTCCTTCTCTCTTCTTCTTCCTCCTCTTCTTCTTCTTCTTCTTCTTCTTCTTCTTCTTCTTCTTCTTCTTCTTCTTCTTCTTCTTCTTCTTCTTCTTCTTCTTTCTCTTCTTCTTCTTATTTTTCTTCTTAGAGAAAGAGAGAGGGAGAGAGAGAGAGAGAGAGAGAGAGAGAGAGAGAGAGAGAGAGAGAGAGAGAGTGGTTAAAACAAAGAGTAGAAAGTGGATGCGTACATTCGTATGATTTTATATCGGTTATTGTTCCTTGTTTTCGCATGAATTGTTAGTCCCTTATACTAATAGGCAGATTTGTTGTTTTTTAAGCCTAAATGTGCCTAAACCACTAACCCTTTAAACGTTTCATTCAGTCAATCAATCTAGCTATCTTCTTGCTGTTCGTTTTCTTCTTGTCTTACTTCTTTTTAGGTGCCTTAATTTTTTGGTTTGTCTGCAGTGTGTCGGAGTTGTTTGAGCAGTTTCTGGTTCGCCTGGAGGAAGACTACAACAGCAAGACGGGCAAAGGACAGACCTTGATTCAACAGGTGGGTTGGAGTCCAGTCAAAGTCAAGTCACATTGAAAACATTCTTTATTATCTCGTTAAGATTCATTACAGTGTGGTCTCATACCAGCGCAGTACAAACAAGGACACACATGCATTAAAAATGAAAACGAAACTAAGACAAAGAAAGGACAGCCAATCACAAAAGAACTTGATTCACAAAAAGTTGGACATATTTGAAGTCGATGCAAGCATCCTTCCCAACACATTGTAACCGCCCTCCATTTCTTTCCTTGCATTCGTTTGTCCTCCCTCCCTACTTCACTCAAATGTAAGAGTCAGAAAGTAATGTGTGTCACATGCGCACAGCTAGATAGGATACATAGGCCCAGTAAGCAAAACAAAGGTCATTTATTTGGTCAAAGGTCAAGGTCATTAGATCAGAAAATGTTTTGTGGATTTGTATGTTAACAGGATAGTAGCGTTTGAACGGAGGGACGCATGACCGTCAACATTTCCATGCGGGTAGATAGTTAGGATATCTAGGTCAAGGTCGAAAATGAAGGTCATTGGTCAAACACTAAGGTCGCTGGAGTAGAAAATGTGCCATTTTGGAGACTGTTAACACAATAACGTTTGAACTGAGGAAACCAAGGAGGCTCACATTTTGCACGCAGATTGGTAGTTAGGATAATCAAGGCCAAGTTCGAAAATGAAGATCCTTGGTCAAACATTAACCCTTTCACCGCCAAAGTAACATTTTAGCACCACAGTGATTTAAGACCTATGTCATTAAAAGGCATCACATTGGGGTCTAGACCTATTATCCAAAGACCCTAGTGTCTTCGTTTTTGGAAGTACGGAAATACCTTATTTTATATATTTCATGGAAGAATCCCCAATACTGCAGATGGATTTTGTTCTCTACCCAGGTAAAGTTAATGGACATGTTTGGCTGACATATGGCGGGCGGTGAAATGGTTAAGGTCACTGGAGCCAAAAATGTTCCGCACGCAGCAGAAAATGTGCGGCGCGACTGGTTATCTATGACTCTCACACGAGGAGGCCTGGGCACTGGCTCTAGCACTGCAGCCAAAGGGATGGGTTGGCCTTCGGGGGACCTTCCCCAACGCCAGCTGTCCTTATAAATCCCTTTGGCCGAGAGAGTGGGGATGTACCCTGGGCAAGGCACCTCCACTATAACATTCTGGCCCAGACTGTCGGGAATAGCGTCTGTGCCACCTCTGCTATATCTGGCAGCCATAGTCTGAAACATACATGTGGGTGCGTGGGGTGATGAACAGGGGGTGCAGTTGGAGTGGTGATCGAATCGACGGTCACGCTCAAAGGGTTGACTAGAAAACAACGTGGATCGCAAATTCACATGGTTTTCTCCCAGGAGAGGCTCACATCGGATCTTTTTTGCCTTCAAACTATCGTCAGCTTCTGAGGGACTTCGCCGTCCCCTCAGAGCCCCTATTTTGGGGGTGACCCTTTCCAGAACGCTTGCTACGCCCCTGTTGTGAATTTGTGGTCTATGGCCATCGTTAATTTGTTTCGGTTTAAATATATTTGTAGCTGGGCTCCCAGCATGCATTGTAATAAAAACTCACACACTTTTCGGTGCAGCCACCCACGAACAAGGAGCCAAGTAAATGTGTCTTTTCGTGTGAAAGTGAATGCGGAACGAACGATTCTCTCACAGCCCCTGTAATAAACTTGTATCTATTGATGGTTGTATGCAGGTGATGAGCGGGCTGGCCCTGTCCAAAAAAGGGTTAACGGAGACGGAGATCAGAGACATGATGGACATCCCCTCCGCCTCCTGGTCACCTCTCTACTTCGCCCTCAAAGACTTCCTGCTGGACCAGGCCGGCATGCTCAAGTGAATGACCAGACTGAATGCATGAAAAATGCGGGGGGGGGGGGGGGGGGGGGGGGGGGGGGGGGGGGACTACCGCAAAAGGACGCAGACAGACAAACGTATATGTGCATACGCACATGCAGATAGGCATATGTATGCATTCACACACACGTGCGCGCACGCGCACACACATGCACACGCACGCACAATCACACACGCACACACGCACACACACACACACACACGCTCGCTCACAAACACAGAGGTACGCCGGCACACACGCATACACACACGCGTATGCATACACGCACTTCCACGCCTACGCATGCACAGGCGCGTACACGCACACGCATGCATATTTACACACACGCTTACACAAAGGCGAACAGGTATACACTCACACGTATGCATGCACGCACATCCACGCGTACACATACATATACACGCATATGCACGTGCGCAGTTCATTCGCACATACAGAGGCATACGCGTAAGCACATACAAATCATGCAAATCCTCGCACACGCATTCGCCGGTGCAGACGCATGCACACACTTAGATACGCAGGCCTGCATGACCGCACACGCACGGGCATGATGCATAAATATACACGCACGCTGGCACGCCACGTTACACACACATATGCACACACTCGCACACGCACGCTCACAACACACATACACACAAAAGCTCACACACACACACACACACACACACACACACACACACACACACACACACTCTCTCTCTCTCTCTCTCTCTCTCTCTCTCTCTCTCTCTCTCTCTCTCTCTCTCTCTCTCTCTCTCTCTCACACACACGCACTAAAGCTAACTAACTAATTTGTAAAAGAAAAATATGTGTGTGTGTGTGTGTGTGTGTACTCGCGTGTGCGTGTGTACGCGCGTGTGTGTGTGTACGCGCGTGTGTGTCCGCGTGCCAGCCTGCGTGTGTGTCTGTCTGTTCGACTGTAGGCCCTATATACGTTTGCTTGGTCCTGAATATCATAAATTATGTCATTATGTGTGTTTGCTTTTACGCGTGCGTGCGTGTGTTTGCGCGCGCCCTCGTCTGTGTATGCGTGTGTGTTTTTTGCACGCGCACGCACAGACTGGCTTTCGAGGAGCTGACAGAGGCAGTGCACAAGCGCTACATGAGCAGCACTGCGGACAGAGACAGGTACCTCAGGCCCATGATAGACTACTTCCAGAAACAGAGAAAGGTAAACACACTGGGGGGTTTCTCTATGGAAAGCTTCCTGACAACCATATCCTTCTTTGACGATGTTATTGAATTATTATAATTCGAAGAGAGCGTAGTTACGTTTGCCATTATTGCCGGTTACGGCAGGTGGACATCATTGGCAGAAGAAGAAGAAGGAAGTCTTCGCTCTTTAACCCTTTCACCGCTAGCCATATTTCAGGCAAGAATTCCCATTAAATTTACCTGGATAGAGAACAAAATCCATCTGCAGTATTGGGGATTCTTCTGTGACATATAATAACGTATAGCCTTATTTCCCAAAACTAAGACTATAGGGGTTTTGGATAATAGACCCCAATTTGATGCCTTTTAGTGACATACGTGTTAAATCACTGTGGTGCTAAAATGCGACTTTGGCGGTGAAAGGGTTAAAGGGCAATCCACACGACATACGAATCACATCTGAATGCTATGCGATTTTGACGATGTGAGTCATGATTCACGTGAAAGTCGTGTATTGGGTTTACTTGAGTAGGCCTATAGTGAGCGAAAGTGGCTGAATTATTTAAGGCGGAATTATTTCACGTGAATCTTGACTCACGTGACACAATCGCATCGCATCACCGTACGATTTTACAAGCTGTGTGGCGCCGGCTTAAGTCTCGTTTGTTTGTTTTGGAAGTGTGTATTTGATGCTGCCTTGTTTTCGAATTATATTATTTCCATACACAACTTGGACGCATGACTCCAACCAATTTTGCATAGTCTATCTTCAGTGCAGCCGAAACAAGCACTTCTGTAAAGAATCAAATAAACGTTAACTGACATTAACAGTTAGTGAATGAAGGAGGCGGGCAGAAGTTGGGGGTAGTAGTAGTAGTAGTAGGGTTGTAGCAACTATGGCAGGCAAGAAATTGTTACATAATGCACACACGCACACACATGCACACACACATGTACAAACACGCGTAGATGCACTCGCACCCCCCGTACGAACCTATGCATTCAAGCACTCACATTCACACACGCGCACACACACACACACACGCACGCAAACACACACACACACACACACACACACACACGCACGCACACGCACACGCACACGCACACACACACAGTAAGATAATCATGACGAGAGCAATGCTATCGTTATCGCTACTGCCTCTCACTGACTGTAATGTTGGTGATGATCACGACACCGACGACGATGACGACGAACATGATGATAATGATAAGGGCTGGTAATGCTAATGAGGATGAGGAGGAAGATGAAAATGAAAACGACGACGACAACGACAGCAGCAATGGCGACGACGATGATGATAATCAAAACCGTGGTCATGATGATGACATCAACGACGACGATGACCATGGTGATGATTATAATATTGAAGAGATGACAATGATGATGACGACGACAATGATGATGATGATGATGATGGTATTGAAGAGTTGACAATGATGATGATGATGATGATGACGATAATGACGACGACAATGGTGATGATGATGATTGACGACGAGAATGATGATGACAACGATGATGATGACAATGACAATGATAATAATAATTATGACAACAACGATGAGGATGATTATGACAACAACGACGACGATGATGATGATGATGACGACGACGATGATGAAGACGACGACGACGACGCTGCTGATGATAACGCTGATGACAGGATTTCCCAGTGACGGTGAACGTGGAAAGCGTGGCGGTGGGGAGGGTTGCCTCTGAACTGACGTGGCTGCTGAGGACACTGGGAGACAAGAAAGCCTTGGTGGAGTGCCTCACCGATGTCACCATCTTCGCCAGGCTCTTCATGTAGGTCCTACTCCAATGGCACGCGCGCACACGCACGCGACCATCATGCACGCAGGCATTGCTCACACACGCAAGCTAAACTCGGAGGTGACATGGGTAGTACGGACCTTGGGGGACCTTGAGTGTAGAGTGGCACAGTGGTAGCGCATTCGCTTCGTGTCAAGTAAACCCGAGTTCGAACCTGGGTACAGGGGATTTTTCGTCTCACTTTGCACTAGGCCTTAACGGTCTGAACGTGGAGTCTTTCGGATGAGACGATAAACCGAGGTCCCGTGTGCCCATGCACTTAGCACACGTTCAACCCTGTGGCAACGAAAAAGTTGTCATTCGGTCATCCACCCCCACACTTCATTCCTCATCAATCACACTAAAATCGCATGCAAACAAAAAGAAAGAAAAAAGGGTGGCGCGCCTCTGGCTGCGACGCTCTCTCCATGTGGGAGCAATCCGAATTTCGCAGAGACGCCTCTGTTACTATAAAGTAACCTAATTACCTAATAATAATACTAGTATTGCTCACTCACGCAAGCTAAACTCGGAGGTGACATGGGTAGTGCGGGCCTTGGGGGACAAGACCGCTTTGGTGGAGTGCCTCATTGATGTCACTACCTTCGCCAGGCTGTTCGTGTAGGTATCACAAACATATAGGTGCTTGCACACCAGTGCCTACATACGCCCCCAGTTTTACATTTTAAAGGGTCAAGATGACAGAAAACATGGATAAATTATACCGCACTTCCCGCGTGCGCATGTAAAACGCACACGCGTACACACACACACACACACACACACACACACACACACACACACACACACACACACACACACACACACACACACACACACACACACACACACACACACACACACACAAACAAACAAAGACAGAGACATTTACAGAGAAAGAAAGACAGAGAAAGAATGAGAGAGACAGACAGAGACTGAGAAACTGTTTCTCTCTCTCTCTCTGTGAGTTTCTCAGAGAGAGAGACAGACAGAGAGAGAGAGAGAGTGTGTGTTTGTGTGTGAGTGTGTATATCACGCACATTGGAAATTCTTTTTAATGTGGTCTCGTCACCACTTCAGGATTGGGAAAATATACAGAGAATATTGAAAGGCGTCATTTCAGGATTGAGAGCATGTTTTACTTTCACCCGTGCATCTGTGTGTGTGTTTGTCTGTGTCTGTGTCTGTGTCTGTGTGCGCGCGCAGGGAGGAGGAATATGAGCTTATCGAGCTGTGGCAGATCACGGGCACCTCCGCAGAGCAGATTGTTCAGCTGTACATGGCAGCCATAGAACAGCGACGTCAGCTGTACGTCAAAGAGGCCACCAAGGATACCTCCAAGACCCAGCAAGTCATCGACGTCTTTGTACGTGA
>CM065684.1:61518353-61560853 GCA_017654935.2 Phymorhynchus buccinoides
GCTCGGCAGCATTTTCGGCTCCAGTGACTTTGACCTATGACCATACATACATACATACACGCACACAACACAGGCAGCAATGAAAACATTACCAGCTTCGCTCTCTTCATTTGCGGCTGGTAAGAAGTCTTTATAGGGAGGTGGACGCACAGTAGTCCGGATAAGAAGTGGAGACATTCTGTGAAAGTGTTTGGGTCACATCAAAAAGCCTGAATATACAAAGAGCTCGCACTCCGCAGCTGACTGAAGCCGGTTTTTATACTCCCACCCTTTCAGCTACACTACAGGTGGGGATCATTGTGAACTCACTCGCTGCCTACAACAACACTAACACTTCCCACCTTCAACCTTTTATCATTCGGGCCTGTTTTCACCTTCCAGGTGGGAAGTGAGAAAGTTGGCTTCATTCTTTGCAAGGTTGGTAGGCTGCGAAGTTATCGCTCTTTGCAACATTTAGGCTTTTTTGAGAGAGATTTAATAGGGGAGGTCTTAATAGGGAGGTGCCACTGTTCAGTCCTTAAAATTCACTAACTTAGT
Organism: Phymorhynchus buccinoides; assembly: GCA_017654935.2. Lineage (NCBI taxonomy): Eukaryota > Metazoa > Mollusca > Gastropoda > Neogastropoda > Raphitomidae > Phymorhynchus > Phymorhynchus buccinoides. The sequence goes on from CM065684.1 coordinate 61,518,891, forward strand.
TCTGGAAAAGTTATTGATTTTGTTCTTGTATAAGAGATTCTGTGGGAACCCTGGGAAAGGTAAGCTTCTTGTCTTTATGTATATGTCCATTCGATGTTCGCCTGCGACTTACTAACACATGCATACAGCCGTGTTCGTCTGCTTCAGATCTACGAGGAGGAGTACTTCGGCCACCTTCCTCCAATCATCGGCGTGATGACGGGCAACATCGCTGTGTGCTACAGAAACCTCAACCGACTGGACGAGAGTGAAGCCATGTACAAAAAGTCAGTGACACTTATTGTTATTAAATGGCTTTGTGATACTCGACGGTGTTAATAAGTGCATTTTGGTTTAGAGTACAAGCTGGCTGTCCTTGCATTCCGCCACTTTGAACAGACCCTACCATCCTACCTCTCGGGTGCTCTCCACACTTTCACACCTTCTCGCTCACTCCGATCTTCCCATGCCAAACTGTTGACAGTTCCTAAAGTGAATTTAATGTATTTTGGGCAGCGCAGTTTTAATTGTTGCGCCCCCACTGTCTGGAACTCCTTGCCTGTTCACCTCCGTCACCTATCAGCACTTCCCGCTTTCAAAACCCAACTCAAAACTCATCTGTTTCAAAGAGCTTTCTCTCTGTAACTTTCACGTAAATTAGATGATGGTCGAATGAATGTGTATGTTAGCCCAATTGCGTGTGAAACAGTGAATGTGAGCGCCTTGAGTTTAATTCTAAAGAAAGGCGCTATGTAAATGCTATGTATTATTATTATTATTAAGTGTCAAGACTTGTAGGCCTAATCTTATTATTGGCAGCGTTTGTGCAATAGACCGTTTGCCACGTGAGAGCAGCCTTGAATTTCAATGAAAGCATTAAATAAGAGAGGTCACGTAACTACGAGCAAAGGTGTAGACAGACACTAGTCTAGTCTACAGGACGACCGGCCGTTCACTTTCATTCGGTCAAAGACTAGTGTTCTATAGTATAGTGCCGTACAGTTACTGTATGCCTACTGCTTTGCTGTAATGTACTGCATTTTATTATTGATATCACAAAGGATCACATCCTTTGAACTTGTTTGGTAGGGTTACAACTACATGGTTTAGGAGCTGTGAGTTGAGGAGCAGAAAGATGATGGCACTTACAATTTGCGGAATTGAATCAGAGAGATAGACATCACTTTCTAGCAATCTTATAAGCAGTAGCGAGCGACTTTTATGCTTGCTTCATTCCCTCAGCGGAAAAGCCTTTGATCAGGAGTAACATGAACGTGTTTTCAGGGCGGTGGACATCTCGGAGCGTGCCCTGGGCAGAAAGCACCCCAACGTGGCCACGGCGCTGACCAACCTGGGCACCCTGGAGGTCAACAGGAACAACTTCCAGCAGGCCGAGGTCTACATCAAGGAGGCTGTGGACATTTACAAGGTTTGTAAAGGTCAACAGGAGCAACTTCCAGCAGGCAGAGGTCTACATCAAGGAGGCCGTGGACATTTACAAGGTTTGTAAAGGTCAACAGGAACAACTTCCAGCAGGCACAGGTCTACATTAAGGAGGCCGTGGACATTTACAAGGTTTGTAAAGCTTTGTAAATGTCAACAGGAGCAACTTCCAGCAGGCCGAGGTCTACATCAAGGAGGCCGTGGACATTCACAAGGTTTGTAAAGCTTTGTAAAGGTCAACAGGAACAACTTCCAGCAGGCACAGGTCTACATCAAGGAGGCCATGGACATTTACAAGGTTTGTAAAGCTTTGTAAAGGTCAACAGGAACAACTTCCAGCAGGCACAGGTCTACATCAAGGAGGCCATGGACATTTACAAGGTTTGTAAAGCTTTGTAAAGGTCAACAGGAACAACTTCCAGCAGGCCGAGGTCTACATCAAGGAGGCCGTGGACATTTACAAGGTTTGTAAAGCTTTGTAAAGGTCAAAAGAAACAACTACCAGAAGGCCGGGGTCTACATCAAGGAGGCCGTGGACATTTACAAGGTTTGTAAAGCTTTGTAAAGGTCAACAGGAACAACTTCCAGCAGGCCGAGGTCTACATCAAGGAGGCCGTGGACATTTACAAGGTTTGTAAAGCTTTGTAAAGGTCAACAGGGGCAGCTTCCAGCAGGCCGAGGTCTATATCAAGGAGGCTGTGGACATTTACAAGGTTTGTAAAGCTTTGTAACGGTTTGTAAAGGTCAACAGGAGCAACTTCCAGAAGGCCGAGGTCTACATCAAGGAGGCCGTGGACATTTACAAGGTTTGTAAAGCTTTGTAAAGGTTTGTAAAGGTCAACAGGAGCAACTTCCAACAAGTAGCGCGTGCGTGTGTGTGTGCATGCGTGCATGCATGGGTTGGTGTGTACGTGTGTGAATGTGTGTGCTCACTTTTATGCCTGAATAATTATGTTCGTGTGTGGGTGTTTGCTTAAATATACGTTTGTGTTGTATATGTCTATACGCACGTGCGTGCATACCTGTATGTGTGAATAAGTGTGTGTGTGTCTGTGTGTGTATGCTCGTTCGCTCTTTAATTTAACGTCTATCCACCTTACAGTGATACAGTGAATTCTCTTTGATACAGTGTTTGTGTGTGTGTGCTCGAGCGCGTGTTTGTGTGTGTGCGTGTGCGCGTGCGTGTGTGTGTGTTTACGCGCACGCGTGTGTGTGTGTGGTTTTTTTCCAGGAGTGCCAGTCTGTAGCCACCAACAGTGATTTCTTCAAGGCAAGAGAGAAATACGTGTTCACCTTGATCAAGACTGAAAAACTGAATGAGGCTGTAGCAGCCTTCATGGACCTATGTGAGTTTTTTCACTCTGTGATAAGGAGGAGGATGATGATGATGATGATGATGATGATGATGAAATGACGATGAAATGTTCACCTTGATCAAGACAGAGAAACTGAATGAGGCTGTAGCAGCCTTCATGGACCTATGTGAGTTTTTTCACTCTGTGATAATGATGATGATGATGATGATGATGATGATGATGATGATGATGATGATGATGATGATGATGATGATGATGATGATGATGATGACGTGTTCACCTTGATCAAGACAGAGAAACTGAATGAGGCTGTAGCAGCCTTCATGGACCTATGTGAGTTTATTCACTCTGTGATGATATGAGGATGATGATGAAATACGTGTTCACCTTGATCAAAACTGAGAAACTGAACGAGGCTGTAGTAGCCTTCATGGACCTATGTGAGTTTATTCACTCTATGATGACGATGAGGATGATGATGAAATACGTGTTCACCTTGATCAAAACTGAGAAACTGAACGAGGCTGTAGTAGCCTTCATGGACCTATGTGAGTTTATTCACTCTATGATGACGATGAGGATGATGATGAAATACGTGTTCACCTTGATCAAAACTGAGAAACTGAACGAGGCTGTAGCAGCCTTCATGGACCTATGTGAGTTTATTCACTCTATGATGACGATGAGGATGATGATGAAATACGTGTTCACCTTGATCAAAACTGAGAAACTGAACGAGGCTGTAGCAGCCTTCATGGACCTATGTGAGTTTATTCACTCTATGATGACGATGAGGATGATGATGAAATACGTGTTCACCTTGATCAAAACTGAGAAACTGAACGAGGCTGTAGCAGCCTTCATGGACCTATGTGAGTTTATTCACTCTATGATGACGATGAGGATGATGATGAAATACGTGTTCACCTTGATCAAAACTGAGAAACTGAACGAGGCTGTAGTAGCCTTCATGGACCTATGTGAGTTTTTCACTCTGTGATGAGGATGATGATGATGATAAATCACATTCATTTCACCATCTCACGTATGTGGTGCCTATACTCTCACTTTCTCCACTCCCCCCGTGGGGATACCGGGGGCTCTTTTGTATAAATAGTTTCACAACCTTCTGGAATTTCTGTGCTCGTAACTTCCTCTAATCTGTCACTCTCTTTGACTCTGCCTTTTCCCTTTGCTTTCTGTCATCTACTATATTTCTGCCTTTCCGGTCCATTCTCCTGCCTTTTTTCAAGAAACATTAAAAAAAAAAGATTTCCTCCAGCCGAAGTCAGACAAGCTTGGCCTATTATTTCTTACTTAGGTAATTAACGGCAGCATGACGCATCTGCGCTCATAATTGACAGGACACTGAGCGATCGAAGAAGAAGAAGACTGTCTTCACTATGTGGTTTTTTTATTTAACAGGTTTTTCCATTTTACATTTTTTAGGAAACATACATGCACATATAATACAGAATAGTGGTTTAACTATGTGAACAAAACTAACCCACAACATTATTCACTTTCTTTCTCTACAATAATTTCTCTGATCTTCTTATCCACATATATCCCACCCTATTCTTTATTAAACCACCATATTAGGCTTGGGCAATAGTCTATATTCTTGTGATTGTTTTTGATTTTTTATAACATAGCATGCAGGTTTAAGTTAGCTTTTTAGAACACTGATTTGAAATCGCTCAATGAAATTAACGTGGCCTTAAACATATTATTTATGGTACAAAAGCTATCGAACTACGAAGGCTAACCCATGATAGAATGGATAGGATAGGATAGGATAGAATAGGATAGAATAGGATAAGTTATGATATGATTCAACGAGGGCCTTTGATATGTTTATAGATGATCAAGCGAAGACAGCAAAAGGCTCGGTTCAGCTCTGGCCAACCATGTGGGCCGAAATCTTGTCGCTGCTCCTGGCCAACGGCAAGGCAACCCTGGTGGCGGAAATCGCCATGTTTGTCATGACGTCATCGGGGCCTAGTGACGTCATGCTGACCTTCCTGGACCGCGCGGACAGAGCCAGCAAGTCGAAGGAGAAACGGCCGAAAGAGATGACCGTGCAACACGCTTTGGAACAGTCAGTAGTTTTTGTCGACTCTCTCCCACCCCCCCTCTCTGTCTCTGTCTTTCTTTATCTCTGTCTCTGTATCTCTGTATACTGTCTCTCTCTCTGTAGCAAAAATCGAGATATACTTGCCTAAATACACAATCACAAACAGAATAAAGATGAGTTATAGTACGTTTGGGCAGTTACCCCTCGAGATGACATTTTGTTGTTGTTGCTGCTGCTTTTAGGTATTAGGTACTTTATAGTCACAAAGGCGTCTCTGTGAAATTCGGGTTGCTCCCACCTGGAGAGCGCGTCGCCATAGGTTGTTTTTCTTCTGTGTGTGTCATTCTTAATTAATACACGGACTGTGTGTTAACTTTTTCTTAAAAGTCCGTGATACTGACAGAATGTTGGTTTTGGTTTTGCTGTCATTAACCACACCGGTAGAAGACAAGCATGCTTTTGTTCATATCTGTTTGCTATGTCTACATGTTTGTGATGTGTTTTTTATCTGTCTGACTATCATAGGAAATATCCTGTTTATTTTTGTGTATGCGGGGGGGGGGGGGGGGGGGGGGGGGGGGGTCGTTGCTAGAAGAAAATCTGTTTAACGTCCTCCGACCTGGTACAGGTACATACGGGACATTTGTTGTTAACACAGATAGTGGGTCGATCCTGGAGGTATATATATAAAATTAAGTGTATAAGATTGTTATATAAGAAATATTCTACCAACACATTTCACAAGTACTGAAATAAAAACTCTTGCTATACGAAAAATATAATTCATTTTTGATCAACCTAGGACAAAACATTTTCCATTTTCCAGAGGGATACGTGTTACAACGGGTTTTGAATTGCATTATATTAGTGATTTTGTATTCGTTGTTGTTGATTTTAATCTTGTTCGTGTAACACACGTTAAATAAAAGATTAATTAATTTATTCACTCACGGAACCTTCTTGTTGCTCATTTATTTTTCTTCATTTTTTAAGGAACCCGGGCAGTCAGCTATTGCTGGCCTACCAGGCTCAGGAGGTTCTGATCCCCGAGAAGAAGACGGAGGAGCTGTTTGCTTTACTAGAGCGCAGTGCCAAGGCCCTGAAGGCGGGAGCCGAGCTATACCACGCTGCCGTGGGCTGGTGCCAAAGCAAAGGGCAGGAGGACATGGCTTTCGATGTGCTCAAACATGCTTCGGATGTTTTCCCTGAAAATGTGGTATGTGTGTCAAGTCAAAATGGTCAATCTTTTCCATGATAATGTGGTATGTGTGTCAAGTCAAAATGGTCAATCTTTTCCATGATAATGTGGTATGTGTGTCAAGTCAAAATGGTCAATCTTTTCCCTGATAATGTGGTATGTGTGTCAGGTCAAAATGCCAATCTTTTCCCTGATAATGTGGTATGTGTGTCAGGTCAAAATGGCCAATCTTTTCCCTGATAATGTGGTATGTGTGTCAGGTCAAAATGGCCAATCTTTTCCATGATAATGTGGTATGTGTGTCAGGTCAAAATGGCCAATCTTTTCCATGATAATGTGGTATGTGTGTCAGGTCAAAATGCCAATCTTTTCCCTGATAATGTGGTATGTGTGTCAGGTCAAAATGGCCAATCTTTTCCATGATAATGTGGTATGTGTGTCAGGTCAAAATGCCAATCTTTTCCATGATAATGTATCAAGTCTTCTTCTTCTTCTTCTTCTTCTGCGTTCCCATGCCATAATGACCTTAATTGATAAGGTAGGTATGTGTCCAGGTTTCAGTTTTTGCTGGTCTCCCCGCTGCATACTGCCGACACATTCCGATTTCGGAGGAGGAAGTCAAGTCAAAATAGTCTTTAATGAGGATAGCTTTTTTTACACCCTGTCCTCTGTGTGTGTGTGTGTGTGTGTGTGTGTGTTTCTGTTGTATATTGTGTGCTTTTTTTATACCCTGTCCTCTGTGTGTGTGTGTGTGTGTGTGTGTGTTTCTGTTGTATATTGTGGTTTTTTATTTGGCTAAAGGAAGGTTTGAAGGATGCAAGGAAAAAGCAAAGCAGACGCCGACAAAGGAAGTGTAGAAAAAGGGGAAGGCAAGGAGAACGGAAGGAAAGAACGTGGAGAGGGAGTATGGAAGGAAGAAACGGCGGAAGGAAGGACAAACAGAAGGGAGGAAGAAGAAAAGAAAGAAATATGAAGAAAAACGAAATACAGAAAACAATTTGTACAAAAGATTGACAGAAAGATAGAAGTACAGATAAGGAGATATACAGTTTAGAAAAGAAAGAAAGAAAGATAGGAAAAAAGCAAAATCTCTCTCTCTCTCTCTCTCTCTCTCTCTCTCTCTCTCTCTCTCTCTCTCTCTCTCTCTCTCTCTCAGCCAGATCTGCACCTAGCGACTGTCCGTCTGTCTCTCTCTCTCTCTCTCTCTCTCTCCCTCCCCCCCCCTCTCTCTCTCTCTCTCCCCCCCCCCCCTCTCTCTCTCTCTTTCTCTCTCTCTCTCTGTCTCTCTGCTGACGCCCCTATTAATCTTTGCTGCATCCTTTTTCTTTCCACAATATAATTATCTCTCGCTCACAGAACTTCGCCAGCCAGATCTGCGGCAAGTTCCGGGAGCAGGAGAAGTTTGCCGAGGCCCTGCCCTACGCCCGGCGCCTCCTGAAGGCCAGCCCCGAGGACGTGCACCTGCTGCTGTTCGTCGGGGAGATCCTCCTGCAGAACAAGGACATGGACACCGCTACCCAGGTGTTCTCCAAAGCAGTGCAGCTGGCCAAGCCTGGCACCAACGAACACAAACAGGTCAGGGTAATATTGGGTCAGATTGTATCGTATTGTGTTGTATCGTGTTTGTCAGAGAGATCCTCCTGCAGAACAAGGACATGGACACCGCTACCCAGGTGTTCTCCAAGGCAGTGCAGCTGACCAGGCCTGGGACCAACGAACACAAACAGGTCAGGGTAATATTGTATCGTATTGTATTGTATCGTGTTTGTCGGGGAGATCCTCCTGCAGAACAAGGACATGGACACCGCTACCCAAGTGTTCTTCAAGGCAGTGCAGCTGGCCAAGCCTGGGACCAACGAACACAAACAGGTCAGGGTAATGTTGCAGAGGCAGCTGAGAGAAGCTTGATCTGGTACATTATGGTAGAGGAGGAACGAAAATAAACTTCCCCTCAAAACAGTGAGCCCAGTTTAGCGCTCTTTTGCTGCTTCAGGACCAATCTCCTGGAACAAGCCTTCTCTCTCCCTCCGTCAACATCCGACCCTCGCCGCCTTCAAATCTAATCTCCAAACCCATTTGTTCTCCCGTCCATGAAACTCGCTCATTCTTTCTCTCCTCTCTCTCCATCTCTCTTTGCTTTTAGGTCTATTTCTGTTGTACACATCAAACTTTGTACGTTACGAATGCATGTGTGGTGTGTTACTTCTTTGTCCACATGTATGATGGCGTGAATGCGTTAGGGTACTCATGTGTGTGTGTGTGTTTTGATTGGAGTGTTTTCAAGATTAAGCGCTGTATGAATACTTTATGTCGTTGGTGTTGATGTTGTTGTTTGACTGTCTGTCTGTCTGTCTGTCTGTCTGTCTCTCTCTGTCTCTCTCTCTCTCTCTCTCTCTCTCTCTCTCTCTCTCTCTCTCTCTCTCTCTCTCTCTCTCTCTCTCTCTGCTCTCTCTCTCTCTCTCTCTCTCTCTCTCTCTCTCTCTCTCTCTCTCTCTCTCTCTCTCTCTCTCTCTCTCTCTCTCTGTCTCTCTGTTTCTCTCTCGTGCTTGTGTATATGCGTGTAAGCGTGTATGTGTGCGCATATGAGGGGTATGTGATGAGTGTGTGTGGGGGGGGGGGGGCGAGAGAGAGAGAGAGAGAGAGAGAGAGAGAGAGAGATTATAAAATTGTTCTTTCAATTTTGAATGTAAATAATGTAATGCTGTATTTGTTGCCACTTTTTTTGCATGTCTATGATTTGTTTTCCTTGTCATGTTTTGCCTGACGGCATGGTGTAAAACAGCTGTCTCAGCTTATCCAATTTCCCTCATTAAAAAAGTTCGTATTCGTATTCTCTCTCTCTCTCTCCCTCTCCCTCTCTCTCTCTCTCTCTCTCTCTCTCTCTCTCCTCTCTCTCTCTCTCTCTCTCTCTCTCTCTCTCTCTCTCTCTCTCTCGATACATAAGTATCTTATGTTGAAACATACAAGCAATGTTCTTTAACCCCATTCTTAGTTTCAAATATGTTTCCGCTTTTGATATGCTGACATGTATGCATATTATCTACTTTGTTGTTTATCCGTCTGTCTATCTGTTCAGGCGACCAGTGGAATGAAGATCGTAACGATGGTGTCAGAGAGAAAGGCATCATCACAGAGCCTGCTGCAGCAAAATAAGTAACCCCCCGCTCTCTGTTATGTGAGTGAGGCGAGGCGTTCTTCAGGTGTCCTAGCGACTTGCTCAAATTAAACCGTTTGCAGAACCATCATAGCCTCAGACAACACAGGTTTCTCAGTCTAAAAGAGATGTTTCAGGTTGATTGGGATGAGAACACCATCAATGAGTCTTCTCGGAGTTGCGAAAGAAAGGAGGAAGAGAGTAAAAGGAGGAGGAGGAAGAGAAGAAGAAGAAGAAGAAGCAGTAAGCGACGTCAACGACGACGACGACGTCGAAGAAGAAGATGGAGAGAAAAAAAAGAGAACTCATGAAAGTCGGGATGGGGCAGATCCGATTTCTCTGAACGGTTTACACTTAAGCATTAAATTCCAGTTTGCACAAATTACTATTATTCCTGCAAGAAATGTAAAACTAGTCCCCCCCACCACCAATGGTCTCAATTAATGTGAACATTTGTCACTCTTTCCCTATGGCAACATAGTGTTAGGCCAGTCATAATGACTTACACATCACTGCGTTGCCATGGAGAAAGAGTGAAAAATGTTGACGTGTACAGAGACCTTACTGAACTGATGAATTCTTACAGGAGCGGCTGTATCACTGCTGTGTTTCTTGTACTTGTAACTGATCTGTAGCTGTGATTAGTATTTCGGGGTTGTTGTTGTCGTACCCTGGCTTAAAGACTCCAGGGATCATCCCAACAGCCAAAGCGCTTGAACACTATGGTACACATGCACAAGCTAGGGTTGAGAACATTACGTGTGTGACCGTTTTTTATTACCCCGCCAAGTGCGCAGCCACACTCCGACTTCTGAGGAGTAATAAGTATATATTCTTCTTTTTAACTTCATTAAGGGCAATTTGACCATCATTATTTTTGTGCGCGTGACAATGGACTCTGTATCTTTAAAAAAAAAGCGTGAACAAAAGAACACTATCCGTTTGTGTGTGGTGTGTGAGTGTTTTATTTGTATAATTATGTCGATGTGTTCAGAAAAGTGGAGAATTTAAAGTTTGTGTTCACATGTGTGTATCTGTTTGTGTGTGTGTGCGTGCGTATGTGTGTGTGTGTATTTGCATTTTCTGTGATTTACGAAAAGTTGTTTCAGGTATACCCTCTCACAAGATTGGCTATAATACTATTTTCATTGTAAATTGTGAGTAACTTGCGTATAAAAATGACTTTAGAGAACATTATACTAGTAGTAGTATTGAAAATAATAATTAGAAAGCACTTGCTCTGTTTGTGACAGTGTTTTAACTAAACCATGTTATAAGGAGTGATTACTTTAAATTAATTATGTAGGCCTATTCATTTATATTTAATGCGTGTGTGTGCAAAATTAATGTAAAATGTCGAGTTTTACAAATAAAGACTTGTGGTTATTGAAAGTCTGCGCATTTGTTTTCTCTTTTTGTGTTGTTCTTTGTTAATTTGTGAATTGTTCGTTTTTCAGTGGTGTACACTTGTTTGTATTTAAGCAGACCTTTCAACATGGAAAGGAAAGACAGCATAAGTACGAAAGTGAGTTGATGAAATTACTGTCTGATCGAACAAAAAGTTAAGCCTGTTATTGAGAAATAGGCCTATTTTGGTTTAGCCTATCCAATTGATTTTTTTTTTTTAGTTTAAGAATATTGGGCAATATTATGCATACTATACTGAGCGATCGCCTCTGTGTGTGTGTGTGTGTGTGTGTGTGTGTGTGTGTGTGTGTGTGTCACATGTATGAATGTGTGCGCGTGTGTGTGTGTTCCTGCGTGTGTGTGTATGTGTCACATGTGTGTGTGTGTGTGTGTGTGTGTCCTTGCGCGCGTGTGTGTATGCTTCTCTCTCTCTCTCTCTCTCTCTCTCTCTCTCTCTCTCTCTCTCTCTCTCTCTCTCTCTCTCTCTCTCTCTCTCTCTCTCTCTCTGTATGTGTGCGTGCGTGCGTGCTTGTTTGTTTTGTTTGTGTGTGTCTGTGCTTGTGTGAAATCAAGTCCAAATTAAGTTTACTGAGGATAACTCATAATAAAAAGGATAAGCTCAACAATAACATAATGTTTCTATGTTAGTATTCAGGGCCTGTATTCATGTTGAGATAGCATGAGACTTAGCATGATGCTAACTTAGAAGCTCTTCCAATGTCCTATAGGATTTAATAGGACTTTTGGAAGAGCTTCTAAGTTAGCATGATGCTAAGTCTCATGCTATCTCAACGTGAATACAGGCCCAGGCCAATAAACTTCAGTTAATTTTATAGTGGAGAATGCTAACTGAAGGCGCCTTGTTCTTTACTACCCAACTATAGATGGCTTGCACCCAAAGAACACTTGTCTCTATTCTGTGTCTTTGATTTTCTTTTTTGGCCTTTCTATTTTGTATATTTCTGTCAATTGAAATGCTTAACGCCAAAGGCTCGATTCGAAATTTCAGCCATAAAATGAAATACAATTCCAAATTAGTTGACATCCTCTTTGTGCACCTATTGGGGTGTGGAAGATGCAGCACAAAGCATGATGCACTGGGTCGCATTATCGTCAAATCAAACAAAGTTAACTTGATAGGACACACAATCGTACCACATAATTCCTGTCAGAGTAACGAATGGTTCTTTCCTTTGAAAGTATACAAAACTAACTCATAAGTCATTAGTTTCTTTATTGTCCATTGGCATTGTACGATGCATATGGAATCTTGTCTTCCACCGTGTAAAATAAAATGAGATATATCAAAATAACAATAGTAAATAAAAAATATAAAACATAAATTTACATTAATTAAAACCAAATATGTAACTCTCACACCACACCCAATCAATAAAAATATAAAACATAAATTTACATTAATTAAAATAAATATGTAACTCTCACACTACACCCAATCATTAATCCGTAGAAATTCTAGGCAAAATGAATTTAAACGACTTTCGCTCTTATTTATAAATTTACTTAACATTATCTGTGTCTTCTTACCAGCATAAAACGTTACAAAGATGAAATATTGGTAAAGGAAGACCAGTATCTTCTAGCAATTAAGTTGCAAAGTGAACTACATTTTGTGAGTCGCAAAGCGAAATGAAACTCACCCCCAGTGGCATTCACGCTTCATTCTTTACAATATTTTCCCATTCTAATCTCACCCTCTCTTCTTCCAAATTCAGTCGGCAATTTGTGATTACTTCAAGGAAACTGTACTCATGGATAAAATAAATATATGTCTGGGAGATGGAAACTTACTGTTGCACGTGGCAACAAAATGACATCGCCTGCCAATGGCTGTCTGCAACAGTGAGGTCAGTATGCGACCAACATGCCTAACTTACCCACACTTCCCTCATTCCCTCGTCTTAATTTCTGCATGTACATATATTATTTAGCTTTCTTGTTTGATTTACTTTATTTTCCCCCAGGGCTGGGTGGAAAAAAGCATATAACTTGCTTATCTCATGTTCCCTGGTTGAATAAAATTTCGTTTTCGTTTTCGTTTTCGTTTTCGTCTCTAACCAGCCACAAAGCAAAACCTGGTTAATGTTTTCAGGGCATTGTTAAAGCCCAAAATGTAACAACTATTACATTTTGTGCTTGTAACATCCTCTAATCCTGTCACTCTCTTTGACTCTGCCTTTTCCCTTTGCTTACTCTCGTCTACACTCTTTCTGCCTTACTGGTCCATCCAGCCAAAGACGGACATGCTGGACCTTACTACAGTGGAACCCCGCTTAACGGGCACCTCACTATCGCGGACACCCCAGTAATCCGGACAGTTTCACTCAGTCTCTCCCCTTCTTATTCATTACTAAAAGAGTCTTCAATATAGCGACCACGTCAGTAATCCGGACAGTTTTACTCAGTCTCTCCCCTTCTTATTCATTACTAAAAGTCTTCAGTATAGCGACCACCTCAGTACCGGACAGTTTCACTCAGTCTCTTCCCTTCTTATTCATCACTAAAAGAGTCTTCAGCATAGCGACCACCTCAGTATACGGACAGTTTCACTCAGTCTCTCCCCTTCTTATTCATTACTAACAGAGTCTTCAGCATAGCGACCACCTCGCAATTACGGACAGTTTGGGCCAGTATGTAGGGTGATCGGAAAACTGAGTTCTTAGTTAGGCGCATAATGGCAGCATGACGCATCTGCTCTCATATGGCAGGAAACTGAGCGATCGACGATTTGCCCCCGTGTCTGTGTCCCCTCGGTAGTAGTAGTAGTAGTAGTAGTAGTAGATAGGGACAAAATAAGCCGTCAAGCTTTTTAGATAGTCCCGTCTTTTTATAATCAGCGTTATTACAAGTAATGGTCAAGGTTTATTGTGGTCAAATTTTCCTAAGATTACTCATCAAAGCTTCTAAATAACTTGAAATAATTTGGGGAGAAGATTTTTAAATAAGTTAAAACGTGAGGAGAGTTTTCCTCGGGAAAGGATTATGGATATCGTAGGGTTAGTGTACGGGTAGGTTAGAATTAGGGTCAGGGGACACGGAGACATAGAAAACGAGAGATAGGGACAACAACAACAACAACATACGGTATTTATACGGCGCTGAATCTTGATATAAATCAAATCAAAGCGCACACACACGTTAGCATTCATAACGCATTCAAACAAAAATGCAATACAAAGCGAGCACACACGTTTGACATAAATGGTATACAGCAGAAACAGACCTAAAGGCAAGAGAGAGAGAAGAGAAAGAGAGTGGAGCCTCAATCACGAGGGACACACACAGGCGAAACTGGTGATCCTTTGAGACATTAGTCCGGAAGGAAACCGTCTCTAGGTCTAGAAAAGGAGATTTTTAGTTCCCGAGCGAAGCTTCGGGAGGTCTTGTTTATGTTTCATCCGTCCGTCCGAGCGTCCGTGTGTACATGCGTCCGTCCAGCCGCATTTTATCCCGAACCGCTTGACATAATCGCCTCAAATTGTGTATGGTGGTGTGTCACCAAGAGAGGAAGGCATCCGCGCATAAATTATCGCAATCATGACCTTGACCTTGTTTCAAATTGTTTTTAGTCTTTTAGATGGCCAGAAAATGATGTGTATGAAGTATTATGGTAAAAGATCGCCTCTGTTGTCCTGATCAATATGAAGATGTAACCGTTTTAAGATAGCGAAAGAAGGACTGAGCTGAAAAAATCTCCTTTTCTAGACTATTTAGAGACGGTTTCCCTCTGGACTGCAAGTGGCATTATGAATACGTTAGCAACGCAATAATAATAATAATAATAATAATAATAATGCATCATTTATAGCGCTATTCTCCTGATACAGCAGGACTCACTGCGCTATACATGAAAAAAGTAAGTTTACCTCACGCACACAAAATATATTCAAAATACATGTACTTACAATTATTTAGAAAAATCACTTTACATGAAAAAAGCAACATTCTCGCACTCACACAACTCACATTTAAAACACCTACATAAAACACGAATTGTTGTTTTTTAAACAATGTATTTACAGGGTGGACTGACGGCGGATGGACAGAAAGAAATTAACATATATATTTTCTGAAAAGATGCGTCTTCAGGCCAGTTTTGAAAGATGACAGATGGAGAGTGAAAGGGAGATTGTTCCAGATGTGTGGTGTTTGTAAACAAAAAGCTCTGTTTCCAACTGTTTTGTGATTGGTGACAGGTTTGCAGATAAGTTTTAGGTTGCTTGATCTGAGATTGCGTTCTAGAACACTTCTGGTATGTAGGCAGAGAGGAGAGAAGAGAGGGAGTCAGGAAGAGTGTCTTCAAAATAACGATATATACAAGAGTGGCAACTTTATATTCGACACTCGCGTCAACAGGGAACCAGTGCAGCTGTCTCAGCAGTGGCGTCACTGAGTCAGTGTTACGCTTTCTGAGCACAACATGGATGTAGGTTCAAATCAAAATCATTCCCTGTGTTACGCTTTCTGAGCACAACATGGATGTAGTTTCAAATCAAAATCATCCCCTGTGTTACTCGAGCACTGAGGCTTAGCTACATTATTAGCGTGAAACGTCAGAGAAAACGTCATTGAATGCAGTAGGAGATTTATCTTCTTCTTCTGTGTTTTGTTTTTGTTTGTTTACGCCCTCATGCGGTCTTTCGACCATGTGGGGCATTTTTAAATACAAAGATGGTGGGAACAATACTGGAGGCAATGCCCGGAGGCAGTGCAACACCAGTAAAGTCCCGATTTTTTAACAATACAGATATGTGTAGCAGTAACTGTGGTGGTGACCAACTTTTTATATGGAAGTAATTGTACACACTTTATGTCCCTAAAACCACAATTGTATCCAACATAATCTGCAGTGATCTCCTCATTCCACTATTCAATCTTGATGGTGAATTACACCGACTGTCTATCTGCTTTTGACGCTTTAAAGCCACCCTACACGTAACTCTCACGTAGATACACAATGACGTAATTATTTTCACTCATTGACGTCAAAAAGAACTTTTAGATTGCTGGCTCTTACAACCTAGACTTTCAAAGAGAGTCAGCGACAGACTTTGACGGGGGGAAAGTTTAGAGAGTGAACTGACTAAAAGATGTATGTTGACCTCCTACCAAGCTTACCAAGTGGCAAACAGTGACAGAAACGAACCCTTTATTATTACAAAATAAGATGAAGATTGAAACACAAGAACCAATAAGTAATAACCATGCATGAACTCACTTTTGTGTGTATTTTTCACCATGAGCTGGGAACGTGTCAGGAACAAGATGTCAAACATTTCTAATCCAAGCGTTCACTCAGACTGAATAAGATAATAGAGTCTAGGTCTAATTAAAAGTGGCGGCAACGCATGTCCTCAACTACTCACGCTGCAATTCACACTGTGGATCTAGATCACCATCGTCGTCATCGTCATCGCCATGTGTGGCTCCAGGACGTACCTAGGCGTCACAATGTTGGTGCCAGCGGCTCTCATGATGACCCTGCTATCCATGGGCCTGTACCTAGCTGGCCTGGTCACTTCCTACTGGCTGCACGTGCACCCTGAAAACCGCAGCCCCACCAAGCAATATGACAGCAGTCTGCATTACGGGGTGTTCATCATCTGCTACCCTGCACACAATTCAAGGAAAGCAGCGGACGAGCAGTGTGAATCGTGGACACAGTACGGTAACGAACCGCGCAGGAGCAGAGAGTACAGAAGCGAATGTAGGTCCTAGTCTATCATGTATTGTTCAAACATTTGATTGACTGATTAATCTTGATTAGTCAAAACATCGGTACTTTCCTGGCATCGCAGTACCTCCAGGATCGTCCCACTATCTTAATAGTTACGAATGTCCCATATTACGTACCTGTTCCAGGTCGGAGGACGTGAAACGGACTTTCACTCGCATCACTCACTAGTCTGTCATGTTATGTGGGCTAGTCTAGTCCAGTCAGTCGGTTCCGATCAGGCCTGCCAGATAGCAGAGGGGGCAGCTGCTATTCCGGCGGGCTGGGGTAGAATGTTTACAGTGGTCTGTGGAGAAACCTTGCCCATGGTACATCCCCACTCTCAGAGAAAAGGATTTGAGTTGGTCAATAATTCACCAAACACGCCTTTCGTTGAGCCTTAACCCTCGCTTGCCAAATTAAAAGCTGTCGCCTACTCCATCTGTGACAGTTTGAGATAGATCCTGTAGAGGATTCACGGGGGTCTTGTTGCTGGGCCTTAGCCGTGAATGGCGATCACGAAAAGGATTTGAGGACAGCTGGCGTTGGGGAAGGTCCCCAAAGGCCAACCCATCCCTCTGGCTACATGCAGCACCAGAACCAGTACAACTGCCCCCTTTGTTAGAGCGTCATAGTGTTCCACAAAAGACTAGGCCAGTGTTACACTGTTGAAAAAGCATCTATTGTACAGCTCTCAATAGACGATTTGTGGAAAAAGGTATGTCTTTTTATTATTAAAAAAAAAATCGGATTGTCCCCCATAAAAAAGTAGGACAAACACAAGGCGTCTGTCCTACCAATTAATGAAAGGTCACTCGCGCAAACAGCTAAATTATGTCCCTTGGCTATTTGCGAACATTGATTTACCTAGGCTAATTGGTTTGTGTTAGTCAAGGTTTAGTCCCAAGGAAAGATTTATAGAAGAATAGGCCTTGGCCTAAAATCTTAATCTTTGTGTAATAAAGTTGTTCAGTCTTCAGTCTCTCTCTGTCTCTCTCTCTCAGTCTCTCTCTCTCTCTCTCTCTCTCTCTCTCTCTCTCTCTCTGTCTCTCTCTCTCTCTCTCTCTCTCTCTCTCTCTCTCTCTCTCTCTCTCTCTCTCTCTCTCTCTCTCTCTCTCTCTCTCTCTCTCTCTCTCTCTCTCTCTCTCTCTCTCTCTCTCTCTCTCTCTCTCTCTCTCTCTCTCTGAACTCTCTCTCTCTCCAGGACAAATCTCTTCTCTCTCTCTAAAACTAGAGTCCTGACTCTCTCTCTCTCTCTCCTCTCTCTCTCTCTCTCTCTCTCTCTCTCTCTCTCTCTCTCTCTCTCTCTCTCTCTCTCTCTCCCTCTCTCTCTCTCTCTCTCTCTCTCTCTCTCTCTCTCTCTCTCTCTCTCTCTCTCTCTCTCTCTCTCTCTCTCTCTCTCTCTCTCTCTCTCTCTCTCTCTCTCTCTCTCTCTCTCTCTCTCTCTCTCTCTCTCTCTCTCTCTCTCTCTCTCTCTATCTATCTACAGTGACTTCTTAACTTTGCATACTCTGACAATCCTGAAATGTATCTGTGTACAGACGAATCCACGATAGACGTCAGCCTGATGATTCTGTGCATGAACTTGCTGGCCCTGGCAGAGACCAGCGTCTTCCTGGCGGTCTACATCTTCAAAGCTCCCACCCGCTTCTGGATCCAAGCTGCGTGGAGCTGCTCCTTAGCCTCGCGTCAGTCTTCACTGTTTGTCTGTCTGTTTACTTTTGAACCATTTGAGTTTGTTTTGTAATTTATATATTTATTCACTTCATGTGTCATTATGTTAGATGACCTGATGAAAAGAAGCAGTTATTTATGCTTACTCGGTTTATGATCATTAATCATTTCGAGTTCTCTCTCTCTCTCTCTCTCTCTCTCTCTCTCTCTCTCTCTCTCTCTCTCTCTCTCTCTCTCTCTCTCTCTCTCTCTCTCTCTCTCTCTCTCTCTCTCTCTCTCTCTCTCTCTCTCTCTCTCTCTCTCTCTCTCTCTCTCTCTCTCTCTCTCTCTCTCTCTCTTTCTTGCGATCAATCTGGCAGTGCTAAGGTCTCAGTCCACATGAGGTCGTAAACTGGACAGTGCGGCGCAGGTCTTCTGCCGTTCCCCACAGCTTGCTGGCGGTTGGCACCTGCTGCAGCCAGATCTGCTCCCTCCGCACCGCCAACAAGGGCCAGTCCTGGAGGACATGGTGAACTGTCTGTTCCGCCCCACAGTCACAGGAGCTTGATGGGGTGACGCCAATACGCTTCAGGTGGGCACGTAAGCCACAGTGGCCCGTCCTCAGTCTGATGATGGCAGTCTGCCCGCTGCGTTGGAGATGGTTGATGGGGTCGGCGACTGGGTCATAATCGCCCTTTGTCCTCCTCCATTCTGCTTTCAGCCTGTTTCTTAGCAGCGTCTTGGTTTCTTGGTAAGTGGAGGAAGACGGTTGTTGGGGTTATTTGCTCCCAGTCTTGGCCAGCTGGTCCGCCATCTCATTTCCTTGAATTCCGCAGTGGGCAGGGATCCATTGCAGGAGTACAGTGCATCCTTCAGGAAGGGAGAACAGGTTATTCTGTAGCTTCTGTATTTCCCTGTCCGGGGCATCAGAAGTCAGTGACTGAAGAGCTGCCTTGGAGTCTGTCAAAACTGTCAAAACTACAGGCTTGGTAGGCCTGTTGTCCTTGATGTACTCCACTGCTGTCTGGAGAGCCAGCACCTCAACCTTGAAGTTTGAACACTTTCGTCCAGTGGCTCTGGAGGAGGAGTACGTCTGTTTAGTGGGTGTTTTGACGTACACGCCGCATCCCCCATTCTTGACAGCATCGTCGGCCGAGCCATCTGTGTAGATGTGCGTCCAGTCATTCTGTGGATACTGCTCATCCAGCATGTTGCTGTCGGTGTGTCAGGCCTGGGACCTCGAGCTCTACGCGAGCTGCAAAAGTCGCTGCGTTCCAGTCTCGGTTAGTGAGATGGCTGTCCGCGCAGACGTCTTTGTCGAGGATGTCTTCCTGTGACCTCAGTTCTCTGGACAGGTGGTTCAAGCTCTGCCTCTTCAGTCGGTTCTTGGTTGATGCTGCCAGCTTCTTGTGCAGTGGATGACCAGGGAGGCGTCGAATCTTCTTTCGAGTTCGAGTTCTTCCATCTGTTTGATAATCAGTCGGACACTCTGTCACGGTCTGTGCCTCTCTCTGTGTCTCTGTCTCTCCCTCTCTTTGTCTCTGTCTCTCTCTTTTTTTTATGTCTTTGCCTGATGGCACGATGTAAAAAAAAAAGTCTATATCCAGTTTCCTTACTTCAATGGTCAACTTAGGACGATGATTTGACCGCCAGGGGACAGTCAAACAAGTAGGGGCTTAGCGCGCGATATTCTTAGTTGGGCGTAGTGAGAGAGAGAGAGAGAGAGAGAGAGAGAGAGAGAGAGAGAGAGAGAGAGAGAGTCTTAGTTGGGCGTAGTGAGAAAGAGAGAGAGGGAGGGATCTCCCTCTTTCTCTCACTATGCCCAACTAAGAATATCGCGCGCTAAGCCCCTACTGGTTTGACTGCCCCCTGGCGGTTAAATGCGCGTCCTAAGCTGCTCATTAAAAAAAGTTCTCTCTCTCTCTCTCTCTCTCTCTCTCTCTCTCTCTCTCTCTCTCTCTCTCTCTCTCTCTCTCTCTCTCTCTCTCTTAAGAACATGTCGATAAAAAAAAATTGTGTGTGTGCGTGCGCGCGCGTACGTGTGTGTGTGTGTGTGTGTGTGTGTGTGTGTGTGTGTGTGTGTGTGTGCGTGTGTGTGTGTGTTTGTGTGTGCTTTTTTTTTTTTTTTTTTTTTGCATGCATGTTTCTGATTTCTTTAGTCTGTTTTGATTGTAGTTTATTTGTGTGGTTGTTTATCGTTTGATTGTTGTTTGCTTGCTTGCTTTGTCCGAGGACCTGATGGAAAAAAGCCATATTTTGTGCTTATTTAGTTATCCTCAATAAACATTCGAGTTTCATCGAGTTTCTCTCTCTCTCTCTCTCTCTCTCTCTCTCTCTCTCTCTCTCTCTCTCTCTCTCTCTCTCTCTCTCTCTCTCTCTCTCTCTCTCTCTCTCTCTTAACTGCCTTGGCGTAGGTTCGCATTGTGAACGTTTAACATTTCACGCGCGCACTTACGCGTATGTGTGATTGTGTACGTTGTATTGTGTATGTGTGTGTGTGTATATACGTGTGTGTATGTCTATGTATGTGTGTATGTAATTATGAGTGGGTATGAGAGCGCGCGTGTGTGCGTGTTTGCCTTATCGTCTGTGCGTTTCTGTTTGTGTGTGCGCGCGCACGCGTGTGTGTAGTGGGGATGAAGGTAAGGGAAATATGTTGCTACTTTATAAGTAAAAGGCACTTCTTTTTAATAAGAGAGATTTGTTTTAATAACATGGGAATATTTTGATCATTTACATTATTGACAAATGCTGATTTTGTGTGGAACTTTGACAATTTATATTCTTGAGAAATGTTAAAATGTTGATCTTGTGTGGAACTTAGGAATATTTTCATCATTTACATTATTGAGAAATATTAAAAAATGTTGATTTTGTGTGGAACTTGTGGAAATTTTGATAAATTACATTATTGAGAAATATGTTTAGAAATGTTGATTTTGTGTGGAACTTGGGGATATTTTTATAATGTCAGGCATGGGAATTGTCAGTCTTTAGCTTTTTTGATGGTCATCTTCAGTCTTTTTTTGCAAGTTTCAGCTTTTTTGATGGTCCAAGAGGACATTTATGAGATAAAAAAGAAGCCCAATGAGTAAAACTTAAGTTATTGGTTATAAATGAATGCCAAATGAACTAAATATATCAGTCTTATCTCTAATACTGTTTTTAAGGCTTAGATAACAGAAGAAGCTTCATTTTCTGGGGGCTGTATCCCAACATACGGTTTTCAGTTGTTTTTTATTCCTTGTTCCTATGCCTGCTCCCAGACCCCAATTTTCAGTCTTTTTTGTCTTCTCTAATTCCCATGCCTGAATTTACATTATTGAGAAATGTTAAAATGTTGATTTTGTGTAATTTTCAGTGATATATAGCGTGACCGGGTCGAGTACCTTTCTGGCCATACGAGTCATTGTTGAAAAAGCTCAAAGTAAGAGAACGAGAGAAAGAGAAGAGACAGACAGACAGACAGACGGACGGAGAGCTATCTACAAATACAATTTGTACAGAATATAAAGTCATATAGCAAATAATCTGATCAAAAATGCATTCATATCAGCATAGCAGAGACACGTACACGGACACACACATACGAACAAACGCGCTCACGCACACACTACATCATAACCATTGCAGTATTGTCCTGTTGCTAGCAATTATCATGTTTCATTATGTATAGAGTGCCAGCCTATTAGTATATTAGACTATTAGGCCGGGTTCACATTAGACGCGTAAGTTCCGTACGGAAAATCCTAAATAAGTGGAAGAAAGAAGGATACAAGTTTACGCATATAGGGGAAATTCGGACACGTGCGCAAATCTTTTTCCTTCTTTGTTTCACTTATTTATGGATTCTTTGTTTCACTTATTTATGGATTGCGCACGGGTTTCCGCATGGAATATCCGCTTATGTGTGTACACGGCCTAAGCGTCAGCCGATTTCTTCATTGTGACTGTATTACTGTCCTCATAGTTTTACAGTGTCTCTGGGCTGGAGAGAAGTTACCCTCATTGTGTTACAGTATCTCTGGGCTGGAGAGCAGTTACATGTTGTTACCCTCATTGTGTTACAGTATCTCTGGGCTGGAGAGCAGTTACATGTTGTTACCCTGATTGTGTTACAGTATCTCTGGGCTGGAGAGCAGTTACACGTTGTTACCCTCATTGTGTTACAGTATGCCAGGCTCCCAGGGACCCCCATTGCAACATGTGTCTCTTATAATTAGTCATGTAACTGGTATGTCGATGGCAGTATGATTTTATTTTTTCCTGGATAGGGGAAATAACACTCCCAGTATTTTTCCCTAGAAAAATAACACTCGGGGAGTGGGTTTTTCCTGGTCTTTTTTTCCGGCTACACCGGCCGTCTTGGTGGGGTCATAGGGCGGAGTCGTTTGTAGGGGGGGGGGGGGGGGGGGGGGGGCGAAGCCCCCGCAGCTGAGGGTTTGTTTGGGTAAATGTTTGCGGTTTCCTCCATGGAGCCTCTTTGACAACGTGTAGGGGGTCCCAGGGATGCATTATAAAAATGGGCAAAATAACTGTTACAAACGATGGTGATGGTAAATTGTAAGAACCTGTCATTGTTTTCACTACCACAGTACTGTGGAACCTCCCGTATAAGACTCCCTCCCATATAAGATCTACTTCTCTGAGACATTGCCCTTCTTTGTAAATATTAAAATGACCTCCCTTATAAGACCCCTCCCTTATAAGACCTCATTTTGGATGATTTTTGAAGGTCTTATAAGGGAGGTAGCATTAGGCTTAATAGTGACCCAGCACCACGAAAGGGATACTAAGTCTCTGGGCTAGTTTCTTACAACATGCTTGAAAAGTCAAAAACAATCTTTTCAATCAATTTTGAGCTTTGGGTATTTTTGTGCTCTCTAACAACTTATCTTTCATATCCATAAGGAAAATATTTAACATGGTCTCTAAATATTCCAAAAAGTGCTTTAGACTTAGTAGGTTGGTGCATTTTCTTAGGATAGGATAGGCTTTAGACTGATTTCTCAAAATGGCTGACATTTATGAGTGGGTATGAGAGCGCGTGTGTGTGCGTCACCTTACCAACTTGTAATGCTCATAACTCTGCAACAAAAAAGGATATAAGAATGGGTTTTATATCATTAGAAAGAGAATTGTCTGATTTTTCCAACTGTGCCATTATCTAAGAATGGTCATTTGACACTTAATGTCCCTTTTGTGGTGCTGTGTCACAATTAATTGAACCGATTCTTTTCACTGTCTGTTCTCTCTCCCGGGCAACATTCATTAACATATCCTTTGCGTACCCTCTGTGTGTGTGCGTGCGCATGCAGACATTCTGAAACCTCCTATCACATGAACTTGAAATATGATGTATTTCAGTACATACAACATAGTGGGGAGCCTCTATCCATCTGTACCTTAGGTGGAGGACCATTGGGAGCCCTGAGTATGGTAGGGTGGGGTAGAACACCCCCCTCAAACAAGAAATCCTTTATCTCTTCTCTTTGACCTTCAGACATTTTGTATTAAATGTAAACGATAAAGGCCCATCCACATTACAACGTACCCCAACCATTTAAAAATTAGAAATAATCCTACGCACGCAAGATGCAGTATGATGTTACCTTCATTGTGTTACAGTATCTCTGGGCACATTGCAATATTTGAGGGTGGGGCAAAGCGCCCCCCTTAAAGCAAAAGATGCAGTATCATGTTGGTACCCTCATTGTGTTGCAGTGTCTCTGGACTGGAGAGCAGTCACACATTGCAGTATTGGAAGGGTGGGGCAAAGCGCCCCCCTTAAAGCATCATGTTGGTACCCTCATTGTGTTACAGTATCTCTGGGCTGGAGAGCAGTCACACATTGCAGTATTGGTAAGGTGGGGCAAAACGCCCCCCCCCCCCCCCCCCCCCTAAAGCAAAAGATGCAGTATCGTGTGGTTACCCTCATTGTGTTGCAGTGTCTCTGGGCTGGAGAGCAGTCACACATTGCAGTATTGGTAAGGTGGGGAAAAACGCCCACCCCCTTAAAGCAAAAGATGCAGTATCGTGTGGTTACCCTCATTGTGTTGCAGTGTCTCTGGGCTGGAGCGCTATAACAGTACTGGTGTCAGTGGCAGTGGAGGTTGTGGCCGTGCTCTGCCTCAAGGTGTTCATGCTGCGGCATACGTGGCTGCGGTCCGAATCCAACATGGATGAAGAAAGCATCACCGTCCTCTCCACACCCCGCGGGGTGGACCAGGACCCTCAGTTTGCAGACTCGGCGAACCTCCCGGACAGACGGACCTCCAAAGCGACCCCGGAGTTGCTCAGACTAATCCAGAAAGAGAAAGAGGTTGGAGAGAGGCTGAACGTCGGAGGGAAACCTTGGCTGGGTTTCCAGAGCTCGGCTGGTGTGAGGTTCACGGCCAACCCGCACCTGTCCTCGGCCACGTCAACGGCTCAGCTCGATCCCGTCCAGGACGCCAATCGGAAGGTGTCCAATGTGCCCTCCACTACATATTCCTTCGAGCGGTCTTCGCTGAAGAGTGTTCAGAAGTCCGATTCCTGCGAGTTCTCCAAAGCCATGGAGCTGTTCAGCAGTCACAAAGTGGACCAGCTGAAGCCCCAGGGAAGGCTGTCTCCGATGGAAGAGGACGACC
The DNA here is from genome assembly GCA_017654935.2 of Phymorhynchus buccinoides. Lineage (NCBI taxonomy): Eukaryota > Metazoa > Mollusca > Gastropoda > Neogastropoda > Raphitomidae > Phymorhynchus > Phymorhynchus buccinoides. The sequence continues at coordinate 61,543,481 of CM065684.1, forward strand.
TCAAAGAAAATGGTCAGACAACGGGCGAAAAAGACCCGCGCATCGGGTGAAACCCACACTGGGCAAAATAAAGGGGCTGGGCAAATTCCAGTGACGATTACTGGACCAAGCGAAACTTCTTTATGAAATAAAATTTCTGGATGCGACAATCTCAGCGGAAGTAAAACTTCTGGACAAAATGAAACCTCTTGTTGAAATTGAACTTCTTGACAAACCTAAACTTCTTGTAAGCATAAAAGTCTCAAAAGGAAACTTTTTGACAAAACGAAACTTGTAGACATGCAAATCTCAAACTGAAAATTCTTGACAAAATAGTCTTGTAAATAACGAAACTTTCTTAAAAATTTGAATTTCCTGGAATTAAATTAATGGAACTTCTTAAGAAAGATAGAATCCATGGGTATAAAACAATCTCTTTAATAAAATAAAACATCAATACGAGAATGTCCTTGGATGACATCGAATCCTCTGGATAAACGGAAAATTATGGATAAAAAATAGTTTACAAGCCTAGATAAAAACGGCCATTTTTAGTTAAACAAAAACACCAGAACTCATTTGGCATTTAAATAAAAACACCTTTCTAAAGTGGATCCCTAAGGCAAAGAAACATAAAGGTATAGACTCAATGAAAACTCGGGAATAAAACAAAACAACTCTGATAAACCTTGGAAATAAGAAATTGTGGTTGCCTCCTAACGATCTAACATAGATTCGCTCCCCTTCGACTGCTGGTTTCGGATTCTGCGACCTGATAAGCCAGGGTGTGGCTGTGAATTGGAGAGCGCCGTGGAAGCAACACCACACCACGGCCCAGAAAATGGGACAGGAAAAATAAATAAATAAATTATCGAGAGAAAAATTAAGCACATCCGACAAAGATGAAATGTGTTATTAAAAATTAAATTAAGATGACCAAAAAAATGTTTAATGAAAAAAAAGTTGGATAAGATTGAAATTCCTGGACAGAAATTATTTGCACTGTAACAAATAATTTAACAATAATTATTGCGACTTTCGGATAATGCATTTTAATCATGAATATTCAATTTGAGTGTAAGTATACAATACTAGCTTAAAAAGCAATAACGATATTTATATCTAACTTTTCTTTCAAATTGACAAATATTTACACATTATTCACCATCGCTTAGTGTAGCCTTGTATTAATAGAATTTACACCATTTTTCTTTTCTTTAATGCTTTCAGAGAAATTAAGTTGGTTTACTTGTGTTATTTTGGGTGTGTTGGAAATTAAAAACATCTACAGGGATTTTTTTTTAAAGATTGTTTGAGGGGAAAATATATAAGGAAGAATGACATTTTCTCTGTCTGCTTTCCTCTGTGTGTGTGTGTGTGCGTGTGTGCATTTAACATATATTATATGTTCTGTGACAGTGGTTTGTGACAGCGCATAAGCATGAATGTGACTGATCGTTACATTATCAAAATGTCTGTAGTTATGAAAGTAAGTGTTGCTGGCAATGATGTCGTTTATGAGTATGCACACGCACACACACATGCGTGCGCACACACACACACACACACAATCTTTTGCGCGCGTGCACACACACACACACACACATCTTTTGCACGCATGTGCACACACATATTTTGTGCGCACGCACGCACGCACGCACACACACACACACACTGCTCATCATTTAATTATCTCTAAATGAAATGTTTTCAATCAAACAACCATCAACACACAGCAATTGATTTCGTTGTACTATAATCTCAACCCTGTGTCTCAAACGAAATAAAATAAAGGCATTATTTCACAAACAGTTTATTGTTCCATTTAATTCATAATTTGTTTTTACAAACCCTGGGGTTTTGTTCCCCTCCTCTTTATACAATAGATCAACAAGAATATTTTGTAGCGTGCGTGCACTCGGTAGTCTTTTCCCTAGAACTTTCCAAAGCATCTAAAAATTAAAAATTAAACCTCATAGACACAACCATGATTCTACTCATCCATGCATTGAATGTTCGTCACAAATATTTGAAATATCAAAGTTATGGCATTACGCTTTTAAGTTTAATAAACGATTTCATAGGCTACATTTGTAGGGGGTAGCACCTTGTTGGCTTAGTTTATAGGATACTTAAAAAAAGAGTATTGGTTCGAGCTATAATAATTACGATATCAAAAATGCATTATGCAATAGATGTACATTAATTATTCAGTTAAGCAGGTTATTATTTTAACATTACATGCATATCTTTATTTTTACACTATAGAAAGCTTTGATTTTGTTATATTTTATGCATATATACCTAGGCCTTGATCATCAATGAAAGATGTTTACAATATCAAATGTTTGCACATGTGTATAAAACATTTTGCACGAAATAATAGTAAATGTACACATGAACGCATACACACGTGCGCGCGCGCACGCACATACAAGTGTAGAGTGGCACAGAGGTATCGCGTTCGCCTCGTGTCAACTAAACCCGAGTTCGAACCTGGGTACAGGGGATTTTTCCTCTCACTTTTCACTAGGCCTTACGTGGAGTCTTTCGGATGAGACAATAAACTGAGCTACCGTGCGCCCATGCACTTAGCACGCGTTAAACCCAGTGGCAACAAAAAAGTTGTCATTTGGTCAAACTTTAACCCCATCTCTTTCCTTCCTCATCAGTCACACAATATTCGCATGCAAAAAAAAACCGGGGGCGCGTCTCTGGCTGCGACGCGTTCTCCAGGTGAGAGCAACCCGAATTTCACAGAGACGCCTCTGTGACTATAAAGTACCTAATGCACATACATGTTCTCTCTCTCTCTCTCTCTCTCTCTCTCTCTCTCTCTCTCTCTCTCTCTCTCTCTCTCTCTCTCTCTCTCTCTCTCTCTCTCTCTCTCTCTCTCTCTCCTCCTTCTGGCTTTGTGAGAAAGAGAAAGATAGACTCATGGAAACAGAGACAGACATACAGAGAGGGAAAACAGAGAAGGACACAAAGGAGTAGAAAGAGAGTGCATATTATTCCTTCCAAAAATCCAATTATAAAGTAAGCTGCTAATTCCAACCAAAGTATGCAAACATCATTACAAACCAAAACTACTACTACTACTATAATGCACTCACTTCAAATGGAATAATCAACACATGCGTATTTCAAACATGCAATAATCCTTATACCGAACGAGAAAGGGCGTAACAGGGCCGCGAGGTCCACTTCTAGCCCCAATCACTACTACTACTACTACTACTACTACTACTACTACTACTACTACTACTACTACTACTACTACTACTACAAAAAGCATCAATGAATAAAGCGTAAGTGAAATATTCAAACACGTGTAAAAATATAAAACGCGAAATTAACATATCAGGAGAACATGAAGATATGATATTAATGAACAAAGCAATCATCAAGAAGAGTCAAACCGATTATAAACTGTACATCTGTTCCATTTGATGTGGTAAAATTGTATTGTTTGTTTTGTCTTTGTTTTATAGGAAAGGGGTAGTGCAAATTTGTCTGTTATAATTAGTCATGTAATTGGTATGTTGATGGCAGTATGATTTTATTTTAAGTTGCAGTATTGTATTCAAACGTGATTGAGAATGTGAATGTGGTCTGTTTCTTTTTAGAATGTTCATATTGTAACTAGTTTACTCTTGTATAATTAATTGTGTGTGAGTGTGCGTGTGTGCATGTATGTGCGTGCATGTATTTGTGTGTGTGTGTGTGTGTGTGTGTGTGTGAGATAGAGAGAGGAAGTAAGAGAACGTTGCGTGCAAGCATCGTGCTTATTTCACTTTCTTTGTTTGCCTTTAATGTTCTTGTTATCAATGTAAAGCGCACTGAGCTCATGTGAGAAAGCTATATAAATTCCCACTATTATTATTATTATTATGTGTGCATTTTCCCCCTGCCTTTTTCATGCCCTGCTATGTAATATGATGAACAAAAACCCGAACGCCCGCGTTGTTACTGGTAATAATTCGGAAATTAATTGACTTCCCTTTATCAAACACAATCATGGACATTATGTACTTTATTTGGTGTATGTGTGTGTGTTCGTTCATGTGTCTCTGTGTGGCGCGCGTGCGTTGTGTGTATATGTGTGTGTGTGCGTGTCTGGCTGTGTCTTTGCGCGTGCGTGCGCCTTGCTTTGAATGTTGTTTGTGGGTGTTCGTGCGCGCGTGTGTGTTATTGTGTTTGTGTGTGCGGGTACTAGGCCTACGGTATTAGTTAGGCCTCTTGATAGTTGCGTTTAGGCTGTTTCGTTTCTTTCTGTATGTATGTAAGTTGTTATTTGTTCTTCCCTAAATATTTTGTTAAGCGCTTAGAGCCCTTCATTGGAGATGAAGCGCTATATACATTTATCATACATTATTATTATTATTATTATTATTATGATTTTCCCCTAAGAGTGTCCGTTTAAATAAAAGCAATCATCATTTGCATACATCATCTGTCCATGTAATTCCTGATGTTATTGTTGTTTTTTCTGTTGTTATTCTAATAGACGATTTTCGGAAAAAAAATAGAATGCGTCTTTTTTAACACAAAATCGGATTGTCCCCCATTAAAAAGTAGGACAACCACAAGGCGTTTGTCCTACCAAGTAATGAAAGGCCACTCGCGCAAACCGCGAAATTATGTCCCTTGGCTATTGGCGAACATTTCCTATTAGGCCGTGTTCATTTAAAGCATAAGGCCGTGTACACACATAAGCGGATATTCCATGCGGAAACCCGTGCGCAATCAATAAATAAGTGAAACAAAGAAGGGAAAAGATTTGCGCACGTGTCCGAATTTCCCCTATATGCGTAAACTTTTATCTTTCTTTCTTCCACTTATTTAGGGTTTTCCGTACGGAACTTGTCTAATGTGAACCCGGGTTGATATTGTGAATCATTAGCTGTTGTCATTGTTGTTTTAATTTGGGCATCTCTTGAAGTTTACCAGCAGAAAGGATATGCTACATCCCCATGGCGTTTACACTCAGGGACAAGTTCTTCAGGTGAGGTAGTCTTCGTAATATGTGGGCCGATCCTGGAGGTACTGCAATACCAGGCCGACCCGTGGCAACCCTTCGCCGTCAGGTTGATATCGAAGCCATCCCCCGTGGGGATACCGGGGGGTTCTTTTGTATAAATAGTTCCCACACCTTCTGGAAGTTCTGTGCTTATAGCTTCCTCTAATCTGTCACTCTCTTTGAGTCTGCCTTTTCCCTTTGCTTTCTGTCATCTACTATCTTTCTGCCTTACCGGTACATTCTCCTGCGTTTTTTTAAGAAACACTTCCAAGAAGTTCCGGACTTGCTGGGCCTATTTCTTAGTAAGGCGCATAACGGCAGCATGACGTATCTGCGCTCATAATTGACAGGAAACTGTCTGAGCGATCGAAGCAGAAGATATCGAAGCCAAGCTAAGAAGTTTACCAAACGCTTGTCGTTTGTCATCACTTTGTCCGTTTAGATTAACGTTACTCTAAAGTTTATAAGCTTACATTTGTCATAAACGTAGGCCTACTGAAAGACAAGCAAAAACACCGTTTGGTTTCAGCATAGCTGTAGTTTGCTTTATGTTTGTTTGATTGTTTGGGGTTTTGTTTGTTTGTTTGTTTCAGTGTTTGTTTGTTTGTTTCAGTGTTTGTTTGTTTTATTCATTGATGAATCCTTTGTTTGACTCAACTAAGAAGAAAATGTGATTAACATCCTCCAACCTGCTAAACAAGTACATATGGGATATTTATTTCTAAATGTAAAGATAGTGGGGCGATTCTGGAGGGATACTGCGATTACAGGAAAGACCCGTAGTATTCAAGAAAGAAAAAACACCTGATGAGTCAACGAATCACATTCGGCAGTTGATGACATCATCACCCTCTTCTCTCCCTTTTTCCCGGGGTTTCTCGAGGTCGCCGCCAGGGGGCAGTGGTTTGCACACGGGCTCCTCCTGCGTCACTTCCGGGGGGGCGTCGTTGTCGAAGCCGAGGGATTTGCGGCATAAGTGCCACGTGACCACCGCACACAGCACGTGACTGGTCATATTTGGCACGGCGCGCATGCGGTCTCTGTGGAGTGAGACAAATGTGACATTAAGACCCACCAGAACACGTGTCAAAATCACGAGTTTCACGTGTTTTCCCTCTTATAGCTGGTAAGAAATCTTGTTTTGGCCAGGCTTGACTCCCATACAAATGCCCTCAAATTGAAAACGAAACATTTTTAAAGAGCTGCCTCAATTTAAAGTTGGGGGCATTTGTATGTGGGTCACAGCTACCCAGAAAAAACCAAGGGACTTAATCGTGGTGGGTCAGTGTGTATCTAAGATCTACTCCGGGGCAGTGGGTGGATGCCTGGCGCATCCTCAGCATACTGTGAACATCTCACAACCGCAGTACACCATACAAACAACTTCCAAACCAACATTCTGGCCGCCGAACCACAACTCACTAAAAGAAAAATGAAAGAGGCCATTGAAATCAAAGAAAGGAGACCCAGCTTGAATGGAGACTTTGGATAGGATTTACCCCCCATCATGGCCACTGCAACTAGGGTTATTAACGCCCTTGACAGCGAGAGTTAATCCCTTGCTGGTCAGTACACAAAAGGGCATTCAATCTTGCTTTTTCTTCTTCCTCTGCGTTCCCAGGCCATATAGCCATAATCGATAAGGTACGTATGTGTCCGGATTTCAATTTTCACTGGTCTCCCCGATGTGTACAGCCGACACATTCCGATTTCGGAGGTCAAAGGAGAAAAATTATTTGGAAGATTTTTTGAAAAAGCAGTTGTTGCAGTGGCCTCAACTAGGGTTATTGGCGAGAGTTAATCCCTTGCTGGTCAGTACCCAGGCATCTACCAAGTGCATTCACTCTTGCAAAAGGCAGTCGTTGCGGTGGCCAATAACAGCATACTGAACTTCATAATCAAGCCAGCTCTGTCTGACAACAACTCAAAAGGCAAACAAGACAGCCCCATCCCCAAGATACACCAGCTTAGTATGGGTTGACAAAGGCCAGCAGTAAGCTGGCCAAAAATTTCCCTAGTAAGTATTTTTCATTTTCATTGACTCTGAGTTAGAACAAAACTAAGCACGATTAATGATGATGATGTTGACGGTTTCAATACTAACGAGAACCACTCCAGGGCGATGATGATGCCCCGGGGAAAGTGGGGGGTGGGGGGTGGCTGGGGAAAATAGGATTATCATGATGGTGATGATGATGAAGATGATCATGAGAATGACAATGACGATGACGATAATGTTGACGGTTTCAATACTAACGAGAACCACTCCAGGGCGATGATGATGCCCAGATTGGCAGGGGGTATTCCCAGGGATGATAGGATCATCAGGATGGTGACGATGCTGGAACTGGGCACACCGGGAACCGCCAAGGAACCCACTGCTGCCAGAATACTGCACAACACACACAAGATAGAGGAAGAGACCCAAATGTCGGACGAGTCCTAAATATGGGCAGTAGTTTTGTTTTAGTTGTTTTTTTCTAAAACAGTCAAATGATGGACAGCATAGGTTAAACCCAGTGGCAACTAAACAGTTGTCATTTGGTCAAAAGCAGTCACACAAGAATCGCATGCAAAACACATTTTAAAAAAAGTGTGTGGCACTTCTGGCTGCGACGCGCTCTCCAGGTGGGAGCAACTCGAATTTCACAGAGACGCCTTAGTATAAAGTACCTAATAATGAGAATGCTTTTCTAAACAAAAATATGACAGTGCGGTGATTTAATGTCTTCTTCATTTCTTAGTGCTTCTGGGTGATATTAACTAGTCGTTGATTTACTTTAAGTTTAAGCTTGTATGTGTCACTGTCCGGACTTTGAACCCCGAATGTCTAATGTCACACAGTTTAATTGTTGTTTTTAAGTCAAATAACTGTTGCTGTTTTGGAGATTAAGAGACCAAAATTAGCATGAATATACATTTTATTGTCTATTCAGTGTAGTCTTTTAAATGTGTGTCGCGGTTTTTTTAAATTTTGAAGGTTTTGACATTTATTTTGCATCCGGACATTTGGGGCCCTTGCTCTATATAAGTACAGCCCGGTTAACAAAATAGACGAGAGAGCAGCACCACCACAAACGAGAACCAAGTGCAGAACTGACGTAATCAAATGGAACTGACGTAATCAAATGGAACTGACATAATCAAATGGAACTGACGTAATCAAAATGGCGTCGCTGACGGTGACGGTGTCGTCTAGCTGGGCGATGTAGACACACGTGCAGGCGATGAACATGGCGCTGCCATCACGGTTCAGGGCCGTCGCCATGGGAACCACGAAGCGCGAGACCCGGATGTCCACGTGGTTCTTCTCTTCCACGCAGGTCAGCACTTCCGGCATGGTTGCCGCCCTGAAAACAAAAACTCGGAACTTTATAAAAAAAATCTATGGGCAATGGGTGGATGTCTCGTGCCTCCGTACGGGGAGCTGGACGACCCCGCTCCCCTCCACAAGTCTCTCCCAGTGGAGATACCGGGGGGTGTCTTTTGTTCAAATAGTTCCTCCATTTTCTGGAAGTTCTGTGCTTGTAACTTCCTCTAATCTGTCACTCTGCTTGACTCTGCCTTATCCCTTTGCTTTCTGTCATCTACTGTCTTTCTGACTCATTGGCCCATGCTCCTGTCCCTGCCCCCCCCAAAAAAAAAAACACACACCCAAATCATCCAAAAAGTCTTTGAAATAATGTTCTCCTCCGAAATCGTAATGTGTCGGCTGAATGCAACAGGGAGACCAGTAAAAACTGAAGATACATACCTACCTCACCCATTAATGCCTTATGACATGGGAACACAGAAGAAGAAAAAAGAACAATATCTTTTTTATCACGGATTAAGATTCCTGTGCCAGTAATATTCCAGTCTGTCAATAGTAACTGTTCATTCAGGTAAGTAAATCACGCAATATTTAGGCCCTATGTGGCTGAATATATAGCGTTCAAATAACAGAACATCATATCAAGGTCTCTGTTCAAGTGAACATTTTTCACTCTTTCCCCATGGCAACACAGTGATGTGCAAGTCATATTATGACTGGCCTATCGATGTGTTGCCATGGGGAAAGAGTGAAAAATGTTGCCATGAATTGAGACCTTAAAGACCCCCCACGTCACGTGTCAGATTCACTCTTATGCTAGGAAGATTTCTTAGGATTTCTTACCAGCTATAGGAGGGAAAACACGTGAAACCGTGATTTTGACACGTGACGTGGTGGGTCTTTAAACAACATTGACATGACATTGAAGAACAAAAACAATTCAAGGGAAGAAACTAACGAGCTGGCCGTGGCCACACCGGTGATGACGGCCCTTGAGGCTCCCAGCAGGAAGCGGAAGGGGTTGCCGCGCATGACAGCCACGTAGATGAGCGAGATGAAGACAAAGGCGCAGATGAAGTTGCCGATGACCTCGGCCAGCACGAAGAAGCCCAGCCCCGTGAACGTGGCCTTGAGGTCAGTGGTGCTGGCGATGGCCTTGGCGATCAGGCTGGCCACTCCGATAGGAGTCAGCCTGGAGAAAGTAGCATCAAGAATATGACGGAGCTATTGAAATGAAAGAAAAAACAGTTTGAGCAGAGACCATGGATAGATTGGATTGGAGAGGCAAAGTATTGTTTCTTTGGATAGATTGGATTGGAGAGGGGAAGTATTGTTTCTATGGATAGATTGGATTGTAGAGGGGAAGTGTTGTTTCTTTGGATAGATTGGATTGTAGAGGGGAAGTATTGTTTCTTTAGATAGATTGGACTGAAGAGGGGAAGTATTGTTTCTATGGATAGATTGGATTGTAGAGGGGAAGTGCTGTTTCTTTGGATAGATTGGACTGAAGAGGGGAAGTATTGTTTCTTTGGATAGATTGGATTGTAGATGGGAAGTATTGTTTATTTGGATAGATTGGACTGAAGAGGGGAAGTATTGTTTCTTTGGATAGATTGGATTGTAGAGGGGAAGTATTGTTTATTTGGATAGATTGGACTGAAGAGGGGAAGTATTGTTTCTTTGGATAGATTGGATTGTAGAGGGGAAGTATTGTTTATTTGGATAGATTGGACTGAAGAGGGGAAGTATTGTTTCTTTGGATAGATTGGATTGTAGAGGGGAAGTGTTGTTTCTTTGGATAGATTGGACTGAAGAGGGGAAGTATTGTTTCTTTGGATAGATTGGATTGGAGAGGGGAAGTATTGTTTCTTTGGATAGATTGGATTGTAGAGGGGAAGTATTGTTTCTTTGGATAGATTGGATTGTAGAGGGGAAGTATTGTTTATTTGGATAGATTGGATTGGAGAGGGGAAGTATTGTTTCTTTGGATAGATTGGATTGAAGAGGGGAAGTAGTTTCTTTAGGATTGGATTGTAGAGGGGAAGTATTGTTTCTTTGGATAGGATTGGAGAGGGGAAGTATTGTTTCTGGATAGATTGGATTGGAGGGGAAGTATTGTTTCTTTGGATAGATTGGATTGAAGAGGGGAAGTATTGTTTCTTTGGATAGATTGGATTGTAGAGGGGAAGTATTGTTTCTTTGGATAGATTGGATTGTAGAGGGGAAGTATTGTTTCTTTGGATAGATTGGATAGAGGGGAAGTTTGGATTGGATTGGAGAGGGGAAGTATTGTTTCTTTGGATAGATTGGATTGTAGAGGGGAAGTATTGTTTATTTGGATAGATTGGATTGGAGAGGGGAAGTATTGTTTCTATGGATAGATTGGATTGTAGAGGGGAAGTGTTGTTTCTTTGGATAGATTGGATTGTAGAGGGGAAGTATTGTTTCTTTGGATAGATTGGATTGGAGAGGGGAAGTATTGTTTCTATGGATAGATTGGATTGTAGAGGGGAAGTATTGTTTCTTTGGATAGATTGGATTGTAGAGGGGAAGTGCTGTTTCTTTGGATAGATTGGATTGTAGAGGGGAAGTATTGTTTCTTTGGATTTGGATTGTAGAGGGGAAGTATTGTTTCTTTGGATAGATTGGATTGTAGAGGGGAAGTATTGTTTCTTTGGATAGATTGGATTGTAGAGGGGAAGTATTGTTTCTTTGGATAGATTGGATTGTAGAGGGGAAGTATTGTTTATTTGGATATATTGGATTGGATTGTTTCTTTGGATAGATTGGATTGTAGAGGGGAAGTATTGTTTCTTTGGATAGATTGGATTGAAGAGGGGAAGTATTGTTTCTTTGGATAGATTGGATTGTAGAGGGGAAGTATTGTTTCTTTGGATAGATTGGATTGGAGAGGGGAAGTATTGTTTCTTTGGATAGATTGGATTGTAGAGGGGAAGTATTGTTTCTTTGGATAGATTGGATTGTAGAGGGGAAGTGTTGTTTCTTTGGATAGATTGGATTGTAGAGGGGAAGTGTTGTTTCTTTGGATAGATTGGATTGGAGAGGGGAAGTATTGTTTCTTTGGATAGATTGGATTGGAGAGGGGAAGTATTGTTTCTATGGATAGATTGGATTGTAGAGGGGAAGTATTGTTTCTTTGGATAGATTGGATTGTAGAGGGGAAGTGCTGTTTCTTTGGATAGATTGGATTGTAGAGGGGAAGTATTGTTTCTTTGGATAGATTGGATTGTAGAGGGGAAGTATTGTTTCTTTAGATAGATTGGATTGTAGAGGGGAAGTGCTGTTTCTTTAGATAGATTGGATTGTAGAGGGGAAGTACTGTTTCTTTGGATAGATTGGATTGTAGAGCTAGAGAGGAAGTACTGTTTCTTTGCTCATTTTGCTATCTTTGCTGTTTCCTGTTTTCTTGTGTGTCTATGTTGATAAAGGCGCATTCGCCAAAATATCCAGATGTTTTGTTGTGTCTCTTGTGAATAAAATAACGTCACTTTACACTTGTTGTGTGCCTGCTTGTTTGTTGCATGTTCCAGTGACGTTGCAGTGTGTTTCAGTGGGTTTTTTTCCAGTGGACTAGCTTAAGTAGTGGCCGTGAAGTCGTTAAGGAAGGATATTACAAAGTCTCGTCGAAAAACAGTAAGAGAGAGACAGACAGAGAGACTAAAGAGCCAGTGAGACAGAGACAACGACAAAGAGAGTAAGACTGTGTGTACATATACGCGCAAGTCCGCTCGGAAAACCATGCGCAATCCCAAAAAAACCCAGGTGGAAGTAAGAAATTTGAAAGTGTGCGCATTACACGCGGAAACCCATCCGTAATCCCATCCGCTTATTTCTTATATAAGTGTATGGGGTTTCCGTACGGAACTTGAGGATTGCGGATCTAACGCGCACAAGGCCTAAGAAAGGCACACTGACCAGATGATCCAGTGGACCAGCTTGATGACGACCTCTGCAGTGGCCGTGAGGAAGTTGAGGAAGGGTTTAGCTATGTATCATTGAAAGACAGACAGAGACAGACACAGACAGAGACAAAGAGACCAAGAGAGAGAGACTGACCAGATGATCCAGTGGACCAGCTTGATGATGACCTCTGCAGTGGCCGTGAAGAAGTTGAGGAAGGGTTTAGCGATGTCGCCTTGCTGAGCCGCCGCCATTCCAACTGCAGCACTCACGATCACCAGCCCTGAATACAGATCACGCGAAGCCTTAGAGTCAAAGCGGACAATCTCCAGATAGTCCATTGACTTAGTATTGAACTTCTAGCGAAAACTAATAACTTGCAATAAAAATGATTAATAATACTATAAACTGGGGATTATGCCATTTTCTTAGGTCTGTTTTTAACACAGGCTATTAGCGTAGTTTCTGCAAGAAGTCCAAAATAAGTCAATGGACTATTTGGAGATAATCCGTTTTGACTCTAAGGCATCGAAATAGTATACAATGGGGATCACGTTATTTATATTCCTTCAGTCTTCTTTTAATGCAAGTTATTAGTTATGGCAGTGGGTTCCATAATAAGTCCATGGACTATCTGGAGATAGCCCGTTTTGACTCTAAGGTATTGGTGTAACCCAAAAGCATTGCAAATCATGAATAAACACGCTACGTTCATAAGATGTTTTAAAGTAATAATTGAGCTAGACTACGCCTTTGCTTCTTCGGGTCAGTGAAGAAGACTCTTTGCATACAAAGGTTATAACATTCTGGTTTTATTTTTCCAAGATGTGAAATAAATCCGTATTCAAGGGAGACAGCCTTGATTTTAAATGTTTAGGAAAGAAAACACATTTATTTCCAAGGAATAAACAGTCTGAAGATTAAATTTGTTAATATATTTCACGCTACAACAAAAGGGTTTTGTACAAAGTATGTTCCAATGGTAACCTACTTTCTGTTTCTTAACAAAATCCAAAAACGCTTTTGAAAAACTAAACTCGAATCTTTCCAAATCTAAAACAATCCAAGTGTTGGCATTATTTTGGACAGTTTTACCATTAATTTTGTGGGTTGCGTTTTGCCAGTTTTAGTCATTTTCATTTGAGATTGCAAACAGTGCTAACCTCCGCCATGGAATACCTTTCAGATGAGGGAAAAATACAAGGAAACAGATGCAAGGTACAGATTTCATACTTGCACTTGTAGGGCCTACATTTTGTTCTCATAGATAAGCAGACAAGTGAATTCTTGACAAATGGGCGAAAAATGTCTTTCTTGACAAGGATGTTTATCAGGCGATAGAAATTACCAAGAACTAAAAACCTCACTATTTTAATTTCACAGACGGCTTTCTAATGGACACAAACAAGAAAGTGAAAATATGTTGTGTACCCTCTCCCCACCCCCTTTTTGGTTTTCCCTTCCCCCCTCCCCTTTTTATGTTCCTTTCATAATCTTCTTCCTTTTCTTTGTCTGTCCTTTCTTCTGTCACAGATAATAAACCCCTCGTCAAGCTGATCTTTGTCAAATGCGTGGATTCTTCGTAGCTGATACGCGTACGGTTCAGTTGCTGTTAATGTATATGTTGATTTATTTATTTAATAAATAATATTTTTTTATGTTTGAGTTTATCATTGTGATGATGTAGTTGATCGCGATGTGTAGTTGCGAAACTGAATGCGCTCTTGTCGTTTGTAACACTTATTATGGAAACACTTGGATTTTGGAATGTTTTCGCTCCTTCAATACAAGGGGCCCAAAACAGTGACAACAGTGGCTGTACCTAGGATGTTGGTTCCAGCCGAGATGTCCAGATAGCGGATCAGACTGACGGCGGTGCTGTTGTCAGCGGCGTCCTCTGGCTCCTTGTAGCGGGTCTGGGTCTTCTGGAAGCAGGCCGCCACCACGTTGTCTGGAACCAGGTTCCTGTAAAACACTGCCCGTTAGCATAACGTCATTGCTGCTGTTGTTGTCAAAATGGTTGTCATCGGGTTTTTTCGTTTGTTTGCTGTCCCATCTCCTGAGCCATACAGTGGGGTTGCTCCCACGCCTTTCATTCCGAATCCGAAGTCGAAGCCACACCCCGGCTTGTTCAAGTCGCATAATCCGAAACCAGCAATCCAAGGGGAGCGAAGGCCGTCAGGAGGCAACCAATCGAGAAGACACTGCACTGCTGCCGAGTTCAGTATAGCCTGTTCTGAGCTAAAGTATGCAGGACACCACCTACTAAACCCCCTACTGACAACAATTATGTCTTAGTCGCGGAGCCCGCGTGAGTGAGGTCCTCCTCCGAGGGCGCCACCACGACCGTCCACCAACAGCTCCCCATAACATACTGATCCCTATGACTATGACCCGAACTCACCAAGGACATAGACTTGGATTGATAATCGAAACTGAGATCACCGCGAGAGCAGGGCATGCAGGCCACATAACTGTGTGACATTTGAGAGATTGTCCAAGTTCGTTAGCTGAATTATCATCGTTGTCGTTCTAAACCTAATCGTAACCATCACCGTCTTCGTCGTCTCCCTCCTTTTCATTCCTCCTCACATACACGCTCATACACCCATACACACACGCGCGTGCTCACGCACATGTACATATACACACACACACACACGTAAGCACGCACCAAGTATGGATTAAAGTTATAAACCTGTCGTAAAGTGGATAGAGCTTTCGATTTTACAGCGTTCGTAAATAAAACCGATTTTCTCGCAACATGGTACGAAATCTTTAAGTCTTGGTTGTAGTGTTCAGACATAAAACATTGCCGGGGTCAGAGAGCACTGCAGAGAAAGGGAGAGAGGGGACGGGGGTGGCAGAGACAAAGGCAGACAGACACACAAACAAGCAAGTAGACTGGTTCTATGAGGTCAGCAAATAGAGATTTGGAGTCTTCATGGCGTGTAATCATGCGTATGTCTTAGACAGTCAACACGGGTAGTAGTATGTAAAATAGACTAAACTCACCAAAACGATTGGCTTTTTAGTCTCATTTTCTACCCGTGTTGGCTGTCCAAGACACACTCATGATTACACACCCATGTGAGTTCATAATACAGACAGTCAGACCGTAGACGTATAGACAGGCAAACGGGCAGGCAGACATCAAATCTAACGGCATCAGCGAAGACATCAAAGGTCTTCAAATTACGAGTGTACGCAGTCCAGACAGACAGACGTACAGGCAGGCAGACACAGACATACAGACAAACAGACATAGAGGCAAATAAAGATGCAGACAGGGAGACATAGACTAGACAGGCAGGTAAAGACAGACAGGCAGACGGACATACAGGCAGGTAAACATACAGCAGGCAGACACAGACAGGCAGACGGACATGCAGGCAGGTAAACATACAGCAGGCAGACACAGACAGGCAGACTGACATACAGGCATGTAAACATACAGCAGGCAGACACAGACAGACAGACGGACATGCAGGCAGGTAAACATACAGCAGGCAGACACAGACAGGCAGACTGACATACAGGCATGTAAACATACAGCAGGCAGACACAGACAGACATACGGACATGCAGGCAGGTAAACATACAGCAGGCAGACACAGACAGGCAGACGGACATACAGGCAGGTAAACATACAGCAGGCAGACACAGACAGGCAGACGGACATACAGGCATGTAGACATACAGCAGGCAGACACAGACAGGCAGACGGACATACAGGCAGGTAAACATACAGCAGGCAGACACAGACAGAAAGGCAGGATCATATACAGACAGACTGGCAGAATGCATGCAGACAGACAAACAAACAGACAGATGAACTGACCGAATGACGTCAGCAAAGAGGTCTGACGTCTTCGGTTTATCAGTGTCCAAAGTAAGGACAGACAGATAGACAGACTGAGGAACTGACCTGATGAGGTCAGCAAAGAGGTCCGAAGTCTTCAAGTTACCAGTGTCCAGTGTGGTGGTGTCAGAACTGTCGGCTCCGCTGGACCCTGGCGACACCACGAATACAATTCCATGGGTGCAACTACACACAATGGAAACAACTGAAAGGCCGGGGTCTAGGGGTAATGTCCCCCTGCAGCTGAAGCAAAAATGGATTTATGAAGGTATTTTGGTTAGCTTTTTCCACAATTTATACAAATGCTTATTTCAAAGTGTTTGAACAATATAGTAGACACACAAAGATCCTGTTGACAATTTTTTTTAAAAAGGAACTTCCTGTTCTGGTAAAATTCAAAAACAGGAAATCCTGGTATGCCAGTAAAAGTTGCACCCATGCAATACTCTGTGTGTGTGTGTGTGTGTGTGTGTGTGTGTGCGTGTGCGTGTGCGTGTGCGTGTGTGTGTGTGTGTGTGTGCGTGTGTGTGCGTGCGTGTGTGTGTGTGCGTGTGTGCGTGCGTGTGTGCGTGCGTGCGTGCGTGCGCGCGCGCGCGCGCGCGCGCGTGTGTGTGTGTGTGTGTGTGTGTGTGTGTGTACGTGCGTGTATGTGTGTGTGTGTGTGTGTGTGTGTGTGTGTGTGTGCGTGTGTGCGTGTGTGTGCGTATGTATGCGTGTGTGTGTGTGTGTGTGTGTGTACGTGCGTGTGTGTGCGTGTGCGTATGTATGCGTGCGTGTATGTGCGTGCGTGCGTGCGTCTGTTTCGTGTGTGTTTTTTGCTTTGTTCAATTTGACGTCTTTTCACTTTAGACGACTACAATATTATAAATGAATGATATCGAAATTAAAATGATATTATTACATAAATTAAAACATACTAAATCTAAAGGCTTAATTCAATTAAACAAGAACAATAACGAAAAACTTTAACTCATCTGTTTAAAACAATGGAATAAAAAAAAAATTGAAACTAACAAACCAATGGGACTATGAAGTAAATGTCTTGATACATCAGACAAATAAATAATGGGAAGTTACAATTTTAAAATCATCTATTGAAGAAGAATTTTCAGGTAATTGGAAATTGGGTAGGTACTCCTTCAAAAGGGTACTATTGTGTGTGTTTTTGTGTGTGTGTGTGTGTGTGTGTGTGTGTGTGTGTGTGTGTGTGTGTGTGTGTGTGTATGTGTATGTGTATGTGCGTGTGTGTGTATGTATGTATGTATGTATGTATGTGCG
>CM065684.1:61568353-61570853 GCA_017654935.2 Phymorhynchus buccinoides
TACACCCACGTTCACCCCCACACACAGAGACACTGACACATACCCCACGTTCACCCCCCACACAGAGACACTGACACATACACCCACGTTCACCCACACACACAGACACACACACCACCACCACCCCACCCCAACACACCGCTATACTATGTTATACGCTCAACCACAACCAGACAGATAATAATGGATTAATAATAATAACAATAATTTAATTCATTTTAGAAAAGTGACGCCTGTCCCTCGCGAGGCTCCAGGCGCCATTACAGACATACAAACCAACAGGTTTAAGAAAGAAGAAAAAGGAGACATACAAGATTAAAACATTTGGGTTTTTTAAGAAAGAAAAAAAAGAACTTTGACATCGTAAGAACAGGATATAATTAGAAAACATTAAAATTAAATACATGCGGGGAACATATACCCCCAGCCCCATCCACTCTCTCTCCACCCTATTGACCTATTATTATTTTTGTGCATGCGATTTTTGTGTGACTGATGAGGAAAGAAGGGGGGGGGTGTAAATTTGGAGTAAATTACATTATTTTCGTTGCCACAGGGTTTAACGTGTGCTAAGTGCATGGGCACACGGGACCTCGGTTTATCGTCTCATCCGAAAGACTCCACGTTCAGACCGTAAGGCCTAGTGCAGAGTGTGAGAAAAAATCCCCTGTACTCAGGTTCGAACTCGGGTTTATTGTATACGAGGCGAACGCGTTCGGCGTTACCTCTGTGCCACTCTACACCGTCTTAAAATATGAGACAGACAGACAGATAGAGAGACCGCATGAAGACAGACAGACTGACAGAAAAAAGGCACAGAGAGAACGAGATAGAGGGTACGAATATCAGTGAAAAAGACAGACACAGAGACACATACAGAGCAGGACAGAAAGACAAAAGGGGAACATAGAATACGAATACGAATACGATTTTTTTTAAACAGATATAGGCATAGGCCCCTTCCTGATGGGGGTGTCACAATGATAGAAACATAAATCATGCAATAACATATTTGGTTACACATAGATACATACATTATTTCTTTTTCTTATTTTAAGCATTCACATTCTTGCCAAAAATGTTTTAGCTACTCGCTGTACGTAATCGCTTTAAAGCTTCGTACATAAACAAAGCTAGATTAGTTAAGGCATTTAGATTTATATTGGACATAAGTAAAGCGTATCTGAAATGACAGGGATACTTGTAATATTTAGCCTGAATATATTTCACCCTCAAATCCTGCAGCATTTGACAACAAAGTGTAATATGAACAACATCCTCTTCAACACAATGGCATAATCTACATAATATTTTATTAGCACTATTACTATATCTAAGTCTATGAACATAGAGAAATACAGAGACATAGACATAGCCTACACACAAACAGACGCACACAGAGCCTTACGGGGCAGACACACTGCATACGATGCGATCCGACTGGTGTGAGGCATGATTCTCGTGAGATTCTAATGTCTAAATGAATCTGATGAAATTCTACTGGTTTTGTTCACTGTAATTATTTGTAGTCCCTGTACACAAATCTGATGAAATGTCTGTATTTTTGTATCAGACATTTCATGTAATTCGCGTGAATGAATGAAAGTTCGTTCAACGTCCTCCGGCCTGGAACAGGCACATATGGGACATTAATAACTATAAAAAAATAGTGGGACGATCCTGGAGGTACTGCAATACCAGGAAAGTCCGGAAGTTGGTTTTAATAATCAAGCTAGACTGGGTATTACGTATATGTCATTCGTGTATTGGGGTGAGTATAGTGAACGAAAACGGAAGAATTATTTTCTAGACGGAAGTATTTCACGTGAATGATGACTCACAGACATCGTCACAATCGGATCGCAGTCGGATCCCATGGTACGCGGTGTGTCTGCCCCTTAGCGCGGCATGGTATTCCAGTGCTGACTTGCCAGCAATGCGAGGCGCTCTGCTTAGTCTATTGCAGTGTCACAAGAGCTATGATAGATCATGCTAATAGTATACATAATCCTCACCTTGGCCTTTACTCAAATGGCTTTTGTCATTGGTTGACATTAGCCTGTAGAAAGGGCCAATAGTAAACGAGAGCTGTACTATAAATGATATTCTACAGTATTGGAATATCATGGTGCAGCTTAGTCTTTCGTGGAAGACTATGACTCTCTAACTAGGGGGACATTTGCACTGGCTTTAGTGCTGCAGCCAGTGGGATTGGTTGGCCTTTGGGGACCTTCCCCAAATCCAACTCTCGTCCTCAAACCCCTTTGGCCGAGAGAGTGGGGATGTACCCTGGGCAAGGCTTCTCCGCTATAAACAAATTGTAGCCCAGCCCATCGGAATAGCATCTGCCCCCTCTGCTATCTGGCAGTCATTCTCGGAAACAACAGACAGGCAACAACAACATAATCGTCACCATTACCTCTCTAGTAATCTCTCGTAATCTCTCTCTCTCTCTCTCTCTCTCTCTCTCTCTCTCTCTCTCTCTCTCTCTCTCTCTCTC
>CM065684.1:61575853-61588353 GCA_017654935.2 Phymorhynchus buccinoides
AAAAAGGACGATGGTACATTTTGGCTTATACTGTACCTCTCGTTATAATGTCATGTAGGTGTGCACGCGTATGTTCGTGCGTTCGTGAAGAGAGGGGGCGGGGGGGGGGGGGGGTCATTGAATTCAACAAAATATTGGAAAGTAAACTCAGTTTTTTCAACTGAACATTTGCTGAATACAATAAATATACGATAAAAATTCAGGTTAGTGAAATTCTCATTCGGATTCGCTCGACTAAGTTTGACAGTCCAGAGAATGGTGAAAATGTATATATAATTGTGTTCACCCTTCCATCATTATATTTCGAGATAGGGCTTCATAATATAAATATATTTTGTTTGCGAGAATGCCCTGTCTGTTATAAGTTGAATAGTCTTGTGACAGTAAAAAAAACCACCCACCGTTATTTAAAACTTTTTTTCATAAACGTAAACAACTGTCGTTTAAACCAAGGGTGAATCCGTGGCAAAATAATCAAAGTGATGATTGTGGCCACGCACAGCGAAGAAGAAGAAAGAGTGAAGTTTACTCACCTACCCAGACGAGAGCATCGTCGGACACACCCACGGTGTAGAGAGTGAAACCGATGGCAAAGCCCACGGCAGCCCCCGCCACTGACAGCACCAGCAGGGCCGGGTCCCACTTCATGAACCGCTGACAACACCCCGCCATCTTGGAATCTTCCTCTCCTTCCGTTTCCGTCGTAGCTGCTTCCGGTCGACTGGAACAAAACGAGACCACTTTCATCCGCCTCATTTCCATCAATCATCAAAAAGAAGATTTTTTTTCAAATTCCGTGGCCTGCTCTCATGGTGACCTCAGTTTCGATTTCCAGTCCAATGCATGCCCTTCATGCGTTCGGGTCAAAGTCATGGGGATCAGTATGTTCTGGGGAGCTGTCCATGGTGGCACCCTCGGAGAAGGACCTCACTCACGCTGGCTCTGCGACTAAGAAATTACTGTCGTCAGTAGGGGGCTTAGTAGGTGGTGTCCTGCGTGTGTTAGCTCAGAACAGGCTCCACTGAACTCCACCGAGGTGACTCAGCAGTAGTGCAGCGCCTCTTCGGTTGGTTGCCTCTTGGTGGCCTAACATAGATTCGCTCCCCTTGGACTGTTGGTTTTGGATTCTGCGATCTGACAAACCAGGGTGTGGCTGCGAGTTAGGATTCAGAATGAACATCGTGGGAGCAACGCCACTGTACGGTCCAGAAGAAGAAACATATTACATGGATAAAAGGCGGACCTGTGTGGAAGGACAAAAGAATGGTCTTTTCTTCAGATTTTAGGAAGGAAAGGAACAGTTCAGATTCACGAAGGGATGGTTCGGACAGGGGGAGGGTCAATGTAAGGGGAGGGCGGGTGATAGAAAACCCACAAATCAAGTTCATCGCGCTTGTTGCGGTACAATTTGTCCAAACGGTAGAAAATGTCAAAAGTTGGGCATTAACATGTCGTATAAAGTGTCCAAATTTAAGACAGTTTGTACCATATTTGCGGTACAAAATGTCCAAACGGTACCATTTATCTTAGTTTGGACATTTTGTTCCACTGTCATATATTTATGCCGACTGAGGTATTTGAATAAGCTGCAAAGAAAATGATATGCTAGCACAGGTGAGTGATCACTTTGCCATGCACTTGCAGATGTTGACCATTTTACAGCTTCATTTGTCTGCCAAGTGTTCCTGTTCATTGCACAATGCAGATGACTAGCAGTCAGTGCCACTGACCAGTGATCACTTTGACGTAAATTCCAGTTTCATTATTTAACAGCTTATCAATGTGTACTACTACTGTACCTTGCCCAATGTAGATGACCAGTGGTCAGTGACAATGACCAGCTGTCACTTTGACGTAAAAATCAGATTTTGATTCTTAACTCAATTTTGGACATTTTGTGCCGTTTGGATAAAATGTACAGCAAAAGCGCCGTCTATGTTTCCTGTGGGACACATTTCGGCGTTTTCAGTTGTTTTCCTCATTTGTTCTGTGACCTGCCAGTCATCTCAATCAAATTCGACTCGCATACTTTGTGCAGTCCATGGTAGTTTGCATAAGGTCCCTAAAACCAAAGGCGTCTCTGGTTTAGATGCTATGCTAACTAGGAAGGAGCATGTCTGTGTAAAATGTATTAACGTGTGTACCATCCCGGGATACATAAAAATGACAGACAGACAGAGAGGTAGGAGGTTGTCAGCTATTGAATTACATTCTATCGCCCATGGTGAGTAGTGTAGGTATTGGTATTGGTATTTGGTATATTCTAGTCACAGAGACTTAAATCTCTGTGAAATTCGGGCTGCTCTCCCCCGGAGAGAACGTCACCGCAAGCGCAGCACCTACCCTTTTTTTGGGGGGGTGGGGTGGGTGGGGGGGGGGGAGGGGGAGGAGGGTAAGGAGGGGGGGGGGGCAGATTTGGGAAACATAGCTATGAATTTGATCATACCAGACAGTGGGATTTCTCCCTGCTCTTACTGACTTTTAACTGCCGTGGTATTTTTACGTGCGTAAAGCGCACGGGTCAGACAAGCTTTAAGTCCCTATCCAAAGGACTCGACGTTCAGTTCGATTTTCCTGTCAAACTAGAAAGGTCGAGGCCAGGATTCGAACCCGGGTCCCTCACGCTGCAGTCACGCATTAAAATCGGCAGGCGAACGTCTTAACCACTATGTCACCTTCCTTCGTGAAGACAGAGCAGGATAAAGCTGTCAATCATTGAATTACATTCTATCATCCATGGTGTGTAATGGTGTGATGCAGAGGTGAGCAGTAAGGATAGGGTAGGGCAAGATCATTGCTACATAAATAGTTTACAGAATAAGCAAATTCTGTTGTTTTTTCACTTCTTGTCTTTGCTTAGCACACAGACGGGTAGGAGTGGAGAAGGATGTAAATGAAAATCTTCAACTACGGCAAAAATAGTATCAAAGGTGATGCCCCCCCATATGTTTATTCTATTCCGTTGCCATTCAAACTAAATCCTAGAACTTCTTCTGCATTCACAGGCCCCAAGCCAAGGCCATAATGGGCAAGGTACGTATGTGTCCGGTTTTCAGTTTTCACTGGTCTCCCCTCTGCATTCGGCCGACCTATTCCAATTTCGGAGAACCTCAAAGGAGAAAATTACCTGGAAGATTTTCTTGAAATCCTAGAATGAATCAGAAAGCCATTCATATTGTTGAATAAGCATAACACATTTTAAGAATTAAGCTTTTAGCAAGCATTGTTTATCGCCCAGCTAAAAACAAAAGCTAATCAATAAATACCTTTAAACAAAAATTCAATACACTCATTAATTGTGTTTTCAGTGATGCCTTTTTTCTCAAACTGTCATCGAATCCATTCCTGATTCTAATCTTAGCCAGTCTTCATAAATAGACAAAGTACTATTTGTTTTAAATACACAATAGACTATGTTACATTGTGTTAGAGTGAACAAAACTTAATAAACATCTCACCTCTTTTCTGAGTTATCCGAAGGCATCATCGCAGAATACTCCGCGCTAACCGCTTTCGGTCCGTCTATCATGTCGTCTGCCCACTGACACCGCTTCATGTCTCAGTGCAGTGTCGTCTGCTGCAGTGGCCTACTTTTCGTTCTGCAAACAAGCAGACGATAAATTGAAAAGGGTTGCTTGGGTAAAACGTTTTATGGCGTTTAGTTAATGATATTTGCGCGATTTATCTACTTTTCTTTCTGCAAACAAGCAGACGATAAATTGATGAGGGTTGCTTGCTTGGGTAAAACGTTTTGTGGTGTTTAGTTAATGATATCTGCGCGATATGTCTATTTTTCGTTCTGCAAACAAGCAGACGATAAATTGAAAAGGCTGGCTTGGGTAAAACGTTTTATAGTACGTTATTAATGATATCTTCGCGATATATCTACTTTTCGCTCTGCAAACAAAAAAGACGATAAATTGATGAGGGTTGCTTGGGTAAAACGTTTTATGGCGTTTGGTTAATGATATCTGCGCGATATATCTATTTTTCGCTCTGCAAACAAAAAGTCGATACATTCATGATGGTTGCTTGGGTAAAACGTTTTAGGGTGTTTTAATAATGATAAATGTGCGATATATATAATCTACTTTTCGTTCTGCCAACAAAAAGACGATAATTAGTCCCCGAGCCGAAGGTTCGGGGAGCTATTGTTTTTGTCTGGTCCGCCCGGTGTCCGTCCGGTGTCCGTCCGGTGTCCGTCCGTCGTCCGTCCGTCCGGCGTGCCTCCGTCCGTCCGGCTATTCGTCCGTTTTTCTCAAAAACTATTCAGTCTATCATCATCAAATTTGGATACTAGTTTGCCAAGATGCAAGCTATCCACTGATGTATTTAGTTTTACATTAAGGTCAAGGTCGCGCCGGTTACGGGGTTCAAACCCCGAAACACATAATCGCTAATATCTCGCGAAGTTTTGCATGTATTTTAATGCAGTTTTCTGTCACAACATTTCTTGATGAATGGTCTATAACACAGTTGTCATGAATTTTTCTGTGCGCGCGTGTGCGCATGATCGCGCGCGCTCAAATCACGGGTCCGAACCCCAAGGCTATATATCAAAAACTATTCACTTACGTGCTGGTTTGATGCGTTTTTATGTAGTTACGTGCTGTTTTGATGCGTTTTTATGTGTGTGTACAGCCGACACATTCCGATTTCGGAGTACCTCGGCGATGCTGCGAGGGGACTTTGCAGCCGCTCGGAGTTGCACTTGTTCTTTTTATTATTGCTTGAGTAAAAGTTTTGTGGTATTTTATTAATGATATTAATGATATAATGCTGATTAATAATATATAATGCTGATTTATTAATGATATAATGCTGATCATGGTTCTAACTGTTGTGCGTATTCGACGAAGTGTCATTCGACGAAGTGTCGTGTCGACGAAGTGTCGGACACCAAAAATAAAAGTAAAGTCACTAATCTAATGCACCACAAAATCTCTCTCTCTCTCTCTCTCTCTCTCTCTCTCTCTCTCTCTCTCTCTCTCTCTCTCTCTCTCTCTCTCTCTCTCTCTCTCTCTCTCTCTCTCTCTCTCTCTCTCTCTCTCTCTCTCTCTCTCTCTCTCTCTCTCTCTCTCTCTCTCTCTCTCTCTCTCTCTCGTTGTTGATGCTGATGCCCTGCCAACTATGTTATTGTTGTATTTGCTACTGTTGTTGTTGCTGATGATAACTTTTCTTTGTCTCAATGTTGATTTATAGCATAAGGCCGTGTAATCCATGCGGAAACCCGTGCGTAATCCATAAATAAGTGAAGCAAAGAAGGGAAAATATTTGTGCACGTGTCCGAATTTCCCCTAAACTTTTATCCTTCTTTCTTCCACTTATTTAGGGTTATCCGTACGGAACTTACGCGTCTAATGTGAACCCGGCCTTAGCTGCGTGTTGCATACTTAGGACCAAGGACAGAGTGGAAGAATATGTTCAGCCTAAATTCTTTTCTTTCTTTATTTATTTATCTATTTATTTAGAAAACTTTTATAGCGCATTACCTTAAAGCTCAATGCGCTTTACAAAATCGCTAGAACGTTGAAACGGGCAAAAAAGGCGTAGCACACACACACACACACACACACACACACACACACACACACACACAGAACGTTTCTGAAATATATATCTATCTCTCTCTCTCTCTCTCTCTCTCTCTCTCTCTCTCTCTCTCTCTCTCTCTCTCTCTCTCTCTCTCTCTCTCTCTCTCTCTCTCTCTCTCTCTCTCTCTCTCTCTTAATACCTGAAAAATCTAGTTACACAAGCCTCACAACGTTATGGTTCATGTAACTATATTTTACCACAAACAAGAATTGATAAATTTAAGTCGAGCTTTACCTTTTCGGGTTCCTTCATATGGAACTCCCTTCCGTGTGACATTAAACTATGCTCCTCTATCGCAGCCCTCAAAACGAGTGTTCGAAAGACACTAACATTCGACCCTCCTTAATCTCATGTATTCCCCAGGGGCATATCTCCTGGTATGCTAGATGCTTATGACGATGCTAGTTCATTTTATTCATTTCATTCTATTTGTTTACTATTCGCCTACAATGTGCCTAATATATGTTAGAAATGGTGTCCTCAATTTAATGCAAATTGTTACCTGTTCCATACCCTATGATGCATTTATTTGCCCTGTTCTATAATGTATGTTTCCTTTATATACATGCGCGCTAGTGTGTAAGCATGCTTGTATGCACGCGCGAGTATTAACAAATTATGCAAGTTTTATAAACCCATATTTCAGCCTATCTATGTTTCATAATATCAACTGCTTTGCTACCTTTGTGTAATAGTATTTCTTGCCATGTTTGTGTTCTGTGTTAGTATTATATGTATCAGATTGGAAGAATAGGCGTTGCCTAAAATCTATATCCTTGGAAAATAAAGTTTAAGTTTTTCTTTTCAAGGGTTCTCTCTCTCTCTCTCTCTCTCTCTCTCTCTCTCTCTCTCTCTCTCTCTCTCTCTCTCTCTCTCTCTCTCTCTCTCTCTCTCTCTCTCTCTCTCTCTCTCTCTCTCTCTCGTTCTAGTCACATTTTAATTGTTTTCTTTTTATCCAAGGACAGATTGCAAGAATAGGCATCGCCCAAAATCTTTGTCCTTGTTACATAAAGTTTTCCAATGTCCAGTCTCTTCATCTCCCTCTCTCTCTCTCTCTCTCTCTCTCTCTCTCTCTCTCTCTCTCTCTCTCTCTCTCTCTCTCTCTCTCTCTCTCTCTCTCTCTCTCTCTCTCTCTCTCTCTCTCTCTCTCTCTCTCTCTCTCTCTCTCTCTCTATCTCTCTCTCTCTCACACATCTCTTCACACACACACACACACACACACACACACACACACACACACACGCACACACACACACACACACACACGCACGTGCGCACGCACGTACGCACACACACGCACACACACACACACTCACACTCACTCACTCACTCGCTTTGTTAGCTTATTCTTTAACCCTCAATAAAGATGATTTTGACTTGACTTGACTTGACTTGACTCACTCACTCACCGAGGGCAGTGTGTAGTTGTTAATTGAGGTAATTGCTCACATGATGACTAGGACACAAACCATCATAATTATAGTAGAATTGGTGTCACTTTCCTTGTGACGATGAGCAATCAGCATGCCAGTCCGAAACAATAACCCATTTTTGTGGAAACTAACTTGCATCGAAAATGGAAAAAAAGCTATTTTCTTTCTTTTACTTTCGGTATGTCCCCTAGGGATCTCTTCCTTCCTTCCTTCCTTTCCTTCTTCTTTCCCTCCTTTCTTCCTTCCCTCCTTCTTTCCTTTCTTCATTCATTCATTGATTCCTTCTTTCCTTCCTTCCTTCCTTCCCTTCTTCCTTCCTTCCTTCCTTTCTTCCTCCCTTTCTTCCTTCCTTTCTTCCTTCCCTCCTTTCTTTCTGCCTTTCTTCCTTCCTTCCTTCCTTCCTTCTTTCCTTTCTTCCTTCCTTCCTTTCTTCCTTCCTTCCTTCCTTTCTTCCTTCCTTCCTTCCTTTCTTCCTTTCTTCTTTCCTTTCTTCCTTCCTTCCTTCCTTCCTTCCTTCCTTCCTTTCTTCCTTCCTTCCTTCCTTTCTTCCTTCCTTCTTTCTTCCTTCTTTCCTTCCTTCCTTCCTTCCTTCCTTCCTTCCTTTCTTCCTTCCTTCCTTCCTTCCTTTCTTCCTTCCTTCTTTCCTTCCTTCCTTCCTTTTTTCATTCCTTCCTTTTTAAAAACCGGTTCAGAATGTTGAATCGGTTCTCAACTCTATTTTACTGTCAAAACCGAGGCTGTGGCATCATATCCTGTTTCAACAATCTCTTGAAGGTGTCGTCTGCATCCGTGGCTTCATTCACGATTTCAGCCTAATAATCGATCTCAATAGTATAGGTACAATATGAATGGAATTCACAACTTTGTGTATTCAGATTTCAGTCATACACTAGGCGCAACGCATTTTAACGTCAAATACGGTACCAAAATTCTCTCTCACTCACTCTTTCTCTCTTTACAAGTCAGAGAGAGAGGGAGAGAGAGAGAGAGAGAGAGAGAGAGAGAGAGAGAGAGAGAGAGAGAGAGAGAGAGAGAGAGAGAGAGAGAGAGAGAGAGAGGGGCGGGGGGGGGGGGGGGGGGGTCAGACACACTGCATATGATGCGATTCGATTGTGACGATGTCTGTGAGTTGTGATTCACGTGAAATAGTTCCGTCTACAAATAATCCTACTGCTTTCGCTCACTCTACGCATGTAGAACACAATACACGAATCACATCAAATGTCTGATGTACAACAACAAACAATTCCATCAGATTCGTGCTTGGTGGACTACACACATTTAGTGGACAAAACTACAAGCAGTAGGGTTTCATCGGATTCATTTAAACAGTAGAATTTCACGAGAACCATGCCTAACAAATGTCATTATCGGATCGGATCGGATCGTATGTAGTGTGTCTGCCCCTTTACAGAGAGAAAGAGACACGCAGGAAAGAAAACGAAAGGGGGAGAAAGTTTACAAATAAGCTGACACTATTTGTTAATAATGTGGGGCAGTGGGTGGATGCCTCGTGCCTCCATACGGGAGGCTGGACGACCCCGCCCCCTCCACGAGTCTCTCCCCGTGGGGATACCGGGGGTCTTTCGTACCTAGTTCCCCCACCTTCCGGAAGTTCTGTGCTTGAAATTTCTTCTAATCTGTCACTCTTTTTGACTCTGCCTTTTCCCCTTTGCTTTCTGTCATATACTATATTTCTGACTTATTGGCCCATTCTCCTGCCTTTTAATAATAAACAAATCTTCCAAATCATTTTCTCCTTTGAGCTCCTCCGAAATCCAAATGTGTCGGTTTTACGCAGCGGGTAGACCAGTGAAAAATGAAAACCAGACACATGCGTACCTTATCCATTGTGGCCATATGGCCTGGGAACGCAGAAGAAGAAGAAGAAGTTAATAATGAAAGGGAAATAAAAAGGGGGAAAGACATTAAGGAGGTGAAGAGATGGGCGTTCAGCGATATACCAGTTGGTACATGAATATATACAAACAAATAAAAACTTACCTTGGAAGTTAATGCTGAGTAGTAACGTCAAAACGCATCAACACACGAGCAACATAACTGTGGAAAACATCCGTAGGCCGACACACATTTCAAAACTGACGACAGTAGCCTACAACATTGTACATGTATATATTAATGCAACACGTTGGTCTATGTAGGCGTATTGTATACAAAGCAAAGCAAATTATAGCAAAGAAGACAGCTGTGACGCGTTGCCAAGGGTTGAGTCGAGGAGTCAACTTGTTGTGTGTGTGTGTGTGTGTGTGTGTGTGTGTGTGAGAGAGAGAGAGAGAGAGAGAGAGAGAGAGAGAGAGAGAGAGAGAGAGAGAGAGAGAGAGAGAGAGAGAGAGAGAGAGAGAGAGAGAGAGAGAGTGAGTTGAAACGAGTTACGCAATGATGTGCCCCCGTCTCTCTGTGTTACCAGTTTCGTTTCTATGCCCCCCCCTCCCCCCTCCCCGTGGGGATACAGTGGATCTTTTGTACAAGTAGTTCCCCCCACCTTCTGGAAGTTCTGTGCTTATAACTTCCTCTAATCTGTCACTCTATTTGCCTCTTCCTTTTCCCTTTGCTTACTGTCATCTATCTTTCTGCCTTACTGGTCCATTCTCCTGCCTTTTCCCTTTGCTTACTGTCATCTATATCTTTCTGCCTTACTGGTCCATTCTCCTGCCTTTTCCCTTTGCTTACTGTCATCTACTATCTTTCTGCCTTACTGGTCCATTCTCCTGCCTTTTCCCTTTGCTTACTGTCATCTATATTTCTGCCTTACTGGTCCATTCTCCTGCCTTTTCCCTTTGCTTACTGTCATCTATATTTCTGCCTTACTGGTCCATTCTCCTGCCCTTTCCCTTTGCTTACTGTCATCTATCTTTCTGCCTTACTGGTCCATTCTCCTGCCTTTTCCCTTTGCTTTTTCATCTATCTTTCTGCCTTACTGGTCCATTCTCCTGCCCTTTCCCTTTGCTTACTGTCATCTATCGTTCTGCCTTACTGGTCCAATCTCTTGCCTTTTTTATATTTGTTTAAATAGAAATTCTTACAAAGTTTTTTTCCAGCCGAAGTTGGACGTGCTGGGCCTATCTACAGTAGGCTATTTATTAGACGCATAACGGCTGCATGACGCATCTCAGCTCATATGACTGAAACTGTCTGAGCGATCGATGATGAAGAAGAAGAAGTCTCTGTGTGTCCCCGTGTCTTATGTATCTACTTCTTTTTGTTTATAAATCCTAACCCTAACCGTAACCCAATCACCAACCCTTAACCCCTGACCTCAGCCCTAACCATACTAGCCCTAGGGGGCATTATATTATGAAGACGGGGACACATTGAGACGAGGGCGCATAGAGTCGGGGACATTTTAGTATTGCCATTACTTTTATAGTCGCAAAGACGCGTCTCTGTGAAATTCGGGCTGCTCCCACCTGGAGAGCGCGTTGCAGCTAGTGCTGTGCCACCTTTTTCGTTTTTTGCTTGTTTGTTTTGGTTTGCGGTTTCGTGCGGGGGAGGGGTAAATTTTGACCAAATGACAACTTTTTCGTTTCGTTGCCACTGTAAAATTCTGCTTAACGTCTGCCGGTCTGGAAAAGACACATATGAGACATTAGTAGATATAAAGACGATTGGAACGATCCTGGAGGCAATGCCCGGAGGCAGTGCATTACCAGGAAAGTCCCGAATTTTTAACAACACAGATGTATATAACTGCCACTAGTTACACTGGGTTCTTTAATGTGTGCGCTAAGTGCATGGGCACACGGGACCTCGGTTTTCGTCGTCTCATCCGAAACACTTTAAAAGCGTTCAGACCATAATATAAAGAACGAACAAGAAACACCCGAAGGTGCTGATGGGACCCAGAGATGCACTGGCCCCACCTGCCCCACCAACACAAGAGCAGGCCTTCACCAGCCTTGGAAGCCTGTGCTATGATAAGTGGAAAGGGGGCTCTCCCCCTTCACCAAAGTTACTTATGACACCCACGCCTAGTACTACATGAATAAGAGCCAAAGGGAAGCAACCCCAACAACATCCTCAAAAAAAGAGGCTGTGTCAGATTTGCCTGTGAATTATGACCCTCACCCACACAGCACGCAGCAACATTCAGGGGGAGAGAATTGTGCAGAAACAAATCAACATTTATTCAAGAATAGCATAGCTTTCTCATCTGGAGTATGTTACACATAGACAACACACAACACACAACACACAACACACAACAAACTGGTATGCCTCCATAGAAGTTTGGTTTGAGCCAAGATTGAAATAGTTTCTCTTAATAACATTCGCATTCCCCGGTATTAATTTTCTTCTCACATTAAAGACTACGATTAAGTCCCTTGATTTTTTTCTGGGTAGCTGTGACCCACATTCAAATGTCCCCAACTTCAAATTGAGGCTGCTTTTTAAAATGTTTCGTTTTGAATTTGGGGGCATTTGCATGGGAGTCAAACCTGGTCAAAACAAGATTTCTTACCAGCTATAAGATGGAAAACACGTGAAATAGCTCATGATCCCAAGGCCAAAAGGGGCGTTCCCGGTACCAACCGAGTGGCAATTTCTAATGTAGATTTTTGAAATGGCACATGTTCCTAGATTTCAAAAAGTCATGCAAGCGATCTGGGTCGAGTAGCTTATTGTACGTTTTTGACCGTTATTTAAATAGTGGTGCAAAACAGTAAATTAATCGGGTTTATGGGATAAAGCAGCTGTTCTAATGTACCTAGCTGACCAATTTGCTTCAAACTTTGCATACAGATACGTATGAAAACGCAGATCGAAAAATAAAGGTGTATAACTCTATGTATTACAAGGCGATAATTATCTCCCTTTTCAAAATAAGAAAAAATATCACAAAAAATAAAAGCAATGGTTGTTGTTTACACTGAACAAGCCAAATCTAAATTCAAACGGCTGAATTTGTACTCAGATAATCTACACGATGTCCTTAAGTGAAATGATTAATCAGACGCTTTTGCACCGTTTCATTTTATGTTATAATTATCTAATTATTATAGGTGACTCTATACGTTATGCTACAATCCTAAATTACTGTAAATCGCAGACCATCTAACCTATCAACATGAAAATTGGCAGAATAATTCCCCACGTATCAAAGATTATGTCGGTTATGCCATATTGCCTCAAATTGAACAGTAACAGATTTAACCGTCAAAAACGGAAAATCTTTGTTGTGTAATATCTCGGAAAGTACATGGTCGATTTAACCTGATGGATGGATATGTGCTGAATCTCGGCCTCTTTGAATGTCATAGTGCCACTTGCAAAGAATATGTATAAATAACGGTTTTAACGACCACAAAATCAAATGCGATGGAATGTTTGCATTGTTGATTATGTAAAATATGTATTGGGCCAATTCTACATTTGTTTGCATCCAAAGATATCAAATAGGATTTACCGTAAAATTAAATAAATGTAGCTACGGAATTGGTTTAAATAACGGTT
>CM065684.1:61593353-61600853 GCA_017654935.2 Phymorhynchus buccinoides
ACATTGTTTAGTGTTATTTGTGTTGAAAGTAAAACATGTTAGTAATGGTCAGTCACATTGTTTAGTGTTATTTGTGTTGAAAGTAAAACATGTTAGTAATGGTCAGTCACATTGTTTAGTGTTATTTGTGTTGAAAGTAAAACATGTTAGTAATGGTCAGTCACATTGTTTAGTGTTATTTGTGTTGAAAGTAAAACATGTTAGTAATGGTCAGTCACATTGTTTAGTGTTATTTGTGTTGAAAGTAAAACATGTTAGTAATGGTCAGTCACATTGTTTAGTGTTATTTGTGTTGAAAGTAAAACATGTTAGTAATGGTCAGTCACATTGTTTAGTGTTATTTGTGTTGAAAGTAAAACATGTTAGTAATGGTCAGTCACATTGTTTAGTGTTATTTGTGTTGAAAGTAAAACATGTTAGTAATGGTCAGTCACATTGCTTAGTGTTATTTGTGTTGAAAGTAAAACAAAGGTCAGTCACATTGTTTAGTGTTATTTGTGTTGAAAGTAAAACATTAATGAGCTCCATCCCCTCCAACAAAGTTGCTTATGACAGCCCCGCCTAGCACGGCATGGCTAAAATCCACAGAGGGGCAAACCCAACAAGTGTGTCGCTGAGTGGCGGCATAGTTCCCTCGCTGCTGACCTTGACCTTGACCCTGACCTTGATGGATACTCATTAGGAATCACCATTAAGCTTTAAAATGTCTAAAACAAATGTGTGGTTGTAAACGATCGGTTACAGATGGTCCTGTAGGCAGACTATAATCGTTGTGACCTTGACCTTGACCTTTCTTGTACTTAGTATCTGCCTCTCTCTCTCTCTCTCTCTCTCTCTCTCTCTCTCTCTCTCTCTCTCTCTCTCTCTCTCTCTCTCTCTCTCTCTCTCTCTCTCTCTCTCTCTCTCTCTCTCTCTCTCTCTCTCTCTCTCTCCTCTCTCTCTCTCTCTCTCTCTCTCTCTCTCTCTCTCTCTCTCTCTCTCTCTCTCTCTCTCTCTCTCTCTCTCTCTCTCTCTCTCTCTCTCTCTCTCTCTCTCTCTCTCTCTCTCTCTCTCTCTCTCTCTCTCTCTCTCTCTCTCTCTCTCTCTCTCTCTCTCTCTCTCTCTCTCTCTCTCTCTCTCTCTCTCTCTCTCTCTCTCTCTCTCTCTCTCCTCTCTCTCTCTCTCTCTCTCTCTCTCTCTCTCTCTCTCTCTCTCTCTCTCTCTCTCTCTCTCTCTCTCTCTCTCTCCCCCTTTACGGATTCCGGTGTGAAGACGCGAATCAATAGGGCGCACACTAAAAGTTGTGTGGTAAATTTCAACCAATTTTACCGTCAATATAAAAGTAATTGGCATTCCAGTTGCTGTAGAGACAGCCCTCAACGCCCTACTGACCACTAACGAGGTTTCAAGCTGGAAGATATGTTCAGGCGAGGGGACCCAGACCGTCGTCGTTTTGCGACTGAAACCAGTGCTCAACACACCGTCAACAACAATGGCCGATCCCGTGCTGAATCGTTGTACACATGTCCAATATCGAAAGAAGGCTCCGAGTGCGATTCGAAGGAACCAGAAACGAACAGAGCTGTATCAGAAGAAACGACTCGAACAGGTTGGTGACTGTAGCGAGAATTTTGATGTTGAACACGAATTATTCGCGACTGAAGTACAAGATTGTGACGATGAACAAGCTGAGCCAGTACACACTGACAACACACACGGTGCATCGAACGACGAGGAGGGTGGTGTCTTAGAGGTAGATCAAGGCAGTGTTCAGTCTGTTGAGTGTAACTCTCACATAGATCTCCAGCAAAGTGACATTGACATTCAACCCACCATTGAAAGGCCTGCAGTAGTCGCAGGCTTTAATGCATCAGTTGTGAAAACGTATGTTGCCAGTCTGACAGATCGATGGGTTCACAGACGGCTACGAAACAAACAGAGAAACAGAGAATTCAGAACATGTGTACTGCACAAATCGGGTGACACGGATCTTTTGCTCTGCGAGTCAGACGATGTCATATTGGAATTTTCTTGTGAGCCAGAGTCAGAGAGCAAGTGTGTGTACTGGTACATCAAACAACCAGAACAGAACATGCTGCAAGAGGAGTGGGTCAAACTGGCCAAGGGTGTGTACTGGTACATCAAACAACCAGAACAGAACATGCTGCAAGAGGAGTGGGTCAAACTGGCCAAGGGTGTGTACTGGTACATCAAACAACCAGAACAGAACATGCTGCAAGAGGAGTGGGTCAAACTGGCCAAGGGTGTGTACTGGTACATCAAACAACCAGAACAGAACATGCTGCAAGAGGAGTGGGTCAAACTGGCCAAGGGTGTGTACTGGTACATCAAACAACCAGAACAGAACATGCTGCAAGAGGAGTGGGTCAAACTGGCCAAGGGTGTGTACTGGTACATCAAACAACCAGAACAGAACATGCTGCAAGAGGAGTGGGTCAAACTGGCCAAGGGTGTGTACTGGTACATCAAACAACCAGAACAGAACATGCTGCAAGAGGAGTGGGTCAAACTGGCCAAGGGTGTGTACTGGTACATCAAACAACCAGAACAGAACATGCTGCAAGAGGAGTGGGTCAAACTGGCCAAGGGTGTGTACTGGTACATCAAACAACCAGAACAGAACATGCTGCAAGAGGAGTGGGTCAAACTGGCCAAGTGTGTGTACTGGTACATCAAACAACCAGAAAAGAACATGCTGCAAGAGGAGTGGGTCAAACTGGCCAAGTGTGTGTACTGGTACATCAAACAACCAGAACAGAACATGCTGCAAGAGGAGTGGGTCAAACTGGCCAAGTGTGTGTACTGGTACATCAAACAACCAGAACAGAACATGCTGCAAGAGGAGTGGGTCAAACTGGCCAAGGGTGTGTACTGGTACATCAAACAACCAGAAAAGAACATGCTGCAAGAGGAGTGGGTCAAACTGGCCAAGGGTGTGTACTGGTACATCAAACAACCAGAAAAGAACATGCTGCAAGAGGAGTGGGTCAAACTGGCCAAGGGTGTGTACTGGTACATCAGACAACCAGAACAGAACATGCTGCAAGAGGAGTGGGTCAAACTGGCCAAGGGTGTGTACTGGTACATCAAACAACCAGAACAGAACATGCTGCAAGAGGAGTGGGTCAAACTGGCCAAGGGTGTGTACTGGTACATCAAACAACCAGAACAGAACATGCTGCAAGAGGAGTGGGTCAAACTGGCCAAGGGTGTGTACTGGTACATCAAACAACCAGAACAGAACATGCTGCAAGAGGAGTGGGTCAAACTGGCCAAGGGTGTGTACTGGTACATCAAACAACCAGAACAGAACATGCTGCAAGAGGAGTGGGTCAAACTGGCCAAGGGTGTGTACTGGTACATCAAACAACCAGAAAAGAACATGCTGCAAGAGGAGTGGGTCAAACTGGCCAAGGGTGTGTACTGGTACATCAAACAACCAGAACAGAACATGCTGCAAGAGGAGTGGGTCAAACTGGCCAATCTTCGAAGGGGGGAGAGGATCAACAACACACAACATGCGGAGACAAAAGCTCGTGCTCTTCAAACTCTACAAGTTCTGTCTGATCTGATCCGGTTTTTCCTGGGCTAAAAACACGTGTCCTGCACCGAGGTGACAGAAGAAAAACATGATATTGTGACTTGCATTGCTTGCATAGAAATCATGAATCGAAATAGACAGACAAAGACATTGCTGTGGTTTCCACGTCAGTGAAATAACGTCGCGCTTGTGAATTGTACATTAATATTACAATAGCAATCGTTCTGCGCGTCGTTCCTTGCTGTAAGAAGTTCAAAGCTTAACGGCAATAAAATCCTTTCGTTCGTTCGTTCGTTCGTTCTCCTCCCCCCCCCCCCACCCCCCCCCCCCCCCCCCCCTCCCGCCCTCTCAAAGGAGAGCAAGAGAGAAAACTTGAAAACTTAAACTTCATTTTCCTAAAATCTATATCTTTGGAAAATAAAGTTTAAGTTTTCAAGTTTTCAAGTTTTCAAGTTTTCTCTCTTGCTCTCCTTTGCTCTTCCCCGTCTCTCTCACACTCTGTCTCTCCACTTTACCCTCCCCCCCCTTCTCTCTCTCTCTCTCTCTTTCTCTCTCTCTCTCTCTCTCTCTCTCTCTCCACTTTACCCCCCCTCTCTCTCTCTCCTTCCCCTTTGCCCCCCCCCCCTCTCTCACTCTCTCTCTCTCCCCTTTACCCTCCCCTTCTATATATATATATCTCTCCCTCTCTCTCTCTCCCTCTTTGTGTCTGTCTCCCCTCCTGCCCATTTCTTCCTCATTGGTGTCTCTCCTATTCTATGCCAGCTCACACACACCGTAATAGAGCGCTGTACGGCAGAGCTGTGCTGGTGCCCTGAATGCCTGGGTCCTCCGGACAGCACAATTATCCGCTTTGTGCCATTCGTTGTACTTTGCACACACATACACACACGCACGCGCGCACGCACATACACACACGCACGCGCGCATGCACACACGCACACAGTCGCGCGCGCGCACGCAGACACACACACACACACACACACACACACAGCAATCATATTTTGCGCAGTTATGGATATGTCATTTGCGCAGCCATACCCACATACATAGTTTATTATGTATACCGGCAGAATGAGATTGAGGCAGGGGGGGATTGGAGGGGGGGGGGGGGGGGGGGGGGGGGGGGGGGCAGAGATAGAGGCAGAATCAATAAGTATATGCACTGTTATCAACGCGAGTAAATAGCCCCGAAGTCGGAGTGTGGCTGCGCATGTGGCGGGGTAATCTAAAAACGGTCACACACGTAATGTTCTCACCCCTAGCTGGTGCATTTGTACCATAGTAGTGTTCGAATGATTCGGCTGTTGGCATGATCCCTGGAGTCTTTTAGCCAGGGTGCGACAACAACAACAACACTACGAGTAACCCCATCAACAGGATACATTCACATTTTATACCAAAACAAGCAACCACTTAAAGATTCACCAAATCACGTGTCAAAATCACGGGTTTCACGTGTTTTGCCTCTTATGGCTGGTAAGAAATCTTGTTTTGACCAGGTTTGAATCCCATGTCCACAAATTGAAAACGGAACATCATTTTTAAAGAGCAGCCTCAATTTGAAGTTGGGGACATTTGCATGTGGGTCACAGCTACCCAGAAAAAAACCCAAGGGACTTAATCGTGGTGCGTCAGTGTGTCTTTGAAAAGAATCAGAAATGTGTTTTTTGATTTCTTTGTTGAGGAGAAGGTGGTGGTGGTGTGTGTGTGTGTGTGTGTGTGTGTGTGTGTGTGTGTGTGTGAGTATGTGTGGTCGTAGTCATGGCGTTTTGAGTTTTGCTTTCATCTACACTTAAACTCTTAAACAAAAATGCACCCCTTAAGTTAACTTAAGAGAAGAAAACATGAGAAACCTTGCGAGGTCAATGTTACCACAGTGATAAGTTTTCTATGGAACCATTGACTTCTGCAAATTGTTACGTGATCACACAAACGTTTATGGGAATATGTCCACTGGTTGATACAATGTGGACATGAAATATATAGCACAAAAAGGGAATTGCGCTTTTCAAAGTCAAACGTCAAGGTCATACTGTGTACGCCAATAATTTATGCTAGCATGCTTTCTACTCTAGGTGATGCACCGCCACACGAAATTTGAAGCGATTCTGTCAAGTTAAACTATGAAATATATGGCTAAAACACCCATGTGTTAGACCCCAACCACTTTCAACGTCTATCGATGTCCTTAACCTTGACCTTGATCAAAACCTCACGTTCCGAACCACCACAAGCCAATGTACCTACATGCCAAGTTTGAAGACTGTAATAGCAACGGTGTATAAGATATGGCCCCTAAACGAACTTTAGGTTTTCAAGGTCATATGTCAAGCTCAAGGTCACTAGTGTGATAATTGATGCACGGATCTCTTCCTCTCCTGTTAACACACCAGCACACAAAATTAAAAGCGGTTCTGTCAAGCGATTCAGGCGATATCCTTGGGACATACAAAACTTTTTTTTTCATCCATGACTCCTTCAACAGGTCAGAATTTCATCTCCCTTCTTTGGTTCTTCAATTTGTTTGGACAAACTTAGACTCCTTTGCCGATCTTAGATCGGACAAAGGACATTTTTTTTAATGTTTACCATTATCTGACCGTTATGAATCTTTATGTAAACCACCACTGTGTTTATATTCACTTAACTTTATCGTCAGTTATATTTAACATCTTTTGAAGCAAAGTGATATCAAATTTACATAAAATATTTTTCAACTATATTAGACATTCAATTTTCACTAGGTGTACAGCACTGTGCATAGAGGCTTCTATTAGTAGTTAGGTCCACGAAGCCGACGTCACTGTTGGATTTTTACAAAATTACCCAAATTTTGCTTGTTTTCAATCAAACATTTATGGTGTTTTGTCTCTGTTTACCTGTCTTAAATTTGTATCAAAATAAAGATCAAACTTTCGCCTTTTTCTGGATGTGATTGTTTGTTTTGGTGTGTAAAATGTATTTCTTCGAGTGAAAGAGAAAGCAAGTGAACAGAACGTAAAGTTTGCTGTTTTGTGATGTTTTTTGCCGTGGCTTGAAAGACGTATTTCATTGACCTAGTTTTGACTCCAAGGCTCGTTACACTGTCCATGATCTAGATCTAGAGGCATACACCAAACGAAGGATAAAGCTGTAGGCTTTTCTTTGGTCAAACTTGTAATCAGAAATTCAACGGTTAAGGCCGTTAAAATTCCGATAGAAGACAATACGTTGCATTCATTAGCAATTTTGAAACTGTTCCATTTCACAAAAAATCTTACAAGTGAAAAAAGAAGAAAGCTGAATCTATCTTCTTTTCGGCGATATAATTGTTGTTTTGATCCAGATCAACAGTGTGACGAGCCGTTGAGCTGAAGAGAAAAGGGTCTAGACTCGGAACGTCATTGCTAGCAGTGTAGGCTCATTTTTAGCTGCTCATTTACAAGAGTTATGACAGCTGAGGCAGCATTTATAACAGGTTTCTTTACAATATTTCAATGGTATACGACCACAGATCCGCCTCGCGGCGTTGTGCTTCGGCCAGTTTCGAGTGCCGTATAGTAATAATTTTGTTCGAGGCTAAATTCGCTGCCAGAAACATATATTTACCACAGTTGGCAAAGTTAAAGTATCCAAGAACACTGCGCAAGGTCTGAACTTCTCAAAATAAACAGCAGTAAAGCACGAAACGAGCTGTTCTACAGGTCCATTTCGGCATTATTTCGCGCGTGTCAAAAAACGCAAACAAGAAATGGGCAAATAACTCTGAGCTTCCTGCTTCTCTCCTAGGCCTAGGTTTGTTTTCAATGATCAATCAATCATTTTGTATTTTCTACCGTATTTTGTTTTGTATTCAGAGCAGGAAAACGAGTTTCTGCTTATGACTGATTAAAATAATCGACCCAAATACGATTTAGAGAAGAAAATAAATTTGATTTCATAAGAAATTTAGCTTGCGTCGATCTACTTTCACTTTCGCC
>CM065684.1:61610853-61613353 GCA_017654935.2 Phymorhynchus buccinoides
TAGCCTGAAATTCTTACAAACCCGTAACCCTAGCCTCTGCCTAGTCTGTTTTTGTTGTTGTTTTTAAAGTCAGGAAACAACGCAACTTTTCGCCACATTCTCACGCAGTCTTCTCATAGAGTGAGTTTTATTCCGCCGTCTCAGAAGAGATCGTTGTGGCTTCGTCGTCACCGAATTCATCGTAGGAGACAGAGCCAGTCTGGCCGCCATGTCGAACACTTCCGTCAAGCCGACTTGCGTCAGGGCCGAGCACTCGAGGTAAGTCTGCAGGCCACAGTCTCTCGCCAGTTGCTCCCCTTGTTCCGTGCTGACGATGTGGAGGCCATCTTTGTTCAGTCTTCCGATCTCCTCTTCGTTGGTGCGAAGGTCGATCTGGGGAGAAAACAAAACAACTAGAGCGTGTATACGCTATGTCAACCAGCGGCGCGGCAGCATTGTCAGCCCCAGTGACCTTGACCTTTGACCAATGACTTTTATTTCTCTTTATTTCTGTGTCTTATCCACCTTGACAGGCATACACGCACACGCACACGTACGCACACGCACGCACGCACACACGCACACGTACGCACACACGCGCACGCACACACACACACAGACACAGACACACACACACACACACACACATACGCGCATACTCTCTCCATCTCTCTCTCTCTCTCTCCATCTCTCATTCAGTCAAAAGGGAAGTAAAGGCTCCTAGAAGAAGATAGGCATCGTCAAAGGACACTAGTCCTAAATATTTGCCAAACAAATTTTAAACAGTTTTTCCCATTAAATTTGTTTTTTTTTCTTTTGTTTGAATGTTTTAGATAGATAGCTAGGATATAGATAGATAGATAGATAGATAGACAGATAGATAGATAGATAGATAGATGGATGGATGGATGGATGGATAGATAGATAGATAACCACAAACAGCTATGAAAACATTAACCAGCTTCACTACTTCTTAAACAGTCAACACGGAGACTAGTATGTAAATTAGACTTAACTCCCAAAACCGATTCGCTGTTTAGCCCAATGTCATACTACTACCCGTGTTGACTGTCTAGGCCACATTCATGACTGCACAACAGGGCCAGTACTCCCCCCGCGGGCTTCCACCTATCATGGGGTGGAGGGGAGGGGGGACTGATTTACGGAGAGGAGCCCAGCAGTGGCTGGAGG
The DNA here is from genome assembly GCA_017654935.2 of Phymorhynchus buccinoides. Taxonomy (NCBI): domain Eukaryota; kingdom Metazoa; phylum Mollusca; class Gastropoda; order Neogastropoda; family Raphitomidae; genus Phymorhynchus; species Phymorhynchus buccinoides. The sequence continues at coordinate 61,612,024 of CM065684.1, forward strand.
CCTTGTGCCTCCATTCGGGGAGCTGGTAGATGTACGAGTCCCTCCCCGTGGGGATACCGGGGAGTCTTTTGTGTAAATAGTTCCCCAACCTTCTGGAAATTGTGTCCCACATGGTTAATTCCGGGAGGACGTAAAACAAAACTTTTCTTCTTCTGGAAATTGTGTGCTTGTAACTTCCTCTAATATGTCTCTCTCTTTGACTCTGCCATCTTTCTTGCTGTCTGTCATCTTCTATCTTTCTCCCTCATTGGTCCATTCTCCCGCCTTTTTTCTATAAAACCCTTCCACATTTTTCCTTTTTAGCCGAGGCGTGGTTACCGCTACACCTATCTATATTGTTAAAAACTCGGGACTTTACTGGTGTTGCACTGCCTCCGGGCATTGCAGCCAGTATTGTTCCCACCATCTTTGTATTTACAAATGTCCCATATGTGTCTATGACCGAGAGGACGTAAAACATCATTTTCATCATCCTTTTTACAATTTATGACATGCCAGGTGGGTTTTTTAATTGTTCACTGGCTTCCTTGATGATATTACCCTGCAGTATGTGTGTGTGCGTGTGTGCGTGCGTGCGCGTGGTGTGCGTGTGGGGGGGGGGGGGGGGGGGAGGGGGGGGGGGGGGGGGGGGGAGGGAGGGAGGGAGAGAGAGATTAATACATGCATTTTGTATGAACAGTCTCACTTATTTTTAATGTTTATATTCATTGATACTTGTCTTCATGTTGATTATTCTTGGCTTGTCTTTAATGCGTATGTTTATCTGTATGTTAGTGTTTAGGTCTTTGTTCAGCGCCTTGATCACCCTGCAAAGGGAGTTAAGCGCTCTATAAATAACCAGTATTATTATTATTATTATTCCTGTTGTCCATTCTGTAGTGCATATTGCCAATATGGCCTTTTTTATTTTTTATTTTTTTTACTAGTGTGTGTTTGTTATCCTTTTCTACTGGTTTTTTGTTACCTGCAGGATCCGACGTTTCCAGCACTGGAATGATGAAGGCGTCATGTTGTGAATTGAACTATATTTGTGTGTGTGGTTGTTTTCAGGTTTTTGAACGTTGTTAAGATTCCTTGATGTGTGCTTTGTTATACGTGGTCGAACTTTACGCGGTGACAGTCCTGAGATGACCATAGCTGTTGACGGGACTACAACAGACTAACCAACTGACCAATGGCCAGTACCTTAGTAGCCACTAGAAGACACTGGGCAGTAGGGCAGTGGAAGGTGACCTCGGGCAGCCATTTTTCCACTGCGTTGTGCAGAGAGGAGGGGTCAGTCACGGAGAAGCACAGAACGAAGACTTGAGTGTCCGGGTAGGAGAGCACC
>CM065684.1:61623353-61653353 GCA_017654935.2 Phymorhynchus buccinoides
CTTCCATATTTTATATTAGGCACGTGCGCCCTGCTTAGTTCCGTCGCGACTTATCGTCAAAAGCGGAGTCTGTGAAGAACCGAACCAGAACCAGAATGCAACATCATGCCTCCTACTGATTGTGGACGTGGCACACTTGACAGGTACTGTGCCGTTAAAGACCCACCAGGTCGGTCACGTGTCAAAATCACGGGATTCACGTGTTTTCCCTCTTATAGCTTGTAAGAAAATTTGTTTTGACCAGGTTTGACTCCCATACAAATGTCCACAAATTGAAAACGAACCATCATTTTAAAGAGCAGCCTCAATTTGAAGTTGGGGACATTTGTATGTGGGTCACAGCTACCCAGAAAAAACACAAGGGACTTACTCGTGGTGCGTCAATGTATCTTTAACACTCCTTTCAAAGGGAGGGAAATGTGGTAGAAGGAAGAATCTTTACCTTCAAATACCCACTGACCCGGCTGGATTAAGTCCCTTGTTTTTGTATGGGTAGGTGTGACCCACATACAGTCTGCCCCATACACGACTGAGGATGCTCGTTTTCATGCGTGGGGGAATATGTATGGGAATCACACCTGGTCAAACTAAGATTTCTTACCAGCGAGACAGGGAAACACGTGAGACCCGTGATTGTCACTCATGTATCTGGTGGGTCTTTAAAGACCCACTGAGCCGGCTGGATTAAGTCCCTTGGTTTTTCTGGATCGGTGTGGCCCACATTCAGACTTTCCTCGTATACGATCGAGGCTGCTCTTTAAAGTGATGTCTCGTTTTCGTGCAAGAGGCAATTTGTATGAGAACAACACTTGGTCAAAATAAGATTTCTTACCAGCTATAAGAGGGAAAACACGTGACAAACCGACGATAAGTTCAAAGTCATGGCTTGTTGCGCTTTTTTTTAACAGTATAACTGGCAGAAAGGGGGAAAGAGAGAGAGTTGAGAGAGAGAGAGGTCTGAGAGAGATGAGATAAGAGAAAGAGATGGCTTGTTGAGAGAGAGAACAGTATAGAGAGAGAGAGAGGGAAAGAGAGAGAGAGAGAGAGAGAGAGAGAGAGAGAGAGAGAGAGAGAGAGAGAGAGAGAGAGAGAGAGAGAGAGAGAGGCAGACAGAGAGAGAGAGAGAGAGAGAGAGAGAGAGAGAGAGAGAGAGAGAGAGAGAGAGAGAGAGAGAGAGAGAGAGAGAGAGAGAGAGAGAGAGAGACAGACAGAGAGAGAGACACAGAGAGACAGAGAGCATACAAATGTATAAAATGTGTTATATTTTTAGAGAGTTATTTCGATCCTTGCATTCTTGTGCATTGAGAATGTTTCTTTTGTTTTCTTGGAACAGCGAGGAGGGGGGGGGGGGAGGGGGGGGGGGGGGGGGGGGGGGGGGGGGGGGGGGGGGGGGGTCAAGACATTTTTTTTTTCCATTTAAGATTTTCTTTGCAACAGAAGTTATACACATGCATACTTTGTTTATAATATGGCAACTGCGCAGCACTAAATCGGGTGTTAGAAACATAGGCCTGCCTTTCACAATGTGCGTGTGTGTATGTGTGCTTGTGTGTATTTCGGTATTAGGTACTTTATAGTCACAGAAGCGTCTCTGTGAAATTCGGGTTGCTCCCACCTGGAGAGCGCGTCGTAGCTAGAGGCGCGCCACCCAATTTTTTGTATGCATGCAATTTGTGTGTGACTGATGAGGAAGGAAAGGGGGGGGGGGGGGTAAATGTTGACCAAATGACAGCTTTTTGTTGCCACTGGGTTTAAAGTGTGCTAAGTGCATGGGCACACAGGACCTCGGTTTATCGTCTCATCCGAAAGACTCCACGTTCAGACCGTAAGGCCTAGTGCAAAGTGAGAGGAAAAAGTACCCTGTACCCAGGTTCGAGCTCGGGTTTACTTGATACAAGGCGAACGCGTTAACTCTGTGCCACTCTACACCTGTGAGTGAGTGTGTGTGTGTGTGTGTGTGTGTGTGTGTGTGTGTGTGTGTGTGTGTGTGTGTGGCGGGGGCGGGGGCGGGGTGTATGCGCGCGATATTTAACATAAATAATCGTTGCATATTTAGTTGGTGGATTGATTAGTTGGTTGATTAATTATTTGGTGGATTGATTGATTGATTGGTTGATTGATTGATTCATTGATTGATTGATTGCTTAATTGATTGATTGATTAGTTGGTTGATTGATTATTTGATCGGTTGATTGATTGATCTGGGAATCTTCTGGTTTAAATGTCTTGAGGGGGGGGGGGGGGGTGCACATTCAACGATTTAATAACATTAATGAGAGAGAGAGAGAGAGAGAAGAGAGGAGAGAGAGAGAGAGAGAGAGAGAGAGAGAGAGAGAGAGAGAGAGAGAGAGAGAGAGAGAGAGAGAGAGAGAGAGAGAGAGAGAGAGAGAGAGAGAGAGAGAGAGAGAGAGAACTCGAAATGTTTAATGAGGGTAAACTGAGTAAGCATAAATAACTGCTTCTTTTCATCAGGTCCACAGAGAGAGAGAGAGAGAGAGAGAGAGAGAGAGAGAGAGAGAGAGAGAGAGAGAGAGAGAGAGAGAGAGAGAGAGAGAGAGAGAGAGAGAGAGCTGAGAGAGAGAGAGAGAGAGAGAGAGAGAGAGAGAGAGAGAGAGAGATGGGAGGAGAGAGAGAGAGAGAGAGAGAGAGAGAGAGAGAGAGAGAGAGAGAGAGAGAGAGAGAGGGGGGGGGGGGGAGAGAGAGAGAGAGAGGCGTACATTTTATATTATGACTATTTAGGCCGCGTACACAGTAGACACAGGAATCCCATGCGCAATCCGTAAATATAAAGAAAGAAGGAAAAAGGTAAGCGCACACGTCCGTATTTCCCCTAATCCGTATCTTTTTGTCCTTCCTTCTTTAACTTATTTATGGGTTATCGTGCATGGCTTCCGCGTCCTATGTGTCCGTGGCCTCACTGTCATTGTCACTCTGTCCGTGTGAGAAAGAATGCTTTAAAAAAAAGCTTCAAGTTAACATCAAATATTTATATGAAAAAATACATTTATTTTTTGTTGTAGTGTCACCTACGAGAGAAACAAATTCACGTAGATTAATATTAAATACCACATAATAATCATACACAGTAAACTACAGTGATTTAAGGATATTCCACAACCCTTTTGTTTTCTTTACTATTCAATTCAAGCAATTAATTGAGCGTAATATTATTTGCAAATAATTAATTAGCGTCCCGGTGGATATATAATGATGTCCATATAATCATTAAAAAAAGAAATAGTCATTAAATCAGACACATAGGACTCATAGACATATTATCAGGTTTGTAGGGGAGACTGGAGCTGGTCCGCCCCCGGGGCAGATTTTTTTGTTTGGTTGGTTGGTTTTGTTTTTGCTAAGCGATTTGCTCTATAATTATGTAAAGCATGTAATAGCCGCAATACTGTCCTCCCGCCATGTCCTGTGTAAGTGTGGAGGGTGTGCATGAAAGTGAGAAAAGTTGAGAGAAAAAAACCACCTGTGATTTTTGCTATTTTTGTAACAAATGAATATATGACTTAATTTTGGTTTTCATTGTTTTATAATTATGAAGATAAATTTGGGGGGTTTTGGCATTGAAAGGATGCTTAGTAATTGAAGATTCTGTGTGATCTGAATATACAAAGAGCTCGCACTCCGCAGCTGACTGAAGCCGGTTTTGTGTACTCCCACCCTTTCACCTACACTACAGCTAGGGATCATTGTGGGAAGTGAGAAAGTTGGCTTAATTCTTTGCAAGGTTTGTAGGCTGCGAATTTATCACTCTTTGTAACATTTAGGCTTTTTGGTTTTATCAAGCATTTCTAATCGTGAGCATGCGGGAGGGGGTGGGGGGCAGCCTCGCCCCAGCCTGTAGGAGGACTTGCCCCACCTTGGGGTCCACGTAAGGGTGGACGTACTTCGAGCAGCATGCAGACAAAACCCTTTTGTGCTTTAACTGCATTTTCTATATTATACGTATGTTGTCTGTACATTTACCAAACTATTGGTCTACAAATGGTGCTTCTACTTGAGTTAGCTTGCCATTTATGATGAGAAAATCTGAAAAGTAGGCGGACCAGCCGCATTCTCCCCTACCACATTTTGTTAGCATTCGTAGTCTGACCTTCGCCGGACAAACACAAAATTCAAAGCAGCGTGGTACAAATATATGAACTCATAAAAATGCAATCGTGTTGCAAACATATCACTGTATAAAATATGTAAATGTTTACTAAAATATGCTTTTCAAAAGAGAAAAAAACACAATTCTATGATTTCAAAATTACCACAAAACACCAATGCTTTCAAGCTTTCGAGATTTTTATTATCTCTTCATCAGGAAGATGAGTTTAAAACTGACATGAGATAAAAAGGTACAGCTAAAAAGTTTACAAGAAAAGCAGGGGTGAGCACAAGTTCAATATTATTTCTTGACAAGGAAAAGAGAAAGAAAAATAGGAGACTGAGTATGCTGTTCAAAAAATAAAAATAAAAAATAAAAATTGAAAACTACTCAACTTAAGGAAGGGCCTTACAAATCAAAGTAGTTGGAAGAAAGGAAAGATAAATAAGATGGCAAAGCCACACAAGCGCACCCCCAGTTCATGGTCATAAAAATTCAGATTCAAACTGGGAGAGCGCCTGCAAGCCCTTGCTTGATTAAGAGCCTGCCCACCCCTGCCTACATCTAACTAAAATAAAAATGTATAAATCTACGGGTACGTACAAATGTTCAAATCCACATACACAAACAAATGTCCTGATAAGGAAACAATTCTATTCATCGTTAGTGTTCATCGATCTCAGCAATTTGGACTCAAGGCCCGTTTAATGATGTCGACGTCCATCTATCTTTCCATCCTTTTGTTTTCATATCTTGCAGCGCTTTTTGTGTGTGGCTCAAGCCACAAACCTATAACTCACTTTGTCGGTCTGTCGGTCGGTCTGTCGGTCTGTCGTTCCAAAATTGTCGCACATTTTGACAAAATTATCGCACTTCAAATCGAGGCTACACATCTGGCCGCTCTTTAAAAAGATGTATTTTAAAAGCGTACAAAATAATAAACATACGTAATACAGACACTACAACAGACACGAGTATGCGGTGCTTCTTTTGATGAGTATAAGTAGGATACATAGTTTTAAATGTTTTCCAAAAGATATAAAAAGTTACGAAATGGTGCAGAGATAACCTTCTGGTTTACAGATTAAAATTATTGAAAATCCAGGGGAGGTAACTCATGATTGGAGTGGTAAAAATAGACCGCGTGCCACAAACTATTGCGATTTCGCGCTTGCTTTCTCCTGAGGGTGCCAGAATGATCAATTAAATGATCGTGGGCCCCAAAGAGAAGAATAAAAAAGAGAGAGAGAGAGAGAGAGAGAGAGAGAGAGAGAGAGAGAGAGAGAGAGAGAGGGGGGGGGGGGGGGTCTGACGTCTGAGGCCACATGCCCATACAAATATAGAGTTAGCATAAACGTAGAATTTAAGAGCACATGACATCATTATCAAAGCACATTGTTATCGTTCTTGGGGTGCATCTTTCCTGACTAAATAAGCTTTATACACATATTTACAAAGCCTAAGAATTACGTTATGATTGCCATTAGACAGAAGCAATGAGAGAAAGAGAGGGGGAGAGAGAAGGGAGAGAGAAACCAGTCTTTATTGTGTATGTTTACAGCTGTTACAATCCTAGTATAAAACCTTATCCGGACCACATAGTTGAAAGAGCAACATAATTATGTACAATACAATGAACAAACTACAAAAAACGATCAGTCAGATAGATAGAATGATAGTGTCAGGGCCGGACCTGGGATGTATTAGAGGGGGGTTACAAGCAAGGGCGGGGGTCTGGGGGCTGGCGTAGGCCCCCGGTGGGGTCCAGATGCAACGCCCCTGGTGGGAGTCAGGAGGCAACGCCTGAAGCTGAAGCTTCTTTTAAGAAAATAAAGTGCAAAAACAAACTTTAAATTTCACCTAAGAACAATAAAACAGCAATAACGACTTCTTTCTCAATCTCTTTCCCTCTCCCTCTCTCTCTTTTTTCTTCTTTTTTTCTTGGCTGGGGGGGGGGGGGGGGGGGGGGGGAACCCAGGTAAACCCCCTCCCCTGGATCCGGCCCTGAATGAGATAGACGAATATAGAGAGCGAAAAAGAGAGGGGGGGGAGAGGGTGTGTGTGCAACGTTCCGTGTTCAGTCATGGTTCATCACTAAATCTGTAAGCATCTCTATCTAAATCAGTGACATTATGGAAGGTTATTATTAGGTGTTTTTTAAATTATTAGGTACTTTATAGTCACAGAGGCGTCTCTGTGAAATTCGGGTTGCTCCCACCTGGAGAGCGCGTCGCAGCCAGAGGCGCGCCACCCCATTTTTTTTTTTGGCATGCGATTTTTTATCACTGATGAGGGGGGGGGGGGGGGGGAAAATTTTTACCAAATGACAACTTTTTTTCGTTGCCACTGGGTTTAACGTATGTTAAGTGCATGGGCACACGGGACCTCGGTTTATCGTCTCATCCGAAAGACTCCACGTTCAGACCGTTAAGGCCTAGTGCAGAATGAGAGGAAAAAATCCCCTGTACCCAGGTTCGAACTGGGGTTTACTTGACACGAAGCGAACGCGCTACCACTGTGCCACTCTACACCACGCCATTTTCAGTCATTATACATAACGAACAAGGATACAATCTACACTTTGTTACGCTTTGTGTTTTCCCCAATATGTATAAAATAAAAAGTTGATATGGAAAGAAATGAACAGACAAGGAAATGTAAAAGGGGAAGAGGCTTTTTTTCTTTGTTTGTCGATCGCTCAGACAGTTTCCTGTCATATGAGCGCAGGTGCGCCATGCTGCCGTTATGCGCCGAACTGAGACAAAGTTAGAGCCAGCATTTCCGTCTTCGGCTGGAGAAAATGTTTGTAAAGTATTCTAGAACAAAAGCAGGAGAATGGACCAGTAAGGCAGAAAGATAGTAGATGACAGTAAGCAAAAGGAAAAAGCAGTCCAACAGAGCGACAGATTAAAGGAAGTTACAAGCACAGAACTTCCAGAAGGTGGGAGAACTATTTGTGCGAAAGACCTCCCAGTATCCCCACGGGGGAGAGGAGGGGGTAGTGTTAAGAACTGAGTGAAAAAGCTGTGAAGATCTCCTCCGTTCATGACACGCAATCCGTGTCAGACAGCAGCATCACAGCCTGATCACACTCGCCCCATCCTTCTCCAGCCCACCCACAGCCTTCTCCAGCCCACCCACATCCTTCTCCAGCCTACCCACATCCTTCTCCAGCCCACCCACATCCTTCTCCAGCCCACCCACATCCTTCTCCAGCCCACCCACATCCTTCTCCAGCCCACCCACATCCTTCTCCAGCCCACCCACAGCCTTCTCCAGCCCACCCACATCCTTCTCCAGCCCACCCACATCCTTCTCCAGCCCACCCACATCCTTCTCCAGCCCACCCACATCCTTCTCCAGCCCACCCACATCCTTCTCCAGCCCACCCCCATCCTTCTCCAGCCCACCCACAGCCTTCTCCAGCCCACCCACAGCCTTCTCCAAAAACGCCCTCAACTCTTCCTCGTACTCCTTCCGGTGGAAGCGGAAGTGACACACATGAGGGGAGTCATCCCACGTGCGCACGCGCAGAACCCAGCCGCCCTCCGGCTTCCCCAGCCATTGTTCTCCAAGAGCGTCCAGCAAAGCCGACGGCACGACAACATCCGCGAAGGAATACAGCATGAGAATGGGACAGGGCGGCGGAATGGTTTCCAATGCCTGTTGACCCCTCAGATAGATCTGGTTGACGGAACGTGAGAAGATGGCCTGGTAGCAGTTAAGGAGGCGTCGAAGGAGAGTTTGGATGCACGGGTTGCTGCTGATGCTGGTGGATAACCCTGAAGCCGCGTGCTGCGCCAGAATGGGGCTGTCCAGAATCACCGCTAGGAGGCGCTGCCGAACGCTGCGGTAACTCCAGTGGCGCTGACCCGTGGTGACGGATGGCTGGGTAGGTGATGGAGGTGGTGGTTTTTGTATCTGATAATCGCGGCTTTTGGTCACCGTCGCTTCCTTCGAGGCTGAAAGCAGACGAATGTTATGATCAAGCTTAAACTGTCTTGCTCAGCTTTTATTAGTGAATTATGGGGTGGCAGAAGTAGCAACACACGCGGCGGTATATTTGGCGCCAGTGACCTTGACCTTTGACCTATAACCTTCATTTTTTAACTTGGCCTAGATATATTTAGTACCTATCCACACGAACAATGTGAGCGTCCTAGGTGCCTCCGTTATCGTGCCAGGTGTTCAGCAGCATTTTCGGCTCCAGTGACCCTGACCTTTGACCTATGACCTTCATTTTGGAACTTGCCCTAGATATTCTTAATACCTATCCGCATGCTGAATTTAAGCGTCCTAGGTCCATCCATCTAAACGTTATCGTGTTAACATAGTCAAACAGATAGATAGCTTAAGAATCCACTGAAAACATTACCAGCTTCGCTCACTTTGTTCGCGGCTGGCAATAACCAGCAGTAACACCACGAACAAACTCACTTTCGAGATATAAGCTTAGTAGTAGTAGTAGTAGTAGTAGTAGTAGTAGTAGTAGTAGTAGTAGTAGTAGTAGTAGTAGTAGTAGTAGTAGTAGTAGCAGCAGCAGCAGAAGTAGCAGTAGTAGTAGTAGTAGTAATAATAATAATAATAGTGAATCATTTATCTAGCGCATTCCTACACCAAATGTGGAGCTCTACGCGCTTAACAACAACAAAAATTAAAAGCAAGAAATTCAACAACAAAACCAAATAATCACTCACGCACATGCAAATAGGCATACACATACCCACCCACACATGCAAGCACGTACGCACACGCGCACGCACGCACACACACACACACACACACACACACACACACACACACACACACACACACACACACACAGACACACCGTTACCATCACCACTAGTAGTAGTAGTAGTAGTAGTAGCAGCAGCAGCAGCAGAAGTAGTGGGTATAAATATATTCTTAGGTGTGCACCACGCGATGTCATTGAAATAAAAGAACTTGGAATATTTATCATTAGTTTTGAGGTGTGTTTTTGCACGTATTTGACAAAATATGATTAAACTACCGATAGAATGAAGGAAATGCTAGAAAGTTGCCGATTCAGTTGTAACTGAATTTTTTATTGCAAAAAATGGCGTGATTTGAGCCTCCATTTTGTGACATGGCTTTGGGTTGGTCCACATTCACTGAGCTTTCTTCCTCGGACTGACTTAGTAGTAATAGTAGTATTGGTTGTATTATTATTAGTTGCTGTTGTTGTAGGAGTCTTGGTATCATAGGCCTTCGACATACATACGATTCGGATCTGAATGCGATGCGATTTTGACGATGTGAGCCCTCACGAATCACGTTAAATTGAGGAAAGTGAGCGAAAATAGAATTATTTCAAATAATTACCTTTATTATTAAGACATAAACTTCGGGACTTTCCTGGTATTGCAATGCCTCCAGGATCGTCCCACTATCTTTATATTTATTAATGTCCCATATATATGTGTCTGTTCCAGACCAGAGGACGTTAATCAGAATTTCTTCTTAGCTGTGATGCGCATACTACATCATGTATCTTTATTGATTAAAAATTCGGGACTTTCCTGGTATTGCAGTACCTCCAGGATCGTCCCACTATCTTTCTATTTATTAATGTCCCATATGTGCCTGTTCCAGGCCGGAGGACGTTAAACGGATTTTCATTCATATAATTATTTCTAGACGGAAGTATTTCACCATGTTTTATGGCTCACATCGTCAAAATCGCATCGCTTTCAGATCCGAATCGTATATGTGTAACATGACCCTGGCGGGTGAGTTTTTGCAAGAAACACGTCGAGATCACCAGAAAGACAGCCTTTTCAAGGATCGGAACACTCACTTTGCTCTAGTTTCCTAGAAATTAAACCGTCAAAACGGAGATTCCTCCTTGGCGGAGATGCTGGAGAAAGAAGCCATTTTGGATAGGGTGGGTAGAGAGTGGTTGAAGCTTTTTCTTCTTTGTAGTGCAGTAAGAAAAAAAAAGCTATTTCCTTTGTTGTGAGCGAAACTCCTTTAGGTAAACTGTAAAAAAATTAAAATAAATATATAAAAAGGCTTTTATTGCGAACATTTCGTGCAAACGATTTGGTCTAAACTCAGGCGGCCATTAGAAAAGAGAAAGCACATGCCCCTTCTCGTGCCTTCTCTTTCACTGAAATAATTTGACTTCCAGCACCTCCGCCAAGGAGGAATCGCCGATTTGACGGTTTGATTTCTAGGAAACCAGAGCAAAGTGAGTGTTGCGATCTCTGTAAAGGGTGTTTTCCTGGTCATCTCGACGTGTTTCTTGCAAAAGCTCATCCGTCAGGGTGCCCCTTTAAAGACCCACCAGATCACGTGTCAAAATCACGGGGTTCACGTGTTTTCCCTCTTATAGCTGGACATAAATCTTGTTCTGACCAGGTCTCACTACCATACAAATGCCCCCACATTTTAAAGAGCAGCCTCAATTTGAACTTGGGGACATTTCTATGTGGGTCACAGCTACCCAGGAAAAAAACCAAGGGACTTAATCGTGGCGCGTCAGTGTATCTCTAAGGAAGCGGAGGAGGAGTTGCAGACCCGGTGATGGTAGCAGTCAGTACCTTTTCCACAGGAACCCCCAGCTGTCGTGTCAGAGGGGAAGCCAGTGATGGTGTGGGCCGGGTTGTCCCGGCCCCCTGACTCGTCCATCAGCATCAGCATTTGTCCCCAACCCACGGCTCCCACAGACAAAGCGTGAACGATGAGGGGTCTGTCCGCCAGAGGTCCTTCCTCTTCCTGTAAATGGCAACTTAATTTGGAATCCTTTCCTAAAAAGACAGTCTCAGACTATCGAACGTGTTCAAAGGAGAGCAACCAAACCAAGCATTACGAAAATTAGATTATGGTGACAGGTTATATAAACTGAATTTACCATCCCTAAAACATCGGCGACTACGTGGTGATTTAATAAATGTTTATGAACATTTTCGCAGTTCTGATATTACTAACAAAAATTTGTTACAACTTTCTAACTGCTCAAAAACTAGGAATAAGTATTTGAAATAACTAACCCAATACAGCAGAACTAACATCAGAAAGAATTTCTTTAGCAACAGAGTCACTAAATACTGGAATTCTCTTCCAGCACATATCAAGTTGGCACCTAACCTTAATCAGTTCAAAACCCTCCTCAAGATTCAACAATTGAAATGTGTATAATGATTAACACATCTAAAAGCGTCCTAGTCATGCCAATCATGAAAAATAATACAAATAATCAGAAAGGACACATTAGATTTATAGAACAAGTAATTAAAACAAAGACTGACACGCATATTAACTTATGCAACACAGACATATTGTTTGGCACTGACAAAACAGCTTTTAGTAGCAATGATAGACAGTGTATTAACTATGTCATCTTGATTGGAAAAGTGTGCATCAGCATTTACAAGAAAACAAACTCATCTATTCCATTAAATACCATTTTTGAGCGAGAATTATGTATTAGAGAAATGGTTGCAATTTAGAATGTTTCTAACCTCTTTGTATGCATTTTCTCTAGTTGTTGCATCTTTCTGTATGCACTTTTTCTTGTTCTCAACAAATCTATTTTGTGTGTGTGCAGGATTGGTCACACCAATGGGCGTGAATTTAGGTGCACTCCTGCGTGCGTGTCAGTGTGTGATTGTAAATGTAGTATTATGCTTCTGAGCACGCGAGTGGTTTTGTTTCTTGCGAGTCTTTCAATTTAACGTGATTTATTCGTTCGGACGTTGTGGTGAATCTTTTTCCTTGATGATCATGTAAATATTTCGAAATAAACATTTGCAGTATCTGCAGCTTGTTGGAACCTTAAAAAAAGACAAAAGAAAAAAAAGATAATAATAATAATAATCAAATTTTTTTTTTAAATCTTAAAAAAACAAACAAAAATTTTGCAATATTTGGCAATTATTATCACCACTGTTGACACTTCTGGTTGGAATTTAGTATTGCAATGTTACTCTTTAGTAAACACTGAAAAAATGAATGTATTCTATGAAGCCGTTTTTAAGTTATTGAAGATATGGTTGATGGTGTATTAATTAAATGTCAATGGTTGATATTTTAAAAAAAAATAATTAAAAAAGGCCACATTAAGAGGCCGCAAGGCCTAGTTGTCCTCATTCTCTGACCTGCCTAACCTGTATGAATCACCATGCAATGACAACAGGGATAATCATTTAAAAAGATGGGAAAGGAGAGAGATTAGCTCCTCCGCTAATGTTCTTCATTTTGCTTTGAAAAGCGAAAGCTGGCATTTTGGTTGACGTATCTGTAAATAATGCATTTTTACGGTGCTAAATACGGATTGTTTTAAATAATTAATTATTTAGGCTACAGTACCTGGATTGTTTAAATAATGAATAATTTAGGCTACAGTACCTGGATTGTTCACATAATTAATTATTTAGACGACGTTACTGTAAATTATCAATATTCAGTAAACAATCATTCCTTTGGCAGATATTATGTCTTATTTGTGGCATATAATATTTTATGTAATTGTCAAAAATAGCAAACTCTATTAAGGAGCAGTCTTTTTGAATCTCTGCAAAACATGCATTTATACTTAAATAATGCATTATTTAGCTAAATATCGCCCCTGGTCTGACTAAAATGTCACTGCTGAAAGGAACCTGCTTCACACGCGTCTGATCCTCAGCTTTACCAGGGGCGGATCTGTAGGGAGTTTCCAGAGACCCCCCTTTGCCCCAAGCATGTACCTTATACAAGGGTACGAAATATTTGTTAAGGCTCGATTTTTGCTTTAATAATCACTAAATAGCACAGTGTCACGGGGGCTTAGCTCCCTGGGCCCCCACAAGACCACTACACCTGAACCCAGGACCTGTGCAGCTCCCTAGACTCCCCCCACCCCATCCCACCCAACACCACCACCCCATACGAATCATTTGGTCCGGCCGTGCTTACAGACCCACCTGAAGCAGATCCATCGCATTCCGGACGACACGAAAAGCTTTCAAAGGTCGAAGAGCTTCCAACAGCGTGCAGCTGACGACCATGACGTCCATGCCCATGGCTGCGTACAGCTGGCAGAACTTGAGCACGTGCCGCCTCTTCGCCTTCAGCCAGGGCATCAGAACAACGAGAGGCCGGGCTGCGGTGACGTCATTGCTCACTGTGGCGTCATCGAGGCAGTACACGTCGAATTGGCCCATAGTACGTTTGGTGACTGCACGTGGGGTCGAGGGTTCCTGGGCAGGTGCCGGGGCTGCAAGCTGGAGTGAGATGATGAAAGACGGCTCGGTAAAAGTTGAACAAGAACAAAAATGCATGATACCAAAGAAGGAACGAACGAACGCATACACACATACACATACGTGAGCGCTACACGCGTGCGCACGCACACGCACACACACACACACACACACACAGCACATACTTAGCATTTCATGAATACTAGCGCAACGCTGAGTACCGGTTACGCCTAGTACCGGTAACGCCAAGTACCGGTAATGCGGAGTACCGGTTTCGCCGGGTCCGCGAAATATTATATTACTTTTGTCTCTCTCCCTCCTTCTATTTTCTTCTCTCATCCCCTTCTACTCCCCACCGCACCCCCATCCCACCCCAACCATCCCCCCCCACCCCCCACCCCACCCATCCCCACCCCCGCCCCCCTACTCCCCACCCCCACCCCATACACACACACGCACGCGTTAATCTCATAGTGAACGGCAATTAGGTGGAAGCCAATAGCCGTGAATAGCGGGATGTTGGTACCTTGGTAAAGTAATCTCCGCTCTTCAACCGTCTTGTTGGCCGCTCGCGGGCAGCAGCGAGTTGCTTGTGTGTAAAGTGTTGATTAAAATTAGCGTCCGTTTTGGGTCCGCGCAAATGTACATTGGCTCCTATCACGTGCACCAAAATAGTCACTATCACTGGTCATGCACGTTCCAAATTGCGAGTCAATGTAGGGTCTCGTTTCGCCGCGGTTTGTGAAAAGGTTAAGCGGCGCATATCGCGCGCGTTACTACATCAATTCGCTGCCAGTTTGGCACACAGATAGTCACTGTCCCCGGTCATCTACCTTCCACATTTGAAGGTAATCCGTCCAGAAATACCGGAGATACGGGCGCAGAGAGGCCGGTGGACACGCGTTTCGCGCATTTGCCAAACCGCGCAAATGACACGGCCGCCTTGGTTAGGGCTGATAGCAAATTTGAAGCGATTCGGTCGAAA
Source organism: Phymorhynchus buccinoides (assembly GCA_017654935.2). Taxonomy (NCBI): domain Eukaryota; kingdom Metazoa; phylum Mollusca; class Gastropoda; order Neogastropoda; family Raphitomidae; genus Phymorhynchus; species Phymorhynchus buccinoides. Next base: position 61,637,653 of record CM065684.1, read on the forward strand.
AACGGCGGAGTTATAAGGCCCGTTCTGTGTTCCACACTGACACACACACACACACACACACACTTGCCGTTGTAATAATATGATAAAACATGTTCACCAGAAAAAAAGAGAAGGAAAAAAAGAAGAAAAAAGCTAGGCGATTTTTCCAAGCATTTTGGGAAAGTGTGATGTGCAAGTGTGTGTTGGTATGTACGTGCACACATATGATGAGAGAGAGAGAGAGAGAGAGAGAGAGAGAGAGAGAGAGAGAGAGAGAGAGAGAGAGAGAGAGAGAGAGAGAGAGAGAGAGAGAGAGAGAGAGAGAGAGAGAGAGAGAGAGAGAGAGAGAGAGAGAGAGAAAAGCGGAAGCGGAAGAGGAAGTTTAATCAGATAGGCCACAGCCCCTTCTGATGGGGTTACAAAACATAATGAATACAAAAGACAATAAACAATAGATACAAAAGTAATGCAATATTCAATAACATTACACTGATGATAAGGAGTAAACAAAGCGAATTTAGCTAAGTAATATACTACGCAGCTTGAAGGCTTTATAAACGTATAAACAAATTTTCTTAAGCAACATTTCATTCTGATTCGCTAATAACAATGTAACATCAAACAAACATGGGTTTCTAGAATATTTTCTTGGTAACAAATTATCTCGCAGATCTCTATAAGCTGGACAACAAAGCAAGAAGTGTTTTTCATCCTCTTTAGCAGATTTACATAATGGACACATCATAGACTCTTCGTCAACATTTCTATAACGAAGTTTATGAGATAACATATCCGAAATTCCAAACCTTAACTTAGTTAACTGATTTTTTAAATGTCTATCAATATCAAGTAGCAAATATGCTTCACAGTCCCATGAAGATTTAAATGAACTGTAAAAGGAAAATCTGTCGCTAGTAAATACATGATCCTCCCACCCTTGCCATCTATTATCAATTAGTCGTTGGCGAAGTTCTTACAGAAAAACGTTAATATCCCCTACTCCTTGATTTATCCAGACAAAACCAAACCCATTTTTATACAGAAAGTCACGAATATCTGAAACCCAACACTTTTTACCTTTTTCTTCTAAACGTAATAGCATTTTGTAGGCTTTGTGTGGTAATCTACTATCATTCATGCTTAAGATTTTCAGCCAATATTTAATGCATCGTAAATGCGAATTAATGTATATAGGATATCGTCCAGTGTCCCCATAAACAAGGTCGTTTGGCGTTCTAGGCTGAACCCCTAAACATTTCTTTAAAGCAAATAAATGAACATTTTCTATTAATATTACAGACTTACCCAAACCCCACAACTCAGCACCATATTGAACAATTGGCTGAACTTGGGCGTCAAACAATTTGAGAAATACTGACAAAGAGTTATTCTTAAGCATGTATAATTTCTTCAGAATACACAATAAAGCACGCCTGCCTCTACTTGCAAGGTCCTGACACGCTGCTGAGGAACTAAGACGAGTAGTAAAAAAGATACCAAGATATTTATAACAATTCACAATCTCCATTTCCCTTCCATTCAAAAACCACCTTTCCCTGGACGATAAATACCCCCCCTTTCTAAACACTACAATGCTACTTTTTTTCATATTAATTTTTAGTTGTAACTTGTTTGCCATAGCATTAAGATTATTTATCTGGGTTTGGAGGCCAACTGGTGTTTCAGACAATAAAGCTATATCATAGGCAGGTAACAAAATAAATAATTATAGAATGTCAGGCGATAACACTGCACTGTGTCTACCCTTATCGATAATTTATTGGGCTAGTTCATTTATAAACAATGAAAACAGCACAGGGCTGCATGCGTCACCTTATTTCACACCCTGAGTACATAAGACATAATCTGTAAATTCATTGCCAGATCTTATTTTAGCTTTAACATTAGAATACATACTTTTAGCACATTGAAATAACTTACCTTTAATACCGTTCTTTATTAGAACAGGCCAGAGCAGTTTCCTTGAAATAGAGTCAAAAGCTTTCTCAAAATCAATGAAAGCTACGTAAAGTTTACGGTTTAATGAGAATTGCTTTTGAATAATTGCTAACAATGTAAACATATGGTCCACTGTCGAGTAATTCTTCTTATATCCAGCTTGATAATCTCCTGTAATATTAAACTTTTCTACCCATGCCTGCAATCTGCTATTTATAATACAACTATACAACTTACTACTAATATCACAAAGTGACACACCTCTATAGTTACCAGGATCATTAATATTACCCTTTTTAAACAGCGGTACAATAATTGATTCCGTCCAGCTCTTTGGATAAATACCTCTATCAAACAGTGCGTTAAAAAAACTGACAAAAAAATCAATAATACTCTCACCACCATTTTTAAACATTTCGCCAATCAAACCGTCTGGACCAGCAGACTTACCATTTTTTAATTTCCTTATTGCAGACACAACTTCTTCTTTAGAAATAGGATCGTTCAACCAGGAGAGAGAGAGAGAGAGAGAGAGAGAGAGAGAGAGAGAGAGAGAGAGAGAGAGAGAGATGGGGGGAGACTTTTAGTGTGTGCATGCGTGAGTGTGTGCGCCTTAGCCAAAACCACTGAAGTTGTTGGATGTGCACTCATTTCGGCCAACGGTATTATTGGTCGTTTCAGCCCCAGGCAATAGTCATCTCGGCCCAATAGAAAGTGTTTGGAAATAATTAAGGAGAGTAATCTTATGGTGTATGGGAGTTATCTTGCCTAATTCAATCGGTCAAACAGGGGAAGTTACTCTACCATTAGGTAGATCCCCAAAATAGGGGTGATTACCATCGGGGGGGGGGGGGGGGGGGGGCAATTGCTATTAAACTGTCGGCGCTCTTTTGCTGTCTCAGGACCGACCTCCTGGAACAAATTTCCTCTTTCCCTACGTCAGCGAGCGACCCTCTCTGCTTTCAAAACTAACATCAAAACCCACCTGTTCCCCCGCCATTAAAGCTCCGCTCTCTTTCTCTTCTCTCTCTTGCCATTAGGTTTGTTTCTGCTGTATTCCATTTATGTCATCCGTGTGCATTGACTCTGTATCGCGTTTTTGTTTGTGGCACAAGCCACAAACCTATAACTCACTTTGTCGGTCTGTCGGTGTGTCGGTCGGTCCAAAATTGTCGCACGCCACAAACGATTGCGAATCCGCGCTTGTTGTTTGAATACGTTATGAATGCGTGTGTGCGTTTTGATGTGGTTTATATCAAGATTCAGCGCCGTATAGGTACTGTATGTTGTTGTTGTTGTTGTTATTATTATTGTGAAGCATTTCTGGTAAGGGGGGCCCTACAGAAGTCAAGACTATATTATAGCAATTGACCCTCCAGGTAGCAACAATCATCCTCCGAACATGCTGCGTTTGAGTAGACACACTCGGTTTGTGTTTCTCGCATTTGTTCTCTATCAAGCCATCTGGGTCAATCTCAATGTTTATTTCTTTGCGAGTTCTCGACGTTTTGCAAGTTAGATCAGTTTGTAAACCATTTTTCCATTTAAAATGTTTGCAAATCGTTCACTCGCTTCGCTTCACATCGACGCCATTTTTGCTATGGTATTTGACCGAGTAAGTCAAGGTAAACAACTCTAATTTTCACGAAGGACTCTCCCTTAGTTGTTTTTCCGAAAATTGTCTATTGATGTGGGCCGAAATGACTATTGCCTTGGGCCGAAATGACTATTGCCTTGGGCCGAAATGACTATTGCCTTGGGCCGAAATGTTGTTGTTGTTGTTGTTGTTGTCGTTCCCTGGCTTAACAACTCCAGGGATCATCCCAACAGCCAGAGCACTTGAACAATTCAGTACAAATGCACCAACTAGGGATGAGAACATTACGTGTGTGACCGTTTTTTATTACCCCGCCATGTGCGCAGCCACACTCCGTCTTCGGGGGATTTTAGACTGATGGAATTATGCTGGGAGCTTGTCATGGCTTAAGACAATCCCCGCACAACAATTCAGAGCATAACAACATTTTGATGTAGCCTTGGCGTTCTAGCTTATGTCAACTGGTCTGACACAGCCTCATGCCAAGGCAAGGGCTGAAATGACTATTGCCTTGGGCCGAAATGACTGTTGCCTTGGGCCGAAACGACTATTGTCTTGGGCCGAAATGACCTGTAAAAGGAAAATCTGTCTTGGGCCGAAATGACTATTGTCTTGGACCGAAATGAACGGGCCGAAATGAAAATGGGCCGAAGCGAGTGGCAACCAGTCATTGCAATGAAGTTGGACTAGGTTTCCAATTTCCAAAGGATGACGCTATACTAGTACGATATATCCGTTCGTCCCAAAGTCTTGAATTCAGGGTATCAATCTGTTTAATACTTTGTTGCTGTTGTTTTTGTTTCGATCGTTTGTTACACATTTTATGCACATTTTGGGTGATTTAGATCAATTTGAAACGGCAATTTGTTTTAAAGTGGTAAAGGTGAAGATACAAACACACACACACACACAACAGAAGTGCATGCACGCGCGCGCGCGCGCACGCACACACGCACACACACACGCACACACACACACACACACACACACACACACACACACACACACACACACGCACACACACACACACACACACACACACGCACACACACACACACACACACACACACACACACACACACACACACACACACACACACACACACACACACACACACACACACACACAACACACACACAAACTTTCTTTTCCCAGACCCTGTAATAATCTTTATAAATCTAGTTTCTTGTACTCAGGCTGTACGGCGTGGAACAATTTATCTTTTAATTTAAAATCGTGTACATCAAGACAGACATTTATGAAAGCACTTAAACATCATATGTTAGAAACCCTATGAATTAGACTCTAACTTTAGAAATTTAGCACCTATTCCGTCGGAACATGTCCTTTTAATTGATACTTAGAATGTTTATACTTTGATTGTTCTTTGCTTTGTTCCATTGTGTCCGGGACATTTGCTAATATGGGTGATGGGGAGAAAATGAAATAGGGAAGGGACAACCATTTTTACTTCAATCTCCCATTCATTTATTTATTTTAATGCGCTATAATTTTAGGCTAATGCTCAGTAGTTTGGAATGTTTTGTTTTGCATGTTGAGTTATTTTTCTAGTTGCTTTCGTATTACTTTTCATTCTGAGAACAGGATGGAAAAAAAGCTGTCAAGCTTACTCCTTTATCCTCAATAAAGATCATTTTGACTTGCCTTGACTTGACTTGACTTGCACTGCACGGGTTTTTTTGCATGACCAGATAGGCCAACTAAGCCTCGAATAAATATTTACTTCTCACTATTTGGTCTTAGCTGAGATCTTGTTCAGAAGTTCGACTGGCTTAGGAACAAACCTCGCTAAATTCCAAATTGTTCTGCAATGAATAATGCGGTACCGTCTATCAGATGTTAGTAGTTCATAGCAATGCGATAGAACATGACATTGATCATTAGCAATCTCCCTGGCTTTTCGCACCACACGCTTTTCATACAACAAACACAAACTGTCCTGTTTTCTACCCACGGTTCTGCCACCAACATTCACAAGTTTGTTCAGAACGCTCTTGGCTTTTACATTCAGACCACCATACCAACAAATGAATGAGAAAGTCATGATAGTGTGTGTGGTGTGTGTGTGTGTGTGTGTGTGTGTGTGTGTGTGTGTGTGTGTGTGTGTGTGTGTGCGTGCGTGCGTGTGTGCGTGCGCGCGCGTGTGCGCGCGTGTGTGTGTGTGTGTGGTGTGTGTGTGTGTGTGTGTGTGTGTGAGAGAGAGTGAGTGAGAGTGAGAGAGAGAGAGAGAGAGAGAGAGAGAGAGAGAGAGAGAGAGAGAGAGAGAGAGAGAGAGAGAGAGGAGAGAGAGAGAGAGAGAGAGAGAGAGAGAGAGAGAGAGAGAGAGAGAGAGAGAGAGAGAGAGAGAGAGAGAGAACGAGAACGGAAGCATTGTTAGGAATGTAACCCTTTTGTAAGATATGATTACACTGTTCATTGATAAGACTCCCTTATCTTTAATCAAGAGATTTGTACAGCACGTGCAGTTTGCTCGCCTCGTTTTTGATATAGTTAAAACTACTCAGCTCGTGCATCTTTAAAAGCCCTGTCTCTTCTACTAAGTTTAGATGAGGAACCAGACGTGTAAGATGCAGTTTCAATAGATGTGTTGATCTTAGTTTCTAGTTTTCTTGGCGTTCACTAAGTTTGTATTTTGCCTCTAGTCACTCTGACAAGGTAAGGAAAAACTGTTTGTTTGTTAAGGAAGGTAGGTAGGTAGGTAGGCAGGTAGGCAGGTAGGTAGGTAGGTAGGCAGGTAGGCAGGTAGGTAGGTAGGTAGGTAGGCAGGCAGGCAGGTAGGTAGGTAGGTAGGTAGGTAGGTAGGTAGGGACCAAACAAGCTGTAAAGCCTTTTCAAACAGTCCCATCTTTTATGGTTTTTATGGTATTTTTTCCCTTTCGGTCAAGGTTGATGCGGCATGAATTTTCCATATAAATCATTATTAGTCATAGCTTCTAAAAACTTCTAAATATGTTGGTAATGCATCCAGACGATTTTTAAGCATATTTGTATAAGGTGTACATTTTATGTCTGTAGGCAATTCGTTCCACATGTTAGTAATTCTGTTACCAAAACAAATGCTTTCTCAAATGCTTTCTTTTAACAAAAACTTTACCATAGGCGTTTTTAGTCATATTGTATTGGGGAGATGAAAAGAAATTACTCCAAGACAAATCCACATGATTGTGGAATATTTTATAAGTTTCTATAAGATCTCCCCTCGTTCTCCTTCCTTTAAGTGAAAGTAAATTAAGGTACTGTAATCTGTGGTAATAATCCATGTTTTTGTTACATGCTTTAACAAGTTTGGTAGCTCTACGCTGAACCCTTTCAATTGCTACTGACTGGTACTTAAATTTTGGAGCCCAAATAATGTTGCCATACTCTAAGTGCGGTCTAGCTAAAGCTTTGTATAATTTAATGAAAATATCACGATCAATACCGATAAATGTTCTTTTAATCAATCCCATCATTTGGTGTGCTTTATTGATGCAGTTATGGATGTGTATATCAAATGAAAGCTCTTTGTTAAAGGTTACCTCCAGATCTTTTTCTAGCTCGCACACTGTTACTGGACAAGGGGCATTGTTTTTTCCATGGTGTAAGTTGCGTTAGGATTAGTTTTACCGATGTGCATTGCCTTACATTTATCAGTAATAAAGTAAGGGTTCCATTCGTTTGTCCAATCTTGTAATTTATTTAAATCTTTTTGTAATAGTTTATTGTTCTTGGCTTTATTAAAAATCTTAGTATCGTCTGCGAATACTTTACAAGACGACTCCACACATTCAGGCAGGTCATTTATGAAAATGGTAAATAAGGTAGGACCCAAGAAGCTTCCCTGAGGGATTCCACTAAGAACTTTTGCCTTGAACTTGACTGCATGAAATAATTGCAAACGAGAAGTGAAATGAACTCGGGCACTTTTTTTTCTTTCTTTCTTTTTAAAAAAAAGTTGGGCTTCAGTATTTTCATTGTATTTCAAAAACTGCCCCCCCCCCCTCCCAGGCGCGCATGTGTGAGTGCGTTTATGCGTGTGATGTATATATTGTGTGTGTGTGTGTGTGCGCGCTTACGCGCGCGCGCGTGTGTATATGATGCCTCACCGTTCTTCCGATGATATCCAGATTTCACATCATTTTGGTGTACCGTTTCACAGGCTCCGTCTGTTGTGTTTGCACATAATGTTGTTTATAGAATGAGTATTTGCGCTTGAGCGCATGCGTGCATACAGATGGGCTTGTGGCTCTATTTGAATTTTTTGGTACGTTATAGGTTTGCGTTCACTATATATTTTAACGTGTATATATTTTTTTTTTCGACAGCAGAAAAACAACTGTTTGCCGCTTTTTGCATCATTAATTTAGTGTTTATCCAATGCACTGGGTCCTTTCCTGCTTGTTGCATCATTAATTTAGTGTTTATCCAATGCACTGGGTCCTCTCCTGCTTGTTGCTTCATTAATTTAGTGTTTATCCAATGCACTGGGTCCTTTCTTGCTTGCTGTATGAATAGCTTGTTGTATCATTAATTTAGTGTTTATCCAATGCACTGGGTCCTTTCTTGCTTGCTGTATAGCTTGTTGCATCATTGCACTGGGTCCTTTCCTGCTTGTTGCATTTAATTTAGTGTTTATCCAATGCACTGGGTCCTTTCCTCTTGCTGTATAGCTTGTTGTATCATTAATTTGGTGTTTATCCAATGCACTGGGTCCTTTCCTGCTTGTTGCATCATTAATTTAGTGTTTATCCAATGCACTGGGTCCTCTCCTGCTTGTTGCTTCATTAATTTAGTGTTTATCCAATGCACTGGGTCCTTTCTTGCTGCTTGCTTGTTGTATCATTAATTTAGTGTTTATCCAATGCACTGGGTCCTTTCTTGCTTGCTGTATAGCTTGTTGCATCATTAATTTGGTGTTTATCCAATGCACTGGGTCCATTCCTACTTGCTGTATAGCTTGTTGTATCATTAATTTGGTGTTTATCCAATGCACTGGGTCCTTTCCTGCTTGTTGTATCATTAATTTAGTGTTTATCCAATGCACTGGGTCCTTTCCTGCTTGTTGCATCATTAATTTAGTGTTTATCCAATGCACTGGGTCCTTTCCTGCTTGTTGCTTCATTAATTTAGTGTTTATCCAATGCACTGGGTCCTTTCTTGCTTGCTGTATGAATAGCTTGTTGTATCATTAATTTAGTGTTTATCCAATGCACTGGGTCCTTTCTTGCTTGCTGTATAGCTTGTTGTATCATTAATTTGGTGTTTATCCAATGCACTGGGACCTTTCCTGCTTGCTGTATAGCTTGTTGCATCATTAATTTGGTGTTTATCCAATGCACTGGGTCCTTTCTTGCTTGCTGTATAGCTTGTTGCATCATTAATTTGGTGTTTATCCAATGCACTGGGTCCTTTCCTGCTTGTTGTATCATTAATTTAGTGTTTATCCAATGCACTGGGTCCTTTCAGCTTGTTGCATCATTAATTTAGTGTTTATCCAATGCACTGGGTCCTTTCTTGCTTGCTGTATAGCTTGTTGTATCATTAATTTAGTGTTTATCCAATGCACTGGGTCCTTTCTTGCTTGCTGTATAGCTTGTTGCATCATTAATTTGGTGTTTATCCAATGCACTTCCTTTCTTGCTTGCTGTATAGCTTGTTGCATCATTAATTTAGTGTTTATCCAATGCACTGGGTCCTTTCCTGCTTGCTGTATAGCTTGTTGCATCATTAATTTGGTGTTTATCCAATGCACTGGGTCCTTTCTTGCTTGCTGTATAGCTTGTTGTATCATTAATTTAGTGTTTATCCAATGCACTGGGTCCTTTCTTGCTTGCTGTATAGCTTGTTGCATCATTAATTTGGTGTTTATCCAATGCACTGGGTCCTTTCCTGCTTGCTGTATAGCTTGTTGCATCATTAATTTGGTGTTTATCCAATGCACTGGGTCCTTTCTTGCTTGCTGCATAGCTTGTTGCATCATTAATTTGGTGTTTATCCAATGCACTGGGTCCTCTCCTGCTTGTTGTATCATTAATTTGGTGTTTATCCAATGCACTGGGTCCTTTCTTGCTTGCTGTATAGCTTGTTGCATCATTAATTTAGTGTTTATCCAATGCACTGGGTCCTTTCTTGCTTGCTGTATAGCTTGTTGTATCATTAATTTAGTGTTTATCCAATGCACTGGGTCCTTTCTTGCTTGCTGTATGGTTTGTTGTATCATTAATTTAGTGTTTATCCAATGCACTGGGTCCTTTCTTGCTGTATCATTAATTTAGTATCCAATGCACTTCCTTTCTTGCTTGCATAGCTTGTTGCATATTTGTCAAAGTTTTAGTGTTTTTGTTTCCTTTTTCTATTTCTCCTTTTTATTTTCGTTGATAGTTTTTCTTGTGTCCTACTTTTGTAATCAAATGACGGATTTTTGTGTGTTTAAACTTTCTATTTGCTTAGACGTTGTTGTCTGCTTGTTACGGTACTTGTTGTTTTATATGTGGACGAAGAGGTCGGATTTTTGTGTCGTGAAGTATAAGATTAGTGTATATGCACGCACGAAGAGAAATAGTCAGTTGTGGGTTCTTGACTTGACAATAGCCATGGCTAGTTCTGTATCAATAGTTTCTGCCAGGGTCTGAATAACAAGCAAAAACGGAGGGATATTTTTCACTATTTAAAAAGAAAAAATCACTATTTATTTTTTACAAGATACACACTTCTAAGAAAAATGGAACGATATATTCTCTCCGAATGGGGTTACCAAGGATTGTTTTCAACTTATGCATCTAACTCGAAGGGAGTTGCTATACTGTTTAATAATAACTTTGAATTTAAAGTTAAAAGAGTGCATAAAGGAAATGATGGAAACAGCCTCATTGTACATGTAGAATTCGAGCAAAAAGATTTCCTCTTAGTAAATGTATATGGTCCAAACAAATACATGACGTTTCGTACCCTCGACGTTTTGTACCCAGGCATTTTGTCTTAACTTTTTTGTTCATTTCTAACCCTATCCCCAACCCTAATCCTAACCCTATCCCTTTCCCGGGCATTATATCCTAACCCTATCCTTGTCTAATCGTCCAAGCTGAGTACGAAACGACATTAAAAAAAATGGTACGAATCGTCGTGTACGAATCGACTCGGGTACGAAACGTCCAGTTTCCGTCCAAACCGAGACGATCCAGATTTTTATAATGCTTTAACTCAAAGAATAAAAGATTTCAGTGTTGATCATGTTATAATTGGTGGCGATTTCAATTTAGTTCTAGACCCAGCACAAGACTATTGTAACTATAAGAATGTAAATAACCCTAACGCTAGAGAGATGGTGGATAACGTGATTAATGATTTAGAATTGAATGATATTTGGAGAGACTTGAATCAGGATTGTCATAGGTTTACATGGAGAAGAAATAACCCGTTTCAACAAGCTAGACTAGACTTTTTCCTTGTTACAGATCATGTTGTGTCTTTGGTTGAAGAGGTAGATATTGAGTGTGGTTATAGGACAGATCATTCCATAATTTTACTAAGGTTAAAGTTTGGTGAAAATATCAGAAGGAATACTTTTTGGAAGTTCAATTCTTCACTATTAAGAGACAAAGCCTTTCTGGACGAAATCAACGAGGAAAATAAAAATGTGAAACTAGAATATGCATTAAGCCCTTTTGCTAGAGAGGCTATTGACAAAATCCCACTAACAGAATTACAGCTTTCTGTTCCAGATTACTTATTTCTAGATTTTTTACTAATGAAGATTAGATCAAGGGCAATTTCTTATGCAGCGATGAAGAAAAATAAAAATAACGAAGAAGAGCACAAACTTGAACAGGATATCCAGCAACTACAAAGAAAGGACAAAAAACCCGAAGAAGAAGTCAAAGATATAGAGTCAAAAAAAGACCAATTTAGATTGATAAGAGGAAAAAGAATAGAGGGTGTACTATTAAGGTCAAGGGCTAGATGGATAGATAAAGGGGAAAAGGTAACAAAGTTTTTCTGCAGTTTAGAAAAAAGACTATGTAAGTAAAAGTATGACTAGACTAATAGATAAACATGGTAATACACTGAGTGATCAAAAAGACATTCTACAGGAAGTGCAAACATTCTATAAATCTTTGTATAGAAAACATAATGTTGAAAACTGTGAAATCAACGATTTAGTACGAAATATTCCATGTTTGGAAATAGACGAAGCAAATAGTTTAGATGGAGAGATTGATTTTGAGGAGGCAACATTTGTGTTGAAAAGTATGAAGAACAATAAAAGTCCGGGTTCAGACGGATTTACTGTCGATTTTGTTTAATGTTTTTGGAGTAGGATAGGGGGACTTGTAGTGAGGGCTCTAAATGCAGCTTTTCAAAGGGGGGAACTTTCGTGTGTCCAAAGACAAGGAATTATAACATGCATACCAAAGGAAGATAAACCTCGAAATTATATTAAGAACTGGCGTCCGATTTCATTATTGAACGTTGTGTATAAAATAGGCTCCTCTTGCATTGCAAATCGGCTTAAAATGGTTCTTCCAAAACTCATTAATGAGGACCAAACGGGTTTTATAAGAAATAGATACATAGGGGACAATATAAGACTTATATACGATACAATAGCTTATTTAGAAGAACATAACATACCAGGACTTTTACTAAACATAGACTTTGAAAAAGCCTTTGACTCTGTTAGTTGGGATTTCATGTTTGAGGTATTAAAAGGTATTTGGATTTGGGGAGTGTATTTGTAAATGGGTGGAATCTTTCTACAAAAATCTTAATTCATGTGTTGTGGTTAATGGGCAAGTCACTGGCTGGTTTGATATTAAACGAGGATGTAGACAGGGCGACCCACTCTCTCCGTATTTATTTATTTATTTTAGTTGTTGAAATTCTGGCTCTTATGATTCGCGAAAATGAAAATATAAAAGGTATAGCGATTAACAATGTTGAACACAAGCTTTCCCAATATGCAGATGATACTGAATTTCTTTTAGCAGGTGATGAAAAGTCGCTTAAAAATTGTATAAATACATTGGATACATTTGGTAGTATATCTGGGTTACACATAAGCGAAGAAAATACATGTGCTGTTTGGTTAGGTTGTAACAAAAACTCCCCAGTGCGCTACATGCCACATTTAGGTCTGGAGTGGAACCCAGCTAAATTCAAAGTTTTAGGTATATGGTTTACTAACGATTTGAACGATTGCTTGCATATTAACTATTCCGAAAAAATAGCTGATGTCAAACATTTATATAGAATTTGGGTAAAAAGACAACTTACACCAATAGGAAGAGTAGCTATTCTTACATCATTGATTTTCTCTAAATTAATTCATCTATGGATCCTACTACCTAATCCACCTGACATGTTTTTCAAAACATTGCAAAAATACTGTTACAAATTTATATGGAATAACAAAAATGATAGAATAAACAGGAAAACAGCTCACAGAAGTTTAAAAAATGGAGGCCTTGGGATACCTGAATTGAAATCTTTTGTTGCTGCACTGAAATTGACTTGGGTGCGAAAATTCCAAAGAACAGAACATAATTGGAAGTCAATCATACTATCAATTTCACCAATAATTAGTGACATGCAAAACTATGGGCCAGAAATAATTTCAACTGTTCCAAAAATGAATGCTTTTTGGAAAGAAGTTGTTGACGCTTACAAAGAGATTTTCTATAAAGTTGAGAGTCAAAATTCTGGAGACCTCTTAGCAGAACCAGTATTCTACAACAATAGAATTCAAATTGGTAAGAAATGTATCTCTGGTAAGAAGTGGACTGCAAAAGGGGTTTATAATATTGCAAACTTTGTTCTACCAAATGGGTCTCTGATTTCATATGAAGAATTCAAAGAAAAATATAGCATTAATATGAATTTCCTCACTTTCTCAGGGATGAAAATGTCAATCACAAAATACATACAAAAAACAGGTATAACTGTTCAAAATAATAAATGTTTTGATACGCCTAACTGTTTACAAAAGATAATGTCTAATTTTAGAGGGTCAAAACTATATTATGATATATTCCTAGGAAACATTGAGTTGCCAAAATGTTGTACAAAATGGGATGAAAAAAATGAATGTCCAAAATGACTGGAATAAATGTTTTCTTCTTGTTCATAAGACATCAGATATAAAGCTTAAGTGGCTTCAGCTCAGAATATTACACAGATGCTTAGGCACAAATGTAATTTTAAGGCAGATGGGTGTTACAAATCATGACCGATGTAGTTTCTGTGATACAGCAAAAGATGGCATCAGCCACATGTTTTGGCAATGTAATATTATCCAAAGTTTATGGACTCAACTAACTGATATAATTAATGAAAAATGTGATACTGCTGTGAATTTGCGCATCACAGAACCCCTAGCTATTTTGGGAATCGATAACAATATCAGTATTGATTACATTTTCTACTTCATTATGTTACTGGCAAAAGAATATATATACAACTGCAAAATGAACAAGTTGCCTATACTACAAGGTTTTATTAACAAATTGAAATATAGGTATGCTGTTGAAGAATATATTGCACGTAGAAATATGATGTATAATGAGTTTGTAGCCAAATGGGCCTCTTATACATCTGTCTTTTTTTAGCTACCCAGGCTAAAACCAACAGTTTGTATATGATGTTGTTCCCTCTCGTAAGTGCGATCAGACCCAGCTTAACGTGTTTGTTGATTTAATATTTCATAGTGTTAGCGACTCGATGAGTTATGCGCAACCCACTAACTCATTCCTGTATTATGTTCATACCTCTTCCTATGGCAATGTGTGTGTGTGTGTGTGTGCGTGCGCGCGCGCGTGTGCGTGCGTGCGTGCGTGCGTGCGTGCGCGTGTGCATTTCATTAGCAACATGCACATTTTGTTCTTGCTATGCGTCTAAATTTCATGAATATTCTGCATGTTTGCTTATAATAACGGGTGATGTTGCCATTTGTTGCTATTTATCTGTTCTTTTTCTTGTGCCTTCCGTTTTATATCTATGTTTGTATTGTCCTGCATTTGTGTGTGTGTGTGGTGTGTTTTTAGTTAGGTTTTGTTTTGTCTCCCCAATGTTCTTTTCTTTCTTTCTCTTTTTTCTTTCTCTGGTTAGTTTTCTCTGTTTGTTTTTTATTTGTTTATTATAAAAACACAATACGAAAAATAATAAAAATAATAATATATATGTATATATTGCATTGTATTATGTATCGTTTAAAAAAAAAGTCATTACAAAAAGGAACTTTTGCCTTAAACGAGTATATTTCCCCCACTCTAACTCTCTGGTATCTGTCAGTAAGGAAGTTTATAATCCAGTTGTGCACATTACCAGCTATGTCGTAAGCTTTCATTTGAATTAACAGTCTCTCATGTGGCACACTATCAAATGCTTTCTTGAAATCCAATTATCAACATTATCACCATTATCCAACAGGTCAGTTATTTCCTCCATAACTTAAAGAAGCTGCGTAGTACAAGATCTTTTATTTTTAAAGCCATGTTGACATGGAGTATATATATTATTAACATTCATATGATCTGTGATTACATCTCTAACAGATGACTCTAAAATGTTACAAGCAATACATGTCAAGCTGACAAGTCTATAGTGACCTGTTTTATTTATAAATTATAAATGTATGTTTTATTTCAAGCATAGTTATGGTCGTTTTGATAATTATGCGAATTATGCGAATTATTTTCTTACTGTTCCATTGCTTAATAGTAATTTTATTATTTTCTTGGAATTTGTGTTTTGAAAGTGAATATTGATAAAGTGAGTTCTCTTGGAATATTGAAATAGTACCTTAAAATAGTTCAAATCCTTTTGGCAATTTATTAATACTATTGTAGATGTATAACAATAACAAGAAAACGTTGGACAAAAATAGACAAAGCATCAATAAAAATAAAAAATAATCCTCAAAAGATAATTGGTAATCAAGACGCGATCAGAAATACAAACGTCGTCATACACACGCATAGAGAGAGAGAGAGAGGGAGAGGGAGAGAGAGAGAGAGAGAGGGAGAGAGAGAGGGAGAGAGAGAGAGACAGAGATACAGACAGAGAGAGAGAGACAGAGAGAGAGAGAGAGAGAGAGACAGAAATAAAGAGACTTCAGACTTCAGATACTTTAGTTTACGTGTATACAATTTTAGGCTAGGCCTATTCGTC
>CM065684.1:61658353-61665853 GCA_017654935.2 Phymorhynchus buccinoides
GCAAATTAAAAATATTCAAAAAACAATTGATATTTGATTCAAAAATCACCACTAATGAGGGCAAAAGGCTTATACTATATATATATATAGCATATAGCTTTATGTGATGTATGATGTGAATTAAACGATTATAGCATTGTAATTAAGGAGGGCCACTGAAAGGGTTATAATTAAACGATTATAGCATTGTAATTAAGGAGGGCCTCGGAAAGGGCCATAATTAAACGATTATAACATTGTAATTAAGGAGGGCCACTGAAAGGGCCATAACATTTTTGTTAAACAATCATAACATTGTATTCAAGGAGGCCTCTGAAAGGGCCATAACATTTTTGTTAAACAATCATAACATTGTATTCAAAGGCCACTGAAAGGGCCATAACATTTGTGTTAAACAATCATAACATTGTATTCAAAGGCCTCTGAAAAGGGCCATAACATTTTTGTTAAACAAATATAACATTGTAATTAAAGACAGCCACCGAAAGGGCCATAATATTTTTAGTGAACTGTAAGATGGCCAGAAGGGGGTCAGATAAGCACATTTTTGCGCATAACATTGTGTAAAAAGGCCAGATCATAAGGGATTGTGGGCCTGAAAAAATAAGACATTTACTGTATGTATCTGCCTTATCATGACAGTCGTGGCAAATAAGGAATACACCAATTCCTATTAGCCCCCCCATCAGGTATAACATAGGCTACTCGGTTGTTCTAGCCAAATTAAGTATTTCCGTGTGTGTGCTCGCTGCTTCCTACCTAACACGTCGGTACACGAAAAGGCTTTCTTTCAATCTGCGCCTAGTCTAGGCCTCTTCCGACATCCAAGGTAAAGGCCAAGCGTCCGTCAGAACGGAGTTTTCGTGTGTTGCTCCTCCAACCGCGTCCGCGTGCACTAGGCTAGGCCTACATTATTCATGAGCCTTTTGAAGGGATGTAGGCCTATCGCCTAGAAAGCCAACGCAAGCTCTAGGTTCTGTTGTTGAGCATTTTGGGACGCGAAATTCGAAAGTTTTTTGACTCGTCTCTCGAATTTCTGTTTAATTGAACTGATAGACAATCTTCCCGTTTTTGTTTCCTGTAAATGCTAGTAATATATTAGCCTATATTAGATGTGGGGATTGTCAAAGTGCCGTCTGAGAGCCGGCGGCGATCACTTGTAGAATATTTGTAACAATTGACTCTTGGCACTTGGCAGAGTACTAAAAAAAGAACGCCCCCAATATTAGCCTAGTGTGATGTTACTAAGGTTTATCCCCAAACAATTGTGTAATTCAAGATGTAGGTAGTAGGCCTAGGCCCTAGAGCATAGGACGACTCGCTTCATTCGTTCCCCTTCACGATCACGCACAAGCCGAGTTCCAGTGCATAAGCAGGGGTAGGCCTACTTATCGAGAACTTAAATATACGTAAAGTTTATTCATTTAATTAATTTCAAGAATGCAACATGAGCCCTGGTTTTGTTGGAAATCTATCAAGGGCAACGTCGAAATTGAATTGCAAGGTTGTACTATCAGCTCCAGCACTCAAATAAACCAAGCTTGTCTGCCAAATGATGGGCTTAGGGCCTATGTTTTACAAATTTGCAGCCCTGTCCGTTGAAGACAAATCCGAATCAGGCAAGAACAGCTTAGAAGTGATATAGTCAGTGTGACATAACTTAAAGTTGCTGAAAGAAGCACAAGGGATGTAGGCCTAGCGGCATTGTGTACATAGCGGTAGGAGACTGGGAGCTCATTGCTGTGTGCTGCACACGGCGAGGCCTAGCCTTGACGTTGTTGGCGTCCGAGATTTCGCGCTGAAAGTAGGCCTGCTAGGCCTACTGAGAGCCTCAAATTTCGTAGCCCAGTTTCCATTTTCACAATATCCTCGGGTTTTGGGCTGTGTGTTCAAAATATCCTTCCCCGAACTCAGAGTCGCCATGGCTTCTAATAGAGCCACAATATTGACCACTGAATAGGGTCGACCGGTTTATTATTTCAGCATAGGCTTGTGAGCCAAACCGGTCAGTTTAGATTTCCGGCGCGATGTTAGAATAATATAAAAGCAATGTCGTGAAATGTCAAAGGAATCAACTAACCTGGGACGGTATTCATGTCGAGATAGCATGAGACTTAGCATGATGCTAACTTAGAAGCTCTTCCAAAAGTCCTATTAAATCCTATAGGACATTGGAAGAGCTTCTAAGTTAGCATCATGCTAAGTCTCATGCTATCTCAACGTGAATACCGTCCCAGATTTTTGACGAGGCGAAACATTACAACAAACACACACATAGCAGTGAAGTAATTTTTTGGTTTAGACTGACTAGCGATGTGGAAATAAGTAAAACCAGTAAACTTATCTTAGGCTAGTCCTTCCTGAGCACTTCTGGCTAAACACGTCTGGCATCGTCTGGGGTCATGGTGCGAACTGGCTTATCTGGGCGGGCGCACATCTCAAGTTATCCACTGGTCAGAGTGTGTGTACCTCTGACCAATCAGCATACGAGATATAATTATTATTATGAGAGACAAACAGACAA
Organism: Phymorhynchus buccinoides; assembly: GCA_017654935.2. Taxonomy (NCBI): domain Eukaryota; kingdom Metazoa; phylum Mollusca; class Gastropoda; order Neogastropoda; family Raphitomidae; genus Phymorhynchus; species Phymorhynchus buccinoides. The sequence goes on from CM065684.1 coordinate 61,660,878, forward strand.
TAGACAGACATAGGGGGGGAATAGAGAGAAGGGCAGAGAGACAAGAGAGAGAATGACAGATACAGACAAGTAGATGAGATACAAATAACAGACATACAATAGACAGACATAGAGACTATATGTGCCACATAGACAAGACAGAAAAAGATTATACAGACAGTGAGAGCGACAAGGGAAAATAAGAGTCAAAGACAGACATTGGTCTGCAAAAGAGAGAAACAGCAATACAGAGAGAAACTGACTGACAGACAAACAACGAAGGCATACACACAGACGGAGACACATTCAGACAGACAAGGCAGAAAAGACAAGGGAGAGAGCTCTTGACAAAGTCACACATACGCGCACGCGCACACGCACACACACACACACACACACACACACATACACAACTATGTATACCTTCATACAAAGAGAGAGAAAGACAAAGACAGTGAGAGAGAGACAGAGAGCCGCTATGGGCGAATAAACCAGGAATATCAGTCTACACAGACTTCTTTCTATTTTCAGTTTCCGTTTTTCGCCGGAAGTAACAATGGTGGCTCTATAGCCTCCATTCTATAGAGCCACTGGCGGCTCTATAGCCACTGCCTACATATTTAGGCCTACCGGCGCCTAAGCAGCTTTATTATTTTTACCACAGATAAAATGACAACAGTTAAACTTAAATGAGTAACACATTAACCTACAAATAAACTCAAGTTGACCTTAGCAGTCCTATGGCGAAACGGAAATAAGGAGGGACAATACAGAACATTCATGGAGTCCAACTGATCCAACGCCTTGGCACCTTGAGTCCACAAGGACTCAATGTCAGGGAGTAACACCTCATCCAAACCTTCATCTCCCACTCCCCCCTCCCTCGCCCCCCCCCCCCCCCCCCCTCCACGCCTCTATTCCTTCAACCTCCCTTCCCACCCTACCCTGCCCCTTTCTTTTTGCCCCCAACTTGAGAACTGTATTCACCCACCCACCCTTTTTTTCCCATCCCACTACTCCCCACACTTCCCCGCTGTGAACTGTATTCACTTTTCCATCCCAGTGCTGCCCACTTCTTCAACCACTGCCCTTTCAAGTCTTGAACTGTGCTCACTGACTTCAAATATAAAAAAAGCCTTCCAGTCAACTTTTCCTGCATTCCCAGTCGAAGTGTTTATGACACGAAACGTACTCTCTCAGGTACTTTTCCCTTTTTTTACCTAATCAAGTTGACCTGACTAAACAATAAACCTACTGCGTAAATCAAATCAGGCAGAGTGATCCGCGTTGGTAAGAGTGATCTCCCTTGAACTGTCTTACACTTTCCATCACTTTCACACACACATTTCTTACTTGCAGTGCGTGCGTGCGTGCGTGCGTGCGTGCGTGCGTGCGCGTGCGCGCGCGTGCGTGTGTGTGTGTGTGAGCACGCGCGAGCGTGTGTGTGTGTGTGTGTGTGTGTGTGTGTGTGTGTATGTGTGCGTTAATGTAGACAAAATTATGCACACAAAATTACACACACTCTCTTTCTAGCTCTCTCTCTCTCTCTCTCTCTCTCTCTCTCTCTCTCTCTCTCTCTCTCTCTCTCTCTCTCTCTCTCTCTCTCTCTCTCTCTCTCTCTATCTCTATCTTTTCCTTTTCATTTTTGAACTATAATGTTGAAAATTTGTACCCAAAATTAAGGGATATTTCTTTTATTAATTATGTTTCATCTTTTGATTTTGTTTGTCTCACTGAGACTTTTACTGATCAGACATTTGATTTATCTAGTATCTTCTCTGATTTTGTAAAGTTTCATGCCCCAGGAAAAAAACTTTCTCATTTTGGTAGAAATTCTGGAGGGGTATTACTATTAATAAAACAGAGTCTTGAAAAGAGTATTAAAGAAGTTAAAGTCAACTCTTGTAATATGATTTCTGTAAGAATTGATAAAAATGTTTTAGATTTGGATAAGGATTTAGTCTTAGTTGCTTGTTATGTGGTGCCCGAAGGAGGCCCTTTATATAATGATTATGCCATTAAAGATGGAATATTGATTTTGGAAGATAATCTGCTTCAACAATTTGAAAAAGATGATGTAAATTTCTTAATGTGTGGTGACTTTAATGCAAGAACAGGTAGTTTGCAGAATGAGTCAGAAAATTTAACTAATTTTTCACCATATGATGATGATTGCAACAATGTCAATGATGATTGTTTGTCAACCCGTAATTCTAAAGATGATGTTATAGATAATTTTGGAAGATCCTTGTTAGACTTTTGTGCCCTTTTTGATTTGGTGATTCTAAATGGGGGTTGCAGGGGTGATGAAGAAGGTCACTTTACATTTGTTTCCCCCCAAGGTAGTAGTGTCATTGACTATTTTTTTGTGTCTGATAACCTTGTAGAAAATAGTTTTTTGTGTGTTGGTGACATTTTACATTCATGGCATCTACCTGTTGTTATGAAATGGAATGCTTCAAATAATGTTTTAAAAGACACCCCACGGATCTGTGAAGAAAAAATTGTTTGGTCTCCCGAATGTGTAGAAACCTTTCAGCTTGAATTGGAGAGTGAGGAATTTCATGAATGTCTAAATAATGCATGTAGTTTTTTGAATGTTGATATTAATATGGGTCTAGATAAATTTGTCAATGCTTTATATGGAGCGGCAGCGTGTATGGTCCGTACCATTGGAAATAAAACTAAAACATGTGACGATTGGTTTGACGACCAATGCCATAATAAGAGAAAAGAGGTAAAAAGACTTCTGAAAAGAGTTCAGAGATGTAAATCAAAAACCAATAAAGTTTATAAGAGGGAGTGTTATGTAAAAGCAAGGAAGGAATATAAGTGGCTTCTTACAGAGAAAGAACAAAAATTTAACGAAAACCGGTTAGAAAAATTAAAAGGGTCGCTAAATGACTCCAAGTCCTTTTGGTCACTAATTCGGTCTGTAAACAGAAAAAGTTATGTGTACACTGAAATTTCACTACAACAATGGCATGATCATTTTTTCAATGTTTTTAATGAAAATTTTGTTGACAATTCTGAAGATTTAGATAATGACGATGAAGAAAATAATGCTGCTTCTGATAATGAGCCATTGTTTAATGACCCAATTACTAAAGAAAAAATTAAAGCAGGTATAAAGAATCTTAAATTAAACAAGAGTGCTGGACCTGATAAAATTGTAGCAGAAATGTTAAAATATGCCAATCCTGATATTATAAATTTTTTAGTCATATTATTTAATAAGCTTTTTGAAAATGGGTTGTTTCCCTTAGACTGGGCCAAATCTATCATTGTGCCACTTCAAAAAAAAGGTAATTTAAATAACCCAGACAACTATCGAGGTATTGCTCTTACTAGTGTTATAAGCAAAATCTATACGCATATTTTGAATAAGAGATTAACTGCATGGGCAGAAAGAGAAGAAAAAATAATTGAAGAACAGGCTGGGTTCAGAGCAAAGTATAGCACTATTGATCATATTTTTACTTTGTTTGCTCTAGTTCAAAAATATCTGTTCAAAAATAAAAAATTATATGTAGCTTTTGTCGATTTCCGCAAGGCGTTTGATTCTGTTAATCGGAATATGTTATGGAATGTTTTACGTAAAACAGGTGTTAACGGTAAACTTTATAAAGCCTTACAAGGTATATATAAAACAGTGCTTGCTTGTGTAAGAGAAAAATCAGTGTTCTGACTTCTTTTCCTGCCCCCGCGGTGTGAAGCAAGGTTGCTTGTTAAGCCCAAACATGTTTTCTCTGTTTATTAATGAGTTAGCGACTGAATTAAACAAGAAAGGAAAGCATGGTATTCAAATGATTTCAAATGCAGTTGAAATATTCTTATTACTTTTTGCTGATGATATTATTCTTTTGTCTGATACTGTTTCGGGCTTACAAAATCAATTAGATAATCTAAAAGATGAATCGGACCGTCTGGGCTTGACAGTCAACCTTGAAAAAACAAATGTCATGGTATTTCGTATGGGAGGTCACTTATCTGTGCGAGAGAAATGGTGTTATGGAAATTTTGAATTGAGAGTTGTGAATTCTTACAAATATTTGGGTTTAATGTTTACAACTAAATTAAGTCTTACGCTTCCCTGGAATGAAATGTGCCGTAAAGGGAAAAAAAGTGCAATAGAAATATTTAAAAACACTTAGAAAATTGAAATGCTTTGATTGTAAAATATTTTTTAAGTTGTTTGATTCACAGATAGAACCAATTCTTACATATGCTGCTGAAGTTTGGGGTTTATATAACAACACAAAAATGGAGAGGGTGCACACATATGGCATCAAACGTTTCATTAATGTTCCAGTTCATGCCTCAAATAAGATGTTATATGGTGAAACAGGAAGATACCCGTTGTATATAAGATCCTATACAAAATGCATAAAATATTGGTTGAAATTGGTAAAATTGTCTGATAACCGAATTTGTAAACAAGCATATAATATGATGTTGCATCAAATGGAATATGGCCATGAAAACTGGGCATTTTATGTTAAAAAAGTGCTGACTGAAAATGGTTTTGGGGTTGTGTGGTTGTGTCAGAATACAGGTTATGAACAACAGTTTATTTCAGAATTCAAAACAAGGTTGATTGACAATTTCAAACAAAATTGGCACTCAGAGATGGAAACTAATGATAAATACCATGGTTTTTTACTTTTAAAAGTGTTTTTCAGGTGGAAATGTTTTTGTATACTATAACTGACAAATGGCACCGCAGTAATTATGCTAGGTTTCGATTGCGTACCTTCGGTTTTAATGCCAATAAAAAGTGGTTTTTACCTGACACATCTACAGAAACCCCTTGTCCACTATGTAATGCTGTAACTGATGATGAAGTCCATTTTGTTTTTGATTGTAAAGATTTTGATAGCATTAGGAGCAGGTGTACTGTCTTTAAAAAAGAATTTGCTGTTAGAAACGATCTTGTGGCTCTACTCACATCAGAAAATGAGGCTAATATAATATCTATTGCAAAGTTCATAGCTGAA
>CM065684.1:61670853-61675853 GCA_017654935.2 Phymorhynchus buccinoides
ATACACACACGTGCGCCTCGAAGTTGGTGGCTCCCTTTGTTAACTGCAACAAACCATGCTGATCTGTTCTGTGCCAAAGGGTTTCCTATGAGTTGAAAAATATGATGTTGGGAAGTGTAATTAAACCAAAGACAAAACGTCATTTTGAGGTGAAGGATGTCCACATTCAAACCAATGAACTTTGATTTACCAATAATCAGATATGTAGCTCTCCATAAGAAGACAAAATATAATAATCTTATTATGTCAGACATTAAACAAAATGACGACATGCTTTCACAGCCCAGCGTAAATGTCACACTTGTGGAGTAGTGTGAAGATACTAGGCATGTCACGCGCCGCTCCAGAATCTCGGTATCAGGACATGTTGTCCTGCCATTTCACTCTCGGAGACAGTTATTGCTATTATATGTATTGATTGTTTCATTCTTTTAATGACTTATGTTTTTAGACTTATGTGTATTATCCTATATTTTAATGGAACAATGACTACTGGGTGTAAGCTTTGTAAGTGCAGTGTGAAGCGTGTGTGTGTGATAATGGGTCTTTTACGCCTCCGGCCTTTGGAAATGTGGGGGAGAGGGGATGGACTTTAAATGCCTATAAGTGAGGGGGAGTGTGCGAGAGAGAGAGAGAGGAGAGAGGAGAGAGAGAGAGAGAGGTTGTGTGTGTGAGAGTGTGAGTGTGTGAGAGAGAGAGTGAGTGTGCATGTGAGTGAGTGTGTGTGTGTGAATGTGTGTGTTGATTTTAGCATACAATTTTATTTCAACATGTTTGCTCATCTTCTATTCAGAATTGGTTTAAATAATTAACTAAACTTTGTTTTTGTGTTATTGTTGGGATATTCACAATCATTTTGGTTTAGTTTTATCTATAATGTCCCATCACTGTTTCGATTTTTTTGTGTGTGGAGAAAATGTGTGTGTGTGTTCGTTCCTGTGGTGTAGGTGAGGGATGGAGATAGGGGGGGGGGGACAACAACAGAGAACTAGAAACAGCTACTCTTGGTTTACAAACACCCAAGGCGCTGAGAGAGAGTGTTGGGAGAAAAGAATGCGATTCTAAGAGAAACTTAGAGAGGAAAAGAGAAAAAACCGGTTCACAGCAACTCGAACCGGTTTTTCGAACCGCGAAATTTCAGTGTTTTTCGGTTCAAACCAGGTTAGCCCCCACCTCTATTTTACATCTGTTCGAGGTTGCGGAGCTGTGGCTTTTATAATCTTGCGTACCTCTGTTTTTATGCCTGCCCTTTTCGATACATTTTCGAAGTTGTTGGCTCCTATTATTACTGCATACAAATTGTTTGTTTGTTCTGTGCCAGGGTTTCCCATGAGGAGTGTGTGTGTGTTGAAGTTCTTTAGGGACACTTTGAGTGTGTGTGTGTGTGTGTGTTTGTGTACCAAGACTCCGTGCATATATTGTCCATTGTAATTTAATTCTTATGTATCGATTTACTGTATATTCTGACGACATTGCCCAGCTATTTGTGACTTGTGTTTTATGTGAAGATACTAGGCAAAGTCCGCCCGCTTTATGAATCTAAAGACAATAGGAATTTTGATTGATTGATTTCATTGATTGATTTTGATTGATGTGAAAGCGGTTGAGGTTCTTGACATGTCTTTGATACACAGTCCATGTTTCATATGCGTACAGCAGAGTGTTGAGGACAATGGCTCTGTATACCTTCCGGTTGGTTGAGAGGCTCACTCCTTAATATACATTAACATACGTTGATACTAATTGTCGATTTCAGTTGTGATCCCTGGCACGTTTTGATTTGATTTGTGTACAAGGGGGTCTCCATAAGTTGTTAGATGAAGATATTGTGGTAAAATCACAAGCACTTAGGGTCTAATATGTTATCACTTCTGATACAAACATTCATTACTCTACACCTGACCATAACTTTTGAGCAATACAAAATGACCGCCAATGTAAACGCTTTTGTCCAAAATGACCATAGCGATGGGCTAAAATGACTAGGTTTATTGCTTTGGGCCGAAATTACTATTGCCCTGGGCCGAAATGACTGTTGCCTTGGGTCGAAATTACCAGAAATACCGTGGGCCAAAATTAGTGCACACCCTTCAAAAGAGATTGATGCTTTATGACGATGTATATTATTAAAGATATTGAACCGATTTTAATTATCTGACACTGGTGTATGCTTTTGCTTTATAAATTCCTTTGTGATGTTCGATTTATGCATACTGCTTCTTGAAATCTTATCTTTTGTATGTGTGATCTTAGCATCTTATATGTAAATTTAACCAATATGTACATTTTATTCATTGGACGATATTATAGTATTTACTGTTTTCCTCTGTCCTAATATCTTATGTGTAAATTTAATCGGTCTACATTTTGTTAATTGGACGATGTTAAATGTTTTTGCTGTTTCCCTCTGTGGTGTCTGAGTTATATATAATGTATGTTTCAGTATTGTTTGTTTATCGAGCCTGTGAATGTGCTTTGTCATTTCCTCAGGGATCATTAAAGTTATTGATTGAGTGATTGATTGACTGATTATGGCCCTGAATTACTTCCTATGAAGTTTTGACCATTCCTGGTCAACCAGCCGCGAAGCAAAGCTGGTTAATGTTTTCATGAACGTCTGTTGGTCACTGACTATCTATCTGTCTGACTGTGTTAACACGATAACGTTTGAACGGAGGGACCTAAGAGGCTCAAAGTTTGCATGCAGATAGGTATTTAGAATACCTAGGCCAAGTGCGAAAACGAAGGTCATTGGTCAAAGGTCAAGGTCACTGGAGCCGAAAATTATGCCACGCACCTGCTTATCTCTAGTTGTCCATAGTACGCGAGCTACAGTTGAGATCCTTGCCGGCTCAGAGGTACTGTGAAGTGCAGGGCAATGTTGGAGATGTGGTGAATGTGTGTAGTAAAGTTGTTGGAAAGAGAGAGACAGGTTTGAATGAGCTGTATGAAAGATGAACTAAGTGAAAAGCCAAGAAGATTGCAAGGGACACCTCCCATGTTTTGTACAGTCACTATGAACTATTACCTTTGGGACGCCGCTACAACACTTTCAAAGTTAACGCCAGGGCACAGAAAAGTTTCATCCCCAGATCCATCCACCTCTCAAACTCATGATCCTTTTGAACGTCTGCTCGTGTTGAAAGATTCTACTTTAATCCTTATGTTGTATGCATCCATGTGACCTGTGTAATCCTAAAATACGTATTTTATACTCATGCATGCCAAATATCAATACCCTTAAGCATTTTATTCATCATTGTAATTCATCTTTGTAATTCTTATGTGACATGTCATCCAAAATTGTGCTTATATTTATGCACGCTGAATGTCAATGTTTCTGTTGTACGGCACCTGGACGAAATGTTTCCTTGAGAGATGATAAAGTGATTTTGAAATTTGAATTGAATTGAATCATGAGTGTGTCTGAGACAGTCAACACGGGTAATAGTATGTAAGTCAGGCTAAACAGCCACTCGTTTTGGGAGTTTAGTCTAATTTACATACTACTACCCGTGTTGACTGTCTAAGACGCACTCATGATTACACGCCCTGGTGTAGACTGTTTGATCGGACTTTAGTTTCAGGGGTGTTTGTCCGTGTATTCCTGCAAGGTCAATCGGCCCGAAAATGCTGTCTCACGGCTGGTTGATCTAGCACATTCACGCTCTAGTCATATTAATGATGATGCTATCTCCTTGGCTTAAGGCTGTGTCAGACCTATTGACATAGGCTAGAACACCAAGACTACATCACACTATTGCATTATGCTCTGCATAGTTATGCGGGGATAGTATTTAGCCATGACAAGCTCCTAGCATAACATAATCAGTATCCAAAATCCTCCTAAGTCGGAGTGTGGCTGCCCACGTTGCGGGGTAATAAAAACGGTCACAAAAAATGTTCTCATCCCTAGCTGGTGCATTTGTACCGTAGTGTTCAAGTGCTTCAGCTGTTGGGATGATCCCTGGAGTCTTTAAGCCAGGGTCACGACAACAACAACATGATGCCACATAATTTTGGGGGGAACATTAATATGGCTTGCCGGGTTGTTTGATTAATTAAATAAGATTTTGACGTGGTTGTAGAGCATGTACTTGGCAAAAGGAGGGATTGTGTTGAATGATGAAAGAGTGAATGAGCACGCCTCATAGCTGTCTCTCTCTCTCTCTCTCTCTCTCTCTCTCTCTCTCTCTCTCTCTCTCTCTCTCTCTCTCTCTCTCTCTCTCTCTCTCTCTCTCTCTCTCTCTCTCTCTCTCTCTCTCTCTCTCTCTCTCTCTCTCTCTCTCTCTCTCTCTCTCTCTCTCTCTCTCTCTCTCTCTCTCTCTCTCTCTCTCTCAGAGCATGTACTTAGCAAAAGGAGGGATTGTTGTGTTGAATGATGAAAGAGTGAATGAGCACGCTTCATAGCTATCTCTCTCTCTCTCTCTCTCTTCTCTCTCTCTCTCTCTCTCTCTCTCTCTCTCTCTCTCTCTCTCTCTCTCTCTCTCTCTCTCAGAGCATGTACTTAGCAAAAGGAGGGATTGTTGTGTTGAATGATGAAAGAGTGAATGAGCACGCTTCATAGCTCTCTCTCTCTCTCTCTCTCTCTCTCTCTCTCTCTCTCTCTCTCTCTCTCTCTCTCTCTCTCTCTCTCTCTCTCTCTCTCTCTCTCTCTCTCTCAGAGCATGTACTTAGCAAAAGGAGGGATTGTTGTGTTGAATGATGAAAGAGTGAATGAGCACGCCTCATAGCTCTCTCTCTCTCTCTCTCTCTCTCTCTCTCTCTCTCTCTCTCTCTCTCTCTCTCTCTCTCTCTCTCTCTCTCTCTCTCTCTCTCTCTCTCTCTCTCATCTACTTCTCTCTCTCTCTCTCTCTCTCTCTGATGAAAGAGTGAATGAGCACGCCTCATCTCTGTCTCTCTCTCTCTCTCTCTCTCTCTCTCTCTCTCTCTCTCTCTCTCTCTCTCTCTCTCTCTCTCTCTCTCTCTCTCTCTCTCTCTCTCTCTCTCTCTCTCTCTCT
>CM065684.1:61688353-61855853 GCA_017654935.2 Phymorhynchus buccinoides
GAGGTCAGTGCTTGGTGTCCCTGTTCTTTCTACAGTCCAATCTCTCTGGCGTGAGGTGCAATAAGTTGTCTGTTTATTACTGGTGTTATGATTGAGGTCAGTGCTTGGTGTCCCTGTTCTTTCTACAGTCCAATCTCTCTGGCGTGAGGTGCAATAAGTTGTCTGTTTATTACTGGTTTTATGATTGAGGTCAGTGCTTGGTGTCCCTGTTCTTTCTACAGTCCAATCTCTCTGGCGTGAGGTGCAATAAGTTGTCTGTTTATTGCTGGTTTTATGATTGAGGTCAGTGCTTGGTGTCCCTGTTCTTTCTACAGTCCAATCTCTCTGGCGTGAGGTGCAATAAGTTGTCTGTTTATTGCTGGTTTTATGATTGAGGTCAGTGCTTGGTGTCCCTGTTCTTTCTACAGTCCAATCTCTCTGGCGTGATGTGCAATAAGTTGTCTGTTTATTGCTGGTTTTATGATTGAGGTCAGTGCTTGGTGTCCCTGTTCTTTCTACAGTCCAATCTCTCTGGCGTGAGGTGCAATAAGTTGTCTGTTTATTGCTGGTTTTATGATTGAGGTCAGTGCTTGGTGTCCCTGTTCTTTCTACAGTCCAATCTCTCTGGCGTGAGGTGCAATAAATTGGCGATAAAAACTCTGAATATCCTGGCAAAGTTGTCAATGAGGTCAAAGTTCAAGTGGTGAAGGTCGTCATCCTTGGTGTGCCACACCTTGGGGAAGGGGGTGGAGATGAGGTGTAGCACGTCAACACCTGGGAATAACGATACTATTGTCATCATCATCATCATCATCATCATCATCATCATCAATATCACCATCATCATCAATATCACCATCATCATTATCATCATCAATATCGTGATCATCATCATCATCATCATCATCATCAATATCATCAATATGTGATCATCATTATCATCATCATCATCAATATCACCATCATCATCATCATCATATCATCAATATCACCATCAACATCGTCACCATCATCATCATCAATACCATCATCATCAAATAAGGGGTATTGTTGTGCTTTCTGTGTTGTTTGAAAAAGACATATCTTTTGAAATATTACATGTTTTGTTTTGTCTCGTCAATAAAATGTCACTTTTGCACTTGTGTACACTGTATATAACATCACTTTTGCACTTGTTGTGTACGCTGTATATAACATCACTTTTGCACTTGTGTACTCTGTATATAACATCACTTTTGCACTTGTGTATGTTGTGTATATAACATCACTTTTGCACTTGTGTACGCTGTATATAACATCACTTTTGCACTTGTGTACGCTGTATATAACATCACTTTTGCACTTGTGTATTGTGTATATAACATCACTTTTGCACTTGTTGTGTAAGCTGTGTATATAACATCACTTTTGCACTTGTGTAAGCTGTGTATATAACATCACTTTTGCACTTGTGTACGCTGTGTATAACATCACTTTTGAACTTGTGTACGTTGTGTATAACATCACTTTTGCACTTGTGTACGCTGTGTATGACGTCACTTTTGCACTTGTGTAAGCTGTGTATAACGTCACTTTTGCACTTGTGTACACTGTGTATAATGTCACTTTTGCACTTGTTGTGTAATGATGGGAACGAGGAGTTCATTTTCTGTCTTTTTGTGTCTCGTGGTAACATACATGCATTTTGTTTTGGTAGCATTTAGAGACATATGATTTTCTTCAGTCCAGTTCACTAATTTTTCAACATTTTTCTGGAGGTCATTTACCAATTCGTTAGGGTTACTATTACAAGACCGTAAAGATGTGTCATCAGCAAACATTTCAGAGGAACATTGTAAACATAGCGGTAAGTCATTTACATAAAGAGAAAATAAAATGGGTCCTAATACTGAGCCCTGAGGAACTCCAAACGTAATTGGTAATAATGTTGATCTTTTTGAGCTGATTTCAACGAGCTGTTGACGGTCGCAAAGAAAAGAGGAAATAAATGTAATGGTGTGACTGGACAAATTGTAGTACTTAAGTTTTCTTGTCAAAAGGGCATGATTAATAACATCAAATGCCTTAGCAAAGTCAATAAAAAGAATTCCAGTAAACTCGTTATTATTAATATTTGAAAGACATCTGTCAGTAAGATGTGTCAGAGATGTGTGACACGAGTGGTTTTCACGAAAACCTGATTGATTTTCATGAAGTAGATCGTAATTGTTCAGATGCTTACATAAATTCAATTGAATATGTTTTTCCAGTGGCTTTGACAGGAGCGAAAGTACTGATATAGGGCGATAATTCGAGGGATTGGTACGATCACCTGATTTATAAAAGGGTATTACTTTTGCTTGTGATTCGCTTCAAATTGGGTAGGAAATTGTCCTTTATCAATGCAAAGATTGTAAACATAAGTAAGCGTGTCTGCAATGGCAGGTGCAGCTAGTTTTAAAATCTTACTATCTAATCCATCTAAGTCCCTTGATCCTGACTGTTTTAAATGTAATAAGTAATTCAACGTTTCAGTCACAGAAATGGGCAGTATGGTAAAGGGTGTTGAAATATTTTTTGAACGACAGTAATCACCCAGTTCTTGTAAATCATTTTCATGTGTTTTGTCATTGGTGATTAACTTATCAGCAACATTAGCGAAATGAGAGTTTAAATCATCAGGTGATAATTCTGATATAGGACAATGCGCTTTATGGTCAGAATTTCTGTTTCTGTTTCTTTATGGTCAGAATTTCATATGTTAGAAACCCTATGAATTAGTCTCTAACTTTAGAAATGTAGCACCTATTCCGTCGGGATATGTCCTTTTAATTGATACTTTACAATGTTTATACTTTGATTGTTCTTTGCTTTGTTCCATTGTGTCCAGGACATTTGTTAATATGGGTGATGGGGAGGAAATGAAATGGGGCAGGGACAACCACATTCACTTCAATATCCCATTCATTTATCTCTCTCTCTCTCTCTCTCTCTCTCTCTCTCTCTCTCTCTCTCAATAGAGTTATTTCAATGCGTTATATTATTAGGCTAATGTTTAGTAGTTTGGAATGTTTTGTTTTGCATGTTGAGTTATTTTTCGAGTTGCTTTCGTATTACTTTTCATTCTGAAAAAAAGCTATCAAGCTTACTCCTTTATCCTCAATAAAGATCATTTTGACTTGACTTGACTTGACTTGACTTGACCTCTGTTCATAAAGGGCACATGATCGTCCTGCACCCCTCCCCATCTGCTCTTCACTCCTCCCTCACACACACAGACACACACACACAACAGACAGACACACAACACACACAACACACAGACACAGACACACACAACCACACACAGACCTCTGTTCATAAAGGGCACATGATCGTCCTGCACCCCTCCCCATCTGCTCTTCACTCCTCCCTCACACACAACACACACACACAGACCTCTGTTCATAAAGGGCACATGATCGTCCTGCACCCCTCCCCATCTGCTCTTCACTCCTCCCTCACACTCACATACACAACACACACACAGACCTCTGTTCATAAAGGGCACATGATCGTCCTGCACCCCTCCCCATCTGCTCTTCGCTCCTCCCTCACACTCACATACACAACACACACACAGACCTCTGTTCATAAATGGCACATGATCGTCCTGCACCCCTCCCCATCTGCTCTTCGCTCCGTCAAAAATGATTCCTCTGTGCTCATCTGACAGGAGGCCGTTCTTACGCAGGGTCTTTTCTGAAACAAAGAAAGAAACAAGCAAATAGACAACAAATGATTACCATATTTTTTGGACTATAAGGCGCACCCCCCAAATTTCAGATTGTGTTACTAATTTTCTTACTATGTTATTCATCACATTATAAGGCGCAGGGGTCCAAGTCTTGGGAAAAAAAGTATTGCCTTATAGCCCGGAAAACGCCAAATAAATAAGAATAGCATCAAACAAAAGCACAAATAACGATTGTCTGTGATGATTCCTCTGTCTTAGCATCTGTGCACATTTGTGAAAACTTCCGTACGGAAACCCATACGCAGTCCTCAAACCAAATAAAACAAAGTCGGAAAGAAGCGGATGGGTTTCAGCGGGTATGTGCAGTCATTCATATTTCTTACTTCCATTGTTCTTTTGTTACGGACTGCGGATGGGTGCTCCAGGTGGGAGCGACCACAGTCTGTGACTGTAAAACCATACCAATAACATTTTTGCTCATCAATCTATTATTTTTATTTACTGCATGAAAGGTTACAACAGTTTGGTTTCCAAGATGCCTTCAAGACCTATTTAGAAATAACTGTTTCCATGGTAACCCTCTTGTGGTTTTTTTGGGTGTTTTTTGGCTGTTTCTCTCTCTCTCTCTCTTTTTTTTTAGCTCTCAAGGTCATCTTAACGATGCATTGGCTGATTAAAGAATCTTGATCTTGATCTTAGAAAAACAAACTGTTGTAACCTTTCATGAACCTTCTTCACAAACCTGAGTACCGTATTGTACGGACTACCAGACGCACCTGATTATAAGGCGCACACCCCAAATTTTACACAAAATTCAGATTTTGTTATTATAGTTTTTTTATTAGTCACATTATAAGGCGCAGGGGTCTCAGTGTAGGGGGGAAAAAGTATCGCCTTGTAGTCCATAAAATACGGTAATCAAAATGATAGCCTGAGTAATGTATTCAAATTTTCTTGAGCAATTTTGAGAGTTGCTTGCTTCTTTTTTTTAAAGTCAGCTGTAACCTTCACTGATCTGTTTCAAAGAGGTTTAACCCACTTATCACCAACTCGCCCAATGCTATCTTTGCTATGAAATCCCATGTCAAGGGAAATAACTTGCACAATTCACTACAGTAGGTAATTTGGGAGATAGCCTTATACAGTTATAGTCCGTAAAATATGGTAACCAACTTTACATTAATTTTTAATTTGACTGAATAATGTCCGTTAGATTTGTGCTATTTTATTAATGAAAGGATATGTACATTTCAAGGTGACTCGTACCAATCTTCATGAGGCTTTCAAAGAGAGCGGATGTTTCCTCAAAATGGCTGACAATGTGCGTATCCTTTGCTCCAATCAGGTCCAACAGAATCAGCTCCCTCTGAAACACAAAAGGAAACAAAACAGGATATAATAAATTTACCCGGCAGTGGGTGGATGCCTCGTGCCTCCATACGAGGAGCTGGATGACCCTGCACCCTCCATGAGTCTCTTCAAGCGAGGATACCGGCAGGTCTTTAGTATAAATAGTTCCCTCACTTTCTAGAAGTTCTGTGCTTATAACTCCCTCCAATCCGTCACTCTCTTTGACTTTGCCTTTTCCCTTTGCTTACTGCCATCTTTCTGCTTTATTGGTCCATTCTCCTACCTTAGTTCTAGAAACTCTTACAAAGATTTTCTCCGGCAGAAGACAGACATGCTGGGCCTTAACTATTTCTTAGCTAGCATCAGTTATTTCTTACCTAACGGTAGCACAACGCATCTGCGCTCATATGACCGGAAACTGTCTGAACGATGAAGAAAGAAAGTTACCCTCTCCTCCGCCATCTTCACCCTTTCACCACCAGCCATTTTTTCATCCAAAAGTTTCTGTCAAATCAAAACTGGGTAAAGAAAAGTTGGTGTGTGCAAGACTGTGCATTCCCCTATGACATCTATCTTTTTCTTCTTCTGCATTCCCAGGCCATATGGCCATAATGAGTCAGGTACATATGTGTCCGGTTTTCAGTTTTCACTGGTCTCCTCGCTGCATTCAGCCGAAGCATTCTGATTTCGGAGGGTGACATGCATCAAATAAAGCCTTTCCTTACCTCCCAAAATGAACATCAGGTCATTGGATAACAGATCACAACTTTCACGCGTTTTAGTGACATGAGTGTTCAATCAGTGTGATGTAGGTATGCGACATCGGCAGCGAAAAGGCTAAATCTATTCTTGGACAAAATTGGAAATGTACCAGGGGCAAGGCATCATTTCTAATAGAACCAGATTTCAGCCCAACCCTCTGGAATAGTGGTTGGGAATCTCCCACAATCTGGAAGTACCATATCGTTGGTGAAATTCAAAAACCTCATATCTCAATTTTGGTAGTTTTGATAAAAGACCAAAAAAATGTTTTAAAAATTAACTGCGTTGACCACAATTGATTAACTATAATGAATATGTTGTTCAAGACATTGCGAGTTTAGTCCTGCATTTTGTTAAAATTACTTAAAACAATTTTTATTAGACTTGAAAAGAACGAAGATACGAGGGTTTTTGTCCTTAACTAGATCTGTGGTTGGGACTGAGTTTTTCTTCTATTTTCACAACCTCATTTACCCCAGATAGAAAGTCGTTAGAGATACGAGCTTTTGGTGGAAGGTGGCAGGAAAAATGAGAGAGCTGACTATGTATCTAATTCAAAAGACCCAAAAATCGAGATACAAGGTTTTTGAATTTCACCGAAATTTGTTCAGACTATAAGGCGGATAGTTTTTTCCCCAGACTAAGACCCATATGACTAACACTATAGTAAGAAACTATAATAACAAAATCTGAGTTTTGTGTAAAATTAGGAGGGGGGGGGGGGGGTGCGCCTTACAATAAGTGTGCCTTAGTCTGAAACACAGTAATAGCCGACTAATTAGGAATCGTTCAAGATTGAAATTATCACTCACGATGTTGGAGACTTGAGCAGTTGTCTCCCATTTCTCCGCCAGGTGGCGTGCACCGTACAGTGAGTCTGTGTCCGTCCATTGGTCGAAGGCCTCCTCTCCGTCGAAAAACACAAACTGTAGGGTGAGGTCTGACGCCTGAAATACATAGAGCGTGATAATTATATGGTTAATACATAGTGTCAAAAAACACAAACTGTAGGGTGAGGTCTGACGCCTGAAATATGAAATATATATAACGTGATAATTATATGGTTAATACATAGTGTCAAAATACACAAACTGTAGGGTGAGGTCTGACGCCTGAAATACACAGAGCGTGATAATTATATGGTTAGTACACAGCGTCAAAAAACACAATCTGTAGGGTGAGATCTGACGCCTGAAATACATAGAGCATGGTACACAGCGTCAATATTGTGTGATATAAATAAGGAGTCAGTGTCCAACCATTCTTCAAAGGCTTCCTCTCCGCCGAAAAACAAAAAACTTAGAGTGAGGTCTGAAATACATATATAAAGATATTGTTAAATTTCAGGCATGATACGAGATTCAGAAATGATAAAATTATCTGAAACTGAAGCTTTTTGACGAGTGAAGTCTCGTCTATCAGGCATGAAAACTGATGTTCATGAAAAAGAGGAGATTTTCCAGCCGAGAAATCCTCTTCCACTCTCAAACACACCATTCATGGGGAGCTCCATCGGACATTTTTGCTCGTGACTGCAAGCATTCACTCAACAAAATACGAACCATGCCGTTTGAGAATAACATCGTGCTCACATTTTCGGCGGAGACGACAGAGCTGTTTTCATGCCTGGTCTATGTACTAAATATATCGGCTCTTAAAAACCAGAGTATGAACATATGTACAAAGAATTCCATGACACATTAGGTTACAATTTATCAAACAAATACATTTTCAAATTATGTTTAAAAGCTAACTTTGAAGGGCATGATTTTTAAAAAGATGGCAAGTTATTCCATGTACATCCTCCAGAGTATGTCAAGCTTGATTTGTACAAATTGTTATGGGGTTTTGGGAAAGAAAGCTTGTGAGTGTGTCTATTGTCATTGTTTGTAAAATTCCGCGTGATTTTTTTAGGAGCCAGCCCATTTACAACGTTGTACATGCATAGACATTTATTGAAAAAAAGTCTGTCTTTGAATGGAAGAATGTTCAAACGTTTATAATCATTTCCAGTTAGGCTATTTGATTTTAAAAGTATTAGTTTTACAGCTCTCTTGTGCAAACGATTTATTTGCTTTAAATTAGATTCACTAGCATTATCCCATAAAGTGGAAGCATAATTGATAAGTGATAAAATATGAGCATGGAAAAATAGCTTTCTTGAGTGAAGATCCAAAAAATGCTTTATTTTTGCTAACTGGTAGATTCTGCTAGAGATACGTTTTCCGAGTTCATTTAGGTGATTATGCCATGATAGATCGTTGTCAATAATAACTCCTAGAACCTTGTGTGATGAAACTTCTTCTATTGTCTGGTCCTTGACATACAATGGAGGAAACATGGAATTCATCTTCTGCCTTTTCTGACGGGTGGCTATATACATACATTTAGTTTTCTTTGCATTTAGAGCCATGTGGTTTATTTCTGTCCAATTTACCAGCCTGTCAATATTGCTTTGCAGGTCAACAACTAATTCGTTAGGGTTACCACTATTTGATTGCAAAGAAGTGTCGTTGGCGAACATCTCGCTACAACACTGAAGATATAAAGGTAAATCATTAATATAGATAGAGAAAAAGAGGGGTCCTAAAACTGACCCTTGAGGAACTCCATGCTTCAACAGGGTTAAGTTTGATCTCTTGGAATTGTTTTCAACAAGTTGTTTACGATTGGTTAGAAACGATGAAATAAAATTTAAAGATCCATCAGATAGGTTGTAATGAGTGAACTTTTTAAGAAGATGTGAGTGGTTGATGACATCAAAAGCTTTGGCGAAATCTATGAATAGTACGCCCGTGAATTCGTTATTATTTATGTTAGAAAGACATTTATCAATAAGCTGTATTAAAGATGTGTGGCAGGAGTGATTTACCCTAAAACCAGATTGGTTTTCGTGTAATAAATCATACCGAGTCAGATGAGAGTACAAATGAGATTGTACATGCTTTTCTAAAGGTTTCGATATAATACTTAGGATTGAAATGGGTCTGTAGTTAGATGGAATGGCACGATCACCACTCTTGTATAATGGAATTACTTTAGCTAGCTTAAATCTTTGAGGGAAATGTTGTTTTTCTATGCATAAGTTATAGATATAGGTGAGCGAGTCCGCAATAGCGATGGCAGCAATTTTTAATATCTTACCATCAATTCCATCCAAATCACGGGTTCCAGATGGTTTAGAATGTAATAATAATTTCAATACATCGTTAATTGAAATGAATGGTATTGTGAAAGACGACTGGATGTGTTTTGACTGACAGAATTCTTGAAGCTTTTGTAAATCGTTTTCATCCGTTTTATCATTCACTATAATATCATTAGCCACGTTTGCAAAGTGTATGTTTAGATCATCTGCTGAAATATCTTTTACTGGATCTTGCTTTTTATAATTTCTATTCGTAAGCTTGTTAATGGCATTCCATATTGATTTAGAGTTTTGTGAGCTACATATTAAATTTTGGTAATATTTCATCTCTGCTTTCCGTTTCATTGAGTTTATTTTGTTTCTTAATACTCTAAATTCTTTTTCATTGGTTTTATCAAAATTATCTCGCTTGTATCTGGCATCATCAATCTCCTTATTGATCCAGGGTGGTTTGATTGAATGTTTAACCCTTTTCTTTACAAAAGGAGCGTGTCTGTTATATACGGAAACGAAGGTATCTATCCAAAAATCAACAGCATCATCGACATTCCTAATTTGGTAGACGTAATCTAATCCTGAGTTAAGCAAATCATTTATGAAGGCATTTTCGTCAAAATGGGTAAAACATCTATAATAGATTTCTTTATGTCCAGTTTTAGGAATTTTAACACCTTTTTTCAACCAGGTAATACAGACAGAAGAATGGTCACTACAACCGGTTGAAACAGAACAAGTTTCAACTATATTTGATTTAGTATTAACGTATACGTGATCTATTAGAGTTGCGGTGTTTTTTGTTATGCGTGTTGGGCGATCTATTATCTGCTCTAACCCATGAGTTGCATAAATATGAGGCCATTTAATATTAGGAACTATCAGATCTATGTTAAAGTCGCCTAGAAGAATCATTTCTTTGGAATCAAAGTTAGCTGCATCCATCATCAAATTATATCGATCGAACCAGTCAGCGGTCTCGGCTGGATTTCTATATAGAAAACCAACCATGACGGGTTTACAATGTTTAAGATTAATTTCTATCCAAACAGATTCTACGTTAAAATTTTCTAATTTTGTTAGCCTTTTATAGTTCACTGATTTAGCACAGTATAAAAGTAAGCCAGTTGATTTAGGTAAAATAGGATCGAGCCGAATTATGTCATAGTTAGGCATTGCCATATCACTATCTGGAATAATGTTTATTAGTCTGGATTCGGCTATACAAAATATGTGAAAATTGTTTCCATTATTGTGTAAAATTGTTGCGATGTCATCAAGCTTATTCCGTGCACTATTAATGTTTAGATAACCTACTCTGAGTCCGTTTTTAGAGGGCCATGTAGTAGTAGTCATTCTGTTAGAAATATTGAACACACTGTTGGCCCACAATAATACTTAAACACATTTAAACATAGCAAAATACGTTAACTGATTGAAAACACTAGGCAAATTGCAGGCTAACAAACTGACTAGCAATGCGTACTGTCCAAACACACAAAGGGTGGTCAGGGGGAAGGGAATAAGGGACAGTGGCAAACAAATGCAAAGACAACGCAATCAGGATTATATACACAACTCACAAAAACACCTCATACAAACCAGAGAGAAACACGTCACAAAATAGCGAACTAACTTTACGTGATGGAAAAAAACAAAAAACAAGAAACCAATGGCACAAAAAGCGCAAAATCAAATCAACACTTCATCCGGTATCCCACAGAACGAAACGTGAAATGCCCAAAAATGCAATACAAAATCAAATGCTCACTAAGAAAAAACCAGGGCTGCAAGTAATCCACGTGCAACACACAACCAGTACAATGTACTGGGCATTGGGGCAAGCATGCTTATGCACATATATATATCATGTCAACAAACCTACACACACACGCGCGCACACACGCACACGCACACGCACGCACACGCACACGCACACACACGCACACACACACACACGCACGCACGCAGGTGTGTGTGTGTGTGTGTGTGTGTGTGTGTGTGTGTGTGTGCGTGTGTTGTGTTTTTGTGTGTGTGTGTGTGTGTGTGTCATCACTGTCTCATTAAAAACTTTAACATAGCAATTTTCTCAGAAACTACAAATCATAGCACGACCAAATGTTTGCACGATGATAAAAATCACATTATGTCTGCAGTGACTACTTTTATTGAAAAATCACAAGAACAATTTGGTTGGAAATAAGTTTTTATTTTAGCTTCAGGGATTTATTTAAATTCCTGAGTACAAAAGGTTATGCTATTTCAATTCCTCTAGCCTACAGCCTACAACAGGTCATGGCTATGATGTCGAAAAGAAATGATGTCATCTTTGTGCAGTAAAAAAAGAAATGAGTCAAGTTTTGCTCTGGGCATTAGAAGGACAAGATTGTGGAGAATAATGTCGCACCCTCAGTCAGCAATATGGGCATTCGCTCTTGGGTTTTCTTAATCTAAGTTTTTTAAATAGCATTATAGTAGAATTAATATATCGTCTGTGAAATTCAAAAACCTCGTATCTCAATTTTTGTAGTTTTGAGAAAAATTCAAAAACCTTTTAAAAATTAACCGCATTGACCACAATTGATTAACTATGATGAATATGTTGTTCAAGACATTGCGAGTTTAGTCCTGCATTTTGCTAAAATTACTTTAAAAGATAAAAAATTAGACTTGAAAAGAACGAAGATACCAGGTTTTTGTCCTTAACTAGATCTGAATTTGGGACATACAAGTTTTTTGTCTATTTTCACAACCTAATTTACCCCAGATAGAAAGTCGTTAGAGATACGAGATTTTGGTGGAAGGTGGCAGAAAAATGAGAGAGCTGACTATGTATCTAACTAAAAATAAATATCGAGATACGAGGTTTTTGAATTTCACAGACGATATTAAATTTCATTTTTGTTCACTCATAAGAAGTATTTCTATGCTGAGTTGGTTTCTTTTTTATTTCAAAAATATCCTCTGGGGCCATCAAAAAGCCCAAAGGCTGAACAATCTCATGCATTAAACTACGCCTGGCGTCAATATTGCAAGATAAAATTTGAGGGTGCGCCTTAGTCTGTAAAATACAATTCATTTATATACATTACCACACTCACACAGCTTTCCTCCTTAGGCCCCTATTTCAATAAACAGTCCAACTGTTTCGCTGTTTCCAGCAAGGTAGCACACTCAGTCATAATTTACATATGTCTTTATTATGATTACATAAATATACCGTATTTTACAGACTATAATGCACTTCTTTTTTTTCCAGACTAAGAACTCTGCGCCTTATTGTATGACTGAAAATTTAGTAAGAAAATAAAATAACAAAATCAGAATTTTGTGCAAACTTTTGGGGATGCGTCTTATAATCCGAAAAATACGGTACAATAGTGACTACTCACGGAGCTCTTTTCCTTGGGCCCCTGTTTCAGAAGACAGTCTAACTGTTTTGCCGTCTCCAGCATGATGGCACACGGCACGGCCGAATCGACAGCACCGACAAAAGTTGTCTTCTCCTTGGTTTTAAAGTCCTTGGAGTCGTGGTGACACGCCACGATCGTTCGTAAGGGTCGACCGGGGTTCAGAGTCGCCACGATGTTGGAGAAATTCTTACGTCCGAACGGCGTGTCCGCTTCGAAACTGTCTTCTTCCACAGTCCAGTTGAGCCTCTCCATGCGAGACTTGATGTGCTGAAATAGATTGTCATCATTATCTGTAAATATCATCATCAGTGTCATCATCATCATCATCAACATCAATATTACCATCACCATGTGTCATCTTCAAAGATTTCTTCCAGTCCAGTTGAGCCTCTCCATGCGAGACTTGATGTGCTGAAATAGGCTGTCATCAATATCTGTAAATATCATCATCATCATCATCATCATCAATATTACCATCACCATGTGTCGTCTTCAAAGATGTCTTCTTCCAGTCCAGTTGAGCCTCTCCATGCGAGACTTGATGTGCTGAAATAGATTGTCATCATTATCAATCATCATCATCATCATATGTCCGCTTCAAAACTGTCTTCTTCCAAAGTCTAGCTGAGCCTCTCCATACGACACTTGATGTGCTGAAATAGATTGTAATCACTGTGATCATTATCAATATCATCATCATCATCATCATCATCATCATCGTCATCATCATCATCATCATTGTCATCATCATTGTCATCATCATCATCATTGTAAAAATGTAATCATTATCATCACCATCATCATCATCATCACCTTCATCTTTGCCATTATCATCATCATCATTAGTATCAGTATTACCATCATCAACATAATCATCATCATCTTCATCATCATCTTCTTCTTCTTGATGTGTCATCTTGAAAACTGTCTAGCCTATCTTCTGTATGCTGAAACACCTTTCAATAGTTTCATACAACTATAAACTCAGACACTCACACACACATGCTCTGTGCTGTGCCAGAGAGGCGTTCCACCAACAAGGGACTCAACTCCTCCTGCCTAAAGCCTTTATCATTACGCTATAGATGTCACAGCACCGTACTACTCCTACACACTATAGTGGATCACATTCACCTTGCATGCAACAAACCCTCCTGTCTAAAGCCTTTATCATTACGCTATAGATGTTACAGCACCGTACTACTCCTACACACTATAGTGGATCACATTCGCCTTGTATGCAACAAACCCTCCTGTCTAAAGCCTTTATCATTACGCTATAGATGTTACAGCACCGTACTACTCCTACACACTATAGTATAGTGGATCACATTCGCCTTGCATGCAACAAACCCTCCTGCCTAAAGCCTTTATCATTACGCTATAGATGTCACAGCACCGTAATACTCCTACACACTATAGTGGATCACATTCGCCTTGCATGCAACAAACCCTCCTGTCTAAAGCCTTTATCATTACGCTATAGATGTCACAGCACCGTACTACTCCTACACACTATAGTGGATCACATTCGCCTTGTATGCAACAAACCCTCCTGTCTAAAGCCTTTATCATTACGCTATAGATGTTACAGCACCGTACTACTCCTATACACTATAGTGGATCACATTCGCCTTGCATGCAACAAACCCGGAATCGCTCATCAACTTCATGGCTGCAGCAGTTTTCCCGCTCACTTTCCACTAAACCTTACGGTCTGAACATTAAGTCTTTCGATTCAGACAACAAAAACCGAGGTCCTGTGTGCTCATGCACTTCACGTTAAGAACCCAGTGGCAACAGAATGTTGTCATTTGGTTAAAATTTACCCCTCCTCCATCATTCACATAAAATCCACATGCAAAAAGGGGGTAGCGAGCACTAGCTACAACGCGCTCTCAAGGTGCGAGCAACCTGAATTTATAGTTTTATAAAACTATAAAACTAATACTCAGGGCTCCCAATCTCCCGCAAAACTCTGCTGCCAGACTTGTCCTCAAGGTCTCTAAGTATCATCATGTTCAACCACTCCTGATATCCCTTCATTGGCTTTCCATCAAAGCACGTATTGACTACAAAATTTCCACTCTATGTCATTCTTATTTCTCTGGAAATGCCCCTAGCTACATTTCTGACATGCTTTCTGTCTATACTCCATCAAGGCAATTGCGGTCATCTTCAGATTCCAAAATTCTCTGTGTTCCTAGTACACAAACAAAAATGTTTGGTGAGCGCTCCTTTTCCTTTTCGGCCCCATCAGTTTGGAACTCCTTACCACGCGAAATCCGCCATATCCAGTCCTTGCAATGTTTCAAATCAGCTCTCAAGACCCACCTGTTCAAGCTACATCACAACCTTTAGGCCACATTACTTCTGGACTCTATTCTCACACACACACTCCCCTCCCCCCATACTAGTTTCACTGTGTGTTGACTGCAATGTGTACGTCAGCTTTGTTGCGAGAGAGAGAGAGAGAGAGAGAGAGAGAGAGAGAGAGAGAGAGAGAGAGAGAGAGAGAGAGAGAGAGAGAGAGAGAGAGAGAGAGAGAGAGAGAGAGTGTGTGTGTGTTGATGCTTTGTTCAACTGATTGTATTTTGTATTGTTTTTTGGGTGGGGTGAGTGGTGGTGATGGTAACGGTGTGTGTGTGTGTGTGTGTGTGTGTGTGTGTGTGTGTGTGTGTGTGTGTGTATGTGCCGGTACGTGCGTGTATGTGTGGGTGGGGTGTGTATGTGTATGCCTATTTGCATGTGCGTGAGCGATTATTTCGTGTTGTTGTTGAATTTGTTGCTTCTTAATTTTTGTTGTTGTTAAGCGCATAGAGCTCCACATTGGTGGAGGAATGCGCTATATAAATGATTCACTATTATTATTATTATTATTAAAACAAGGGGTCCTAGGGACTCCTTCACTTACAGTATAGAGGGTCCTAGAGACGGGATAGAGGGTCCCAGTAGCATTGCGAATGCTTAAAATAATTTTTCTAGTGCATCCCTGGGACCCCCTGCACATTCTTTTAGAGGTTCTTTTAGAATATTAGTGCTTCATCAAGTTCATGGACCCCCAAATGAGGGTCCCTGGGAGCCCAGAATACTAACTAATACTTCTTCACCTTTCTCACTCTCATGTTCTGCGGTGTGCCAGAGATGCGCTACACCAACAGGGGACTCAACTCTTCTTTCTTCTTCCGATTGGGGATGTTTATCCTGCCCCACGCCCAAAGTCTTCATTTAGACTGCTATTGGCGCACAGGATGCATGCTTTGTGAGTTTGTGTCATCCATTTCACTGGCACACACGGCCTACTCGTACCGAATAGTAAAAGTACTAAAACAGGCTTTAACGTGCGTGCAAGATGTTGTGCATGCATTCGCACACTCTTCCTGTCTGAAGCCTTATTCTAAAACTAGTATAATACTCAGTCATATACACTATGCTTCTTCACCTCTCTCACTCTCACGTTCTGCGGTGTGCCAGAGATGCGCTCCATCAACAGGGGACTCAACTCTTCCTGTCTGAAGCCTTATTCTAAAACTATAATACTCCTATACGCTATACTTTCTCACCTTTCTCACTCTCACGTTCTGCGGTGTGCCAGAGATGCGCTCCACCAACGGGGGACTCACCTCTCTCACTCTCACGTTCTGCGGTGTGCCAGAGATGCGCTCCACCAACAGAGGACTCAACTCGTCTCGCTTGAAGCCGCCCATGTCAGACATCTCTCTGGTTAGGTAGATCAGGGCCTCCTGCTTGGAGATCCACCGCAACGTCTTCTTTCCTGATTTCTGAATACAATTTAATACCAATATTAAAAAAGTTCTAGCAAACACGCTTGCTACACTTCGTGCCCACACACATATTCTCTCCCTCTCTCTCTCATTCAGTCAGATTTATATTCCAAGGGAAGTAAGCGCTGCCACCCAGTGAGTTACTACCCAGTCCATGAGTTACTACAGCATATATATATATAATCTTACACTTAGTTACAGAAAAGCGAGCCTTCCTTGGTGGAGATTTGCACTTGAGGCTAAATGTCTATGTGACCATCTGTATACCAGTTACCACGATATAGTGCGATACAAAATGTGAAGTGATTCTGTCTACCAGTTTATGAGTTACAGAATGAACAAACACAGAGAGAGAGAGAGAGAGAGAGAGAGAGAGAGAGAGAGAGAGAGAGAGAGAGAGAGAGAGAGAGAGAGAGAGAGAGAGAGAGATTTGAAACATTTGTTTATTGAGGGAAAATAATAAGCACACCATGAGAGATGTACAGTTAATGGCGTTGAGTCTAAGCTTTCGCCTCTGTTATTTTCAAATTTGGGTTTTCGTCCAGATTTTTGAATTCATGTTAGGTGCATTCTTTATGTTAATTGGTAGATTATTCCACCAGTAAACAACAACTCAATAAAGAAAATAATACCGTCTTGCCATAGGCATCCGCTGTGAGAAAGACTAGAAGGCAAAAACAGCGCCACGATCCAAACTTCTTACACATGTTCACAACTTATTTGGAAGCAGAAGAGGAAGTGACGAATCGAAAACGGAAGTCAATAAAAATTTAAATATACTCTACTTTCGTTTTCGACCTTTTTACGAATGAAAACGTCCCCCGGTCTGGAACAGACCCATATGGGACATTAGTAGATATAAAGATGGTGGGAACGATCTTGGAGGCAATGCCCGGAGGCAGTGCAACACAGGTAAAGTCCAATCAGCTGATAAGACACAGAGGGAAAGAAGAGATGACAAGGCCCTCAGACAAGAATTGACAGATCGAAAGAAAAAAGGGGAAGATGTCATTATATACAGGGGGAAGGTAGTGACCATGGAGGAGAGAGAAAGGTTGAAGGGTACTGACACGGAGAAAGATGATGGAAAGGACAAGGATTCTGTAGGTAAAACAGGTGGTGTTGGGAAGGGGGATGGGAGGATGGGAGGGGAGAGGGAAGGAAATTGACTGCACAACCACTCTTGTGGAAATGTACATAATGTAAATATGTTTACAAGGGCAAATGGTGCTGATGACCAAAGCCATATAAAATGTATGTATACTAACTCTGACAGCTTGATAAACAAGTTAAGTGAACTGGAATTTCTAATTGATGAAAAAGATTTTGACTTAATAGCAGTAACAGAGGTTTTACCCAAGAATCCAGGTACTGACATTGTTGACTTTGCTATGAAGGGCTATAACTGTACTACTGTGAAGGAAGGAAGGGGGGTAAGTCTTTTTGTAAAGGAGGGGTTTGAGATAGATTCACTGGGTAAGTACAAGAGCTTGTTCTCCCCAAGCATAGTATGCAAGGTAACATCACCAGAGAAAGAAACTTTTATTTGTGTTCTTGTGTACAGATCACCAAACAGTTCGAGGGAACAAAATGACAAATTAAACCAACTTATCAATGCAGTGGCGGGGGATTTTAAAGATAAAGAAATTGTTTTACTCGGGGATTTTAACTATCCAGAGATAGACTGGGCTCATGAAATAGGCAAGAGAGGATATGAGCATTCATCTACTAAGTTCTTAGAGACAGTCCATCAAAATTACTTGTTCCAGAAAGTCAAAGAACCAACACACCACAGAGTCTTACAGCAGCCTAATATACTGGACCTTATTTTAACAAACCAAGATAACCTTGTGTCAGATATTGACTACTTACCACCTTTGGGAAAGAGCCATCATTCAGTTTTATGTTTTAACTTACATTTTGTAAAAAAAAAAAGATTTACTACTGCTACTACTAAATATTTAGTCAATAAGGGAAAATATGACAGCATGAGAGAGTTTGTGGGATCTGTCAACTGGTCCAGCACTTTAAAGGACGAATGTACTGTGGATGAGTGTTGGGAGATTGTGAGTCGGATAATTGTGGAAGCTTGTGACAAATTTATACCAAAAATTAAGGTATCCCAAATGGGTACCCGCAGAAAGGACCCTCTTCCAGCGTCTCTCCTTGATAAGATAAGAAAGAAAAGGAAAGCGTTCAAAACCTATAAAAAATACCCGACCAAGGAAAATTGGGACTTTTATGCCAGGGCCCGAAACCAGGTTAGACAAGCTACCAGAAAGCATGTAAAGGAAAGAGAATCTCTTTTGGCTCAGGAAGCCAAAAATAATCCTAAAGTATTTTTTAAATATGTATCTGACAAGACTAAACCTAGAGAACAAATTTCAAAATTAAGGCAAAAAGATGGGACTTATACTGAAACAGATATGGATAAGGCAATAGTCTTAAATGAGTTTTTTGGTAGTGTTTTTATAACAGACCCAGCAAATAGTTTGCCAAATTTTAAAGCAAGTTATAATTCAGTGATTAACTCAGTCACAATTGGTCAGGAGCAAATGCTGAAAGCACTACAGTCCTTAAAAATAGATAAATCACCTGGACCTGACGAAATACATCATAGAGTCCTCAGGGAGTTGTCTAGCCAGTTGGCGTGGCCTCTAACATTTTTATTTAATAAATCTGTACTAGTAGGCAAATTACCTACTAGCTGGAAAGTAGCTCAAGTTACACCAATATTTAAAAAGGGCGATAAGAGTAGTCCTGGGAACTACCGCCCAGTGAGCCTTACCTCCATCGTTTGTAAACTTTTTGAAGGTTTTATCCGTGACGCACTGTGTGATCATTTAATTGAGAATGATATTTTATCTAAAGACCAATTTGGTTTTACCCGGGGACGATCTTGTGTCACACAGCTGTTAGTCACCTTGGGAGACTGGATAGGCTCCCTGGAGGAAGGTAGGCCAGTGGACGCCGTTTACCTAGATTTTCAGAAGGCGTT
Organism: Phymorhynchus buccinoides; assembly: GCA_017654935.2. Lineage (NCBI taxonomy): Eukaryota > Metazoa > Mollusca > Gastropoda > Neogastropoda > Raphitomidae > Phymorhynchus > Phymorhynchus buccinoides. Next base: position 61,707,498 of record CM065684.1, read on the forward strand.
CGATACTGTTTCACATTCCAAACTTATTTTGAAGCTGGCGGGTTATGGCGTGGGCGGAAGACTGTTGGGGTGGATCAGGGATTTTTTGAGCGAGCGCACACAATATGTAACTATAAATGGATTTAGTTCTAAAAAGGTAGATGTCACTAGTGGGGTCCCACAGGGTAGTGTCCTGGGTCCCACTTTATTCCTGTACTTTATAAATGATTTACCAACTTGTGTAGACTGTAATATGAAGATCTTTGCTGATGACACTAAGGCATACAATAATGTAGAAAACAATGATGAATCAAGAAAAAGAGTTCAAATGTGCATTGATAACTTAGTTACATGGGCTGATACTTGGCTCATGAAATTTAATAGTCAAAAGTGTAAGGTTATGCACCTCGGTAAAAATAATCCCAAGCATACATATTATATGAAAAATAATGAAGATAAACGGGTGCTGGAACCTACAGATGTTGAGAAAGATCTTGGGGTGTTTGTGGACCCGGGCTTGACTTTCGAACCTCACATAAATAATATTGTATTAAAAGCCAACAGGATGTCTGGTCTGCTTGTTAGCATTATTACTAACAAATCAAAAGTTATAATGATTCCTTTATTTAAGGCTTTGGTGAGACCTATGTTAGAGTATGGAAATCCTGTATGGTATCCACATTTGAGAAAACACATTGATATGCTAGAGGGAGTTCAGAGGAGGTTTACAAAAAAGATTGTTGGTACAAATGATATGACCTATGAGGAAAGACTTATTTATCTGCGGATACCTAGCCTAGAGTATAGAAGGCTCAGGGGTGATATGATTGAAGTTTATAAAATATGTCACCATTTATACGATTATTCCACTACTAACAGCCTACTAACTCTTTGTGAGGGTGATAGAACCCGTGGCCATAACTTTAAGCTGTACAAAAAAGATACTAACACCAGACTAGCACAAAACTTTTTTACTAATAGAGTAATAAATGCATGGAATAACCTTCCCGATGAAGCAGTTAATGCAAAGTCATTAAATTCATTCAAAAATATCATAGACAAGTTTTTCCAAAACAAAATGTATTCAGTTAATATACAGATTTAAAGGAATAAAACACAGATGCCTTAGTAGTCATCAGTGAATGAAGCCAAACCAAATAAAAATCAAAAAACATATTTAGAGGGCAAAAGGCTAAACAAAATAGCCTATAGTGCCATTTATGCTATGCTATGCTATGCTATGCTAATACAGATAGTTTCATATTTTTATTTAATATTTTTATTTTGATATATCTCATCTTACACCGCGGTGGAAGACAGTTTCCATGTGCGTTGTACAATAATTATGCCAATGGACAATAAAGAAACTTATGACTTATGACTTATTAAGATGTTTTACGGTGCGCGCGCATCATACACGCGACTATTGCCTGCCACTGAAAATGAGAATTTGGGTATGTAAGTTTAAATTTTATTTTTTAAAATATATGGCTGTCTAGACTATGGAATGCTTATCCGAGAGATATAACCTTAATTTATGAAACAAATAAATATTTATACGATTATTCTGCTACTATTAATATAATAACTATTAGCATAGAGAGAGAATGGAACGCCTAAATCTTCCAAGTTTGAAAGCAAGAAGAATAAGAGGTGATCTAATACAAAGTTATAAAATATTTAATAATATTGATGACTTAAATGCAACAGAATTTTTCAAACTAACAAATTATGACAGAACAAGAAATAGCACTGATAAAATATTTATTGAATATTGTAAAACTAACAAGAAAATATTCTTTTACTAACAGAGGTGCACCTTTATGGAATCAACTACCAACTAACATTATGAGAGCACCTAATACTAACAGCTTTAAAATTCAGCTCAACCAAATAACATTTTATAATGACATAATGTATGAATACGATGATTAATTCAACGCTAAATCCTGAGTGTACGATATACCTTGAGTATGTAAAAGTAAAACAAAAAACATAAAGATGGGACTTTGAAAGCCTAATGGCTATGTTATTTTCGTCCCTATTCCTAATCCTAATCCTACTAACAGCCTTTATCTATATTGTTAAAAACTCGGGACTTTACTGGTGTTGCACTGCCTCCGGGCATTGCAGCCAGTATTGTTCCCACCATCTTTGTATTTACAAATGTCCCATATGTGTCTTATGACCGAGAGGACGTAAAACATCATTGTTACCACCTACTAACAGCCCACTAACTCTTTGTGAGGATGATACAGAACCCGTGGCCATAATTTCAAACAATACAAAAAAGACACTAACACCAGACTAGCGCAAAACTTGTTTTACTAACAGAGTAATAAATGCATGGAATAACCTTCCTGGTGAAACAGTTAATGCAATGTCATTAAATTCGTTCAAAAATATCATATCAGGTCAGGTCAGGTATTTGGACGACCAGGCCTTGCAGCCTCTCAATGCGTCCTTCCTTTTGGTTAGAGTTTGGCAATTGCTGTGGCGGTTTTTAGCATCCATATTGATGCACTAATCATGGATGTACTTTAACAGGGCAATTTTTGGATCACTGTCTAGGAGGTTTTTGAAATTGTTATACAAGTTTTTCGAAAACAAAATGCATTCAGTTAATATACAGATTTAAATGAATAAAACACAGATGCCTTAGTAGTCATCCGTGAATGAAGCCAAACCTAACAAAAATCAAAAACATATTTAGAGGTCAAAAGGCTAAAACAAAATAGCCCATAGTGCCATTTATGCTATGATATGCCAAGCCCAAACGACACTCAGAGTTGTTCTCCTTGACTAGTTTAGGCAGCCATATTGAAAGCACATTGGTAGAAAATGAAGGTAGAAACAAAAAGCAATGTCATTATTGAGCAGTAAAATGGAGACAAGTGCAATCGAATAGTTTATTAAACAGGCGAAAATGGTGCTTTACGTCCTCTTGGTCTGAATCAGACACATATGGAATGAAATTTGGAATTTTACGTCCTCTCGACCTGGGAAGGCACATATGGGACATTAGACACATATGGGACATTTGTAAATACAAATATGGTGGGAACAATACTGGAGGCAATGCCCGGAGGCAGTACGAAACCAATAAAGTCCCGATTTTTTAAAATGAATACAAATAGATGTAGACCGGTAACCACGCCTCGGTTAAACCTCATCGGCTATGGCACCGCTACAAGTATTCATATATGATATTTGACGATGAATAGTTTATTAAAAACACTTGGACATTCCTCTAGCCAACGCATATCATTATCATCGACAGTTTGAAGGCAAATGCAAGGAGCCGAAATTAGAGACAAAGTGACTTTGGGTGACTGGGTTAGTTGATTTGTTGATGATTAAAACAGTTGTAGTTACTTTAAATTTTTGTTGGTACAAAGGAGACAGTCTGTGCTGTTAAAATAAACCGTTTGAAGAGTCATTTGATCGCAATAAATGTGTAAAAGTTGAGAAAATGACGTCATCTCCGCCAGGTAACGAGCAAAAATACAAAGCATGTTTCTTAGTGTGTGGCCACGGACCTACATTACATGTAGGTTCGTGTGTGTGGCTTATAAAAATGCAGCTTAGAAGAATGTTATTTTTTCAGGTGGAAGCTCTGAGTAGACCTAATCAAAATATATTAAAATCTCGGCAAAACATACCTATAATGTATCCGTCAAAAGTTGCCCACATTTGTATAAAATTGTGCAAGGGAAATCACTCTTGTCTTTATATTAACAGACAGTTTGATAAATAAATAATATGTGTGAATTCACAAATGTCTCCTCTTTACAACAGCCCACACTTAGTCCACTGGCGTAGGAACGGGGGGGGGGGGGGGGGGGGGGGGCAGGGGGGCAGCTGCCCCCCTGGCTTCGAGAAGGGGGGGCAGAAAGGACACAAGGAAACGAAAGAGTTAATAGTCTCGCCCATTGGATGGAAGTTCAGTTTAACGTCGCGTATCGGCTTTCGCCATGTATGACGGGCTGAACAAACCAACCAGGGTATAAACAAAAATGTATGTTCCTGAATCACTGTCTTAGCCAAAAGGCAGAGAAGCGATCAGAATAAGTCCTTAATCACTACACATTGCTGTCATAGATATGCCTAACACCTGAAAAGGAAGAATATTATGTTTTAAGTTGTTTTGTTGTTGCTGTTTATGCCTTGTTTGCATAATGAGATTTTCTGTCTAAAACAGTATAAAAAACACACTGTAATTATGAGTGTCACTTAAAGATGTCAAAGACATTTTCCTTCTCTATTTTCCTTCTTAATCTTTTTTGTTTGGTTTGTTATGCATCAAACATATACATGCCTCCTTAGGCATTCTTTAGATTACGGTTTTTGTGTGAAGTGCAAATCTATACAGAGCGCGTGCACACGCATGCGAGAGAGAGAGAAAGAGAGAGACAGAGACAGAGAGAGAGAGAGAGAGATGAACAGACATAGAGAGGACAGACAGAGAGAGGGAGAGAGAGAGAGAGTAAACTGTCAAAGTAAGAAAATGTTCCATTGCTAAGCCAGTAGCCCATTACAATTACAATATAAACGTACTTTTTTTTATATAACATCTTGTGTTCTCAATTCCTTTTACTGCTAACATTTTGTGGATACACGTGGATACTTGAGAGAGAGAGAGAGAGAGAGAGAGAGAGAGAGAGAGAGAGAGAGAGAGAGAGAGCTAGATGATGCTTTTAATGTAAAGATACAAGAAACATGTTTCACTTAATGCCAATATTCTTTTTGAATGAGTTCGATTCTAGAAGAATGCCTATGATTTTAGAAAAGTTTTCCTTAACATTCCTGTGTCATCTTTGACAAATTTGGAAAAAATAGAAGCTTTTTTATCAACCAAGTAATGGTACTATTTGATATTTTGTTTGCTCAATAAACCAGCATGTCACTGATATTGTCTTCGAATATGAATGATGTGCAGGTGTCATTATGTTGTGGTTGTGAAATTTATGATTCTGATCGACAATATTTCTTTAAAATCTGGTCGCTAGCTACACGATTCGTATGTACATAACTGTAACATTAGTTTCATTATTAGATATATTAATTATCTGTTGATTTTTTAACAATTATTAATAGTTAATTTCGTTTTCTGATAATCTGTAGGGTAATTATGTATACAGCGTACGAACGTTTTTAAAACTTCTACACACATTGCCTCTGTTTTGTAAGTTAGGTCCGTCCCTACCACCCCCTCCCCATCGCCCCTGCTGGCTAGAAATCCTGCCCCCCTCCCCCGGCTTGAAAACGTTCCTACGCCGCTGCTTACAGGCTAAGCACCAGGGCCTGTATTCACGTTGAGATAGCATGAGACTTAGCATCATGCTAACTTAGAAGCTCTTCCAAAAGTCCTATTGGATTTAATAGGACTTTTGGAAGAGCTTCTAAGTTAGCATCATGCTAAGTCTCATGCTATCTCAACGTGAATACAGGCCCTGGGCCTGTATAGCATGATGCTAACTTAGAAGCTCTTCCAATGTCCTATAGGATTTAATAGGACTTTTGGAAGAGCTTCTAAGTTAGCATGATGCCAAGTCTCATGCTATCTCAACGTGAATACAGGCCCTGGATTTTACTGTAGAACAACCGCTACGAACACAAATGTTAACACAAAACTACTGTTTTGACGGCCAAAGCGTAATGGTTTCTGATTGGTCCACAATATCGAAATTTGATCAGAAATATGCGAGCTTGTCTACTTAATCCCATAATGCAGACTGGAGTGAGACATATTGAAACACTACAGAGAGATGCAATAACATTGAGGAGACCTGAAACCACAAATTGCTACAAAGATTTTAGGGAAGCCCACTTAAATGCATTGAAGCCCGTATGTAGACTAATGAAGATATCACAATGTGCTTAAATTATAGTAAAAAATAAAGAAAAGGGATTGCCTTTGACTTTCCATGTCGTAAACCCCTTTTTTTTTAAAGACCCAGTACGTCACGTGTCGAAATCACGGGTTTCACGTGTTTTCCCTCTTATAGCTGGTAAGAAATCTTATTTTAACCAAGAGTTGCTCCCATACAAATTGCCTCTTGCACGAAAACGAGACATCACTTTAAAGAGCAGCCTCGATTGTATACGAGGAAAGTCTGAATGTGGGCCACATCGACCCAGAAAAAAAACAAGGGACTTAATCCAGCTGGCTCAGTACCAAAATACAAAAAATTAAAATTCTCATTTTCAGCTAAATGTACTGTGTGTTTGTGTCTGTGTGTGAATGTGTGAATGTGTGTGTGTGTGTGTGTGTGTGTGTGTGTGCAATTTCCAGGAATGTGATTGATTTTTTTGGACAATCTATTCACATCAGTCAAAGAGACATATTAGAGCCAATAGAGGAAGTTACAAGCATACAACTTCCAGAAGGTGGGGGAACTATGTATGCAAAAGAGTCCACAATATCCCCACGGGGAGGGACTCATGGATTGCGGGGTCGACCAGCTCCCCGAATGGAAGCATCCACCCACTGCTGGGCTCCTCTCCGTAACCCCCACCCACCCCCAGATACGTGGAAGCCCGTAGGGAGGCGGGGGTCTCTTGGCTGCGCTGTACCAGGGCTTTTGGGTGATGATCATCATAATATTTTGATGATAATGACGAGGATGTTGATGACAATGATGATGTTCATAATGATGTGCTGGTGATGATGGTGACGGTGGTGATGATGACCTTATGTTGATATGTTGTTGTTGACAACCAGGATGATGGTGGTGATGTTGCTCTTGATGATGATGATGATGTTGACAATTATGATGCTGATGTTGCTCTTGATGATGATGTTGTTGACGATTATGATAATGTTGACGATGATAATTGTTGTTGATGGTGAAGATGGTGGGTGTTGTTTAATACCTTGTCACAATGTTAATAGTGGGCGCGCATATGCTTTGGTTATGAATTGCTTCCCCCCAAAGCCAGTGCTCTCTCTCTCTCCCTCTCACACACACCACATACACAAAACGCATTTCAGGACAAGAATTATTTTTATTCAGTACAGATCAGTGATGACAACTGTAAAAAAATAGCTTTCGTAATTATATTATTATACAGTATCTCTGTGAAAAATGACTGACATTTTACAATACTTTTGTGGACAAAAGGGCTTTTTTTTAAACAGTACAAACTGTAGATGGAAAGCAGTGATGATGTTAGCAACACTTGATGAAAAACTACTGACACATCAGAATACAACACGCTCACATCCCCTCTGATCCCCATCACCCTAACCCCCCAGCCCTACCCCCGGGATACCAGTGGGTCTTTTGTATAAAAAGTTCCCCTGCCTTCTGGAAGTTCTGTGCTTGTAACTTCCTCTAATCTGACACTCTTTATCTGTCTTTTCCCTTCGCTCACTGTCATCTACTATCTTTCTGCCTTAGTGGGACCATTGTTCTAAACATTCTTACAAAAATTATCTCCAGCCAAAGACAGACATGCTGGGCCAAACTCCTCAGGCGCATAAGGGCAGCATGACGCATCTGCGCTCACATGACAGGAATCTGAGCGATCAACAAAGATTATTCATCATTAACCCTTTTGCATTTATTCGCCCTAAACCGCCCAGCCGGAAGTTGCCTCTGTGTATTCAAGCCGCCCAAAACCGCTCATAACTTACTCTCACTCTGAGACCTCCTCTGATGGCATTTTCATCACGCACTAACTTCTGGCTTATTATACACACACTATGAAGAAGCTTCTCACTTGCAATGATGTGATAGTAACTGTATGGCGCTCTGTGTGCTTCAAAAGACAGATTTTCCAGAAAATGTGTGAAAGAATCTGAATACTAGACCAAAAATCTGTAACAAATGCGAATGCAAGAGGGTTAAGAAAGAAAGAAAGAACACAAACATTACGTGAAACAAAAACCACAACAAAACAGCTTTCATAATAGAAATACTTGGTGAAAAAATAACTAGTGTTTTTTTTACAGTAACATGAAGTGAAATGATAAACTTTTATTCAGTCAAACTTCGTTGAAAAACAACCACATTTTTAGTACACAGGCAATACGTAAAACAATCGCTTTTAATAGTTTTATGAAAGTTAGTTAGTCTATTATAGTCCCGTCGACAGCTATGGTCATCTCAGGACTGTCACCACGCAAAGTTCGACCACGTATAACAAAACACACATCAATGTATCTTAACAACGTAGCTTTTATGAAGGATATACACTGAAGGAAAATAGCTTTCAAAATAGTGCAGGCATCAGAACAAGCCTTAGTCTATTCCTCTGAAACCAGCCATTCAAGGACCACCAAAACCCAGAGGGGTATTTGGTACTTTATAGTCACAGAGGCGTCTATGTGAAATTCGGGTTGCTCCCACCTGGAGAGTGCATCGCAGCCTGATGCGCGCCAACCATATATATTAATTTTTTGTATTTGCATGAGGTTTTTGTGTGACTGATGAGGAAGGAAGAGGTGTGTGTGTGTGTGTGGGGGGGGGGGGGGGGGGTAAATTTTGACCAAATGACAACTTTTTCGTTGCCACTGGGTTTAATGTGTGCTAAATGCATGGGCACATGGGACCTCGGTTTATCGTCTCATCCAAAAGACTCCACGTTCAGACCATAAGGCCTAGTGCAGAGTGAGAGGAAAAATCCCCTGTACCCAGGTTCGAACTCTGGTTTACTGTGCACGAGGCGAACGTGTTACCTCTGTGCCACTCAACACCACATAGAGGGTAGAGAGGCACTATTGAAACCCCGAGTACTTCAGATGACCAAATTTTCTTAGTTAGGGGCATAACGGCAGCACAACGCATCTGCGCTCATGATTGACAGGAAACTGTCTGAGCGATCGATGAAGAAAAAGAAGAAGAAAATGACCCAAAAGGCACAATTCAGGAAGAAACCACTTAAAATGGTGTTTGAAGGTAAAGATCGCACTCTGTAAAAGAAGTAAAAACCTCTGACATTGGAAACAAATCCTGTCAGAAATTGTTAATCCACTGAAATTCTCAAATCCTCTGATAATACTGACACCTGAAAGCAACATGCTGTGAGAACATTACTGCTTTACTAAAATTACAACACAAATGATAGGTGCATTTTTAAAAAAATGACAAAACAAATACAATGTGAAATTATTTTTGTAGCAAAGGTGCAGTTTCGCTACCCTTCACCAAACTTTGCATTGAAAATGTTCATCATCTTTCTTCTTCTTCTGCGTTCCCAAGCCATATGGCCATAATGGGCAAGGTAAGTGTTTGTGCGTTTTTCAGTATTTACTGGTCAGACATTTCTAGGATACATTATCCCCCCAAAATGCATAATAGGAATAAACAAACATGTTAAGTGATACCGAAAATAGGTAAAATTTAAAAAAAAGAGCTGCTACAATCACTACATGAATAATAGCGTTTGTCACATGATACAAATAAACGCAAAACTTAAAAAATTAGAAGTGTTTTAACACAAACCATGTCAATGCTGCTAGCAAACAACTGGAAACAGAAAAGCCTCTGTGACACTACTAGCATTAACATGTGACTGTTGTACAAGTGATGTTACTGTTATGCGTTTCATATAATCATTTCACATATAATGCCACAGCACTACATAGTATTGTTTCACACGAATGTTTGTGAGCGAAGGAACTGTCTTCACAAAGGATGCTTATGGCACAATGGAGGGCATCAGACTTCAGACTGTGTAAGCAAACACATACACACACACACATACACGTAAGAACGCACACATGCACATGCACACACACGCACAATCACTGTGCAACATTCTTCTAACAATAGTCTTCTTTTGCATTGTACTCTCTGCAACACAAGTTTTACTTAAAATGGTGTGTGCGCATGTGTGTGTGTGCATGTGTGTGTGTGTGTGTGCATGTGTGTTTGCGCACACAAAAAAGAGAAAAATGAAGTGTGCAAAAGTATAAGTGAGTTTGTGAATGTATGAACATTATGTGTTCATGTCTGTGTCTGTTTGTCCGTGTATGTGAGCACAAGTGTGTGCGTCAGCGTATGCATGTTTAAGTGTGTGTGTTCTTGCATGTGTGTGTGTGTGTATCTGGGCACGCGTGCATGCGTGTGTGTGTGTTTGCTCACGTGAGAAAAAGACAAAGTGTGTAAAAAGTATGCATGTGTTAGTTTGTGTACGCACGCACACATGTATTCATGTCTGTGTATGTGAGCACAAATGTGTGAGTGTGTGTGTGTGTGTGTGTGTGTGTGTGTGTGTGTGTGTGTGTGTCCTCCATTTTCTCCAATTAATAGTATTTTAGTCAGAAAAAATAAAGTAAAATAAAAAGTGTCACAATGCAATCATGATTGTATGAAAATTGTACAGTCAGTGCTCTGAACATAAATATAGCAAACCATGGACCATCAGAAGTGATGCTCTCTCCCACTCATTCTCTCTCTCTCTCTCTCTCTCTCTCTCTCTCTCACACACACACAAACACACTCACTCACACAAACACACTATCACACACAACAACAACAACAACATACAGTATTTATACGGCGCTGAATCTTGATAGAAATCAAATCAAAGCGCGCACACACGTTAGCATTCAAAGCGCATTCAAACACAAACGCAATACAAAGCGAACACACACGGATAACATAAATGGAATATAGCAGAAACAGACCTAATGGCAAGAGAGAGAAGATAAAGAGAGAGGAGCTTTAATGACGGGGGAACAGGTGGGTTTTGAGGTTAGCTTTGAAAGCAGAGAGAGTCAGTCGCTGACGGAGGGAGAGAGGAAGTTTGTTCCAGGAGGTTGGTCCTGAGACAGCAAAAGAGCGCCGACCAACAGTTGAAAGCTTATACCTAGGGATCTGGAGAGAAAGAGGGTCAGAAACTGAACGTAAAGTGCGAGCTGGCGTATAGATGGAAATATTGTCGCAGAGGTAAGATGGAGCAGCTTTATGAATAGATTTATAGCAAAGTGTGTTTAATTTATACTCAATTCTGTCTGCGACAGGAAGCCAGTGCAAAGAACGCAGAAGAGGGCTAACATGATCGAACTTTTTCTTCCTAAGGACAAGACGAGCAGCTGTGTTTTGAATACGCTGGAGACAAGATAGAGAAGAGACTGATAGGCCAGAAAGGAGAGCATTACAGTAGTCAATACGAGATAGGATGAGGGAAGTAACAAGCTTTGCTGTGGCTTCATCTGAGAGGTATTTACGAATATAGCCAATGCAACGAATTTGATAGTAGCAGGACTGACAGGTCTGAGTCAGGAAACTCTGCATGGAAAGAGTATTGTCCAAAGTGACACCTAAGTTTTTGACTGAGTCTGAGAGGGGAATGATATTGTTACCCAGTTGGATTGACTCTATGGAAACAGAGGCTAGTTTGTTTTTTGTCCCTACAAGCATTGCTTCGGTTTTTTCACCATTTAATTGAAGTTTATTTTGAACCATCCAATTTTGAATATCAATATAGCAGTTGTTACTTTCTGTAAGAATGGAATCTAGATCTTCACACACACACACACACACACATACACTCACACACACACACTCACATACACATACTCTCTTCTCACTCACACACACACACACTATCACACACACTCACACATACACACACACACACTCTCTCTCTCTCTCTCTCACACACACACACAGAGGAAAAGGCACAGGTACTCAGCCAAACAAGACATTGACATCAACCGTTATGCTTACACACTTCACTGTAAACCTTTGACACACTCTTTACATTGACAGATCACCCTGTTGAACTTTACAGTGAAGCTTTGCTGTGACAGACAACACTGAAAACCTTTGACATACTCTTTACATTGACAGATCGCCCTGTTCAACTTTACAGTGAAGCTTTGCTGTCAGACAACACTGTAAACCTTTACAGTGACACTTTAGTTTACAGAGTGAGACTCGTGTAGTCAATGGCAGTGACAATTGCTCATCTATGATAATCATATCAAATACAATACACTAAATGCATAAAATTTCATACAATTCATAAACAATCTTCATTTTAATTGTTTATTAAAAATAAAACCTCTTCATTTGTCATTAATACATTAACTCATTCATAACCATTCACACTTTTAGCTATCCAACATTTAACAAAATATAAATCCATCATTAATTCCCCTAGCCGTTCTGCATCTCGGGTATACATTTATTATAATAATTCAAAATTTGCCATCCATGATTTTCATGTTATAAAACAAACAAACAAATAAAAATTTGTCCTTATCATTCACACGCTTATCTCCAACACACTTTGTATATCCATCACGTTCATCGAAAAATCATCGAAAAATTAATTCATCCATGATTGTTTACAGAGTTATCTCTAAGACACATTTTAAAACAAATTCATCTTCTGATATACTGTATTTTTCTGACTATAAGGTGCACCTTAGTATATAAGGCGCACCTTTACCCAAATTTCAGATGTTGTTATTATATTTTCTTACTATTGTATTAATCATGCTAGCGCAACGCCGAGTACCAGTAACGCCTAGTAACGGTAACGCCTAGTAACGGTAATACCAAGTACTGGTAGCGCTGAGTACAGCAAATTTGAAGCGATTTCGTTAAGAAACAGCAGAGTTATAAGGCCCCGTTTCCCGTTGGCGCTGCTCTGAGAGTGACGCGCTCTCCCGATTTTCTTCAAATTTGCTGGCAGGCTTTGCCCTGGTGACAGCAAGCCTGACAGAAAATTTGACGCGATTCGGTTGCAAAACGGCGGAGTTATAAGGCCCGTTTTGCATCATGCTGCTGTTATGTGCCTAAGTAATCGATTCGCTTCCGGTTTGGCACATTGATAGTCACCGTCCATGGTCATATATCTGCCAAATTTGAAGGCAATCGGTCAAGAAATACCGGAGATACGGGCGCCGAAAGGCCGGCGGATGCGCGTTTCGCGCATTTGCGAAACCACGCAAATGACACGGCCGCCTCGGTTGCCGTTGCCATCGCCCCGTGAGGGCTCACAGCAAATTTGAAGCGATTCGGTCAAAAAACGGCGGAGTTATAAGGCCCGTTTCGTGTTTCAGACAGACACACAGACACACACACGGACAGTTGGCTTTTTACTATATGATTATAAGGCGCAGGGGTCTGAGAAAAAAGTATCGCCTTATAGTCCGGAAAATACGGTAGTATATGCGCAGCAAAGGGGCAGACACACTGCATATGATGCGATCTGATGGTGATGATGTCTATGAGTCATGATTCATGTGAAATACTTCCATCTAAAAATAATTCTACCGTTTTCGTTCACTATTTCCATGTAGACCCCAAAACACAAATTACATAAAATATCTGATATCTGTATGAGAAACTACAAATATAGGGAGCAAAGCCAGTAGGATTTCATCAGATTCATTTAGACAGAATTTCACGAGAATCGTGCCTCAGAAATGTCACAGTCGGATCATATGGTATCCAATGTGTCAGCCCCTAAACAGAATAAGGAAAGTTTGATTCAGAGCTCTTGAATTTTGCGCACAAACAATACATGCCTTCAACAGCATGAGCAACATCAAAGCACCAGGCAGAGTTTCCCTTCAAATGCTTGGATAGTGAACATGTTTGCCCAAGCATGTGCAAAAAAAACTTAATTAACAGGCACATTTTTCACTCAAATATTTTGGATAATACACATGTATGTATATATACCGACACAAAATGTGCTCAACACAAAATATAGGTTAACGCCTTTTCTAGCCAAATTATGAGCCATGCCTTAGACTGAAGGTGAATGCATGATGTAAGACAGATTCAAGTCTACGATTCATAAACTCATAGATTTCCGGCTCTCCTATTAACTCATTCGCATCGCAACGATTTTGAATTAATAAAAAAACTCACAAATCACTCCAGCCATACACACAAACAAAACATGCATAAACAAAAGGAGAAATGAAAGAAGATTACGGGTTTTTACTTCAGGATTAGACATAAGGAAGTGGTAGATTACACTTTTTTTATACATAGACTTTATATATAAAAACTCTCTACACCGATTGGCTTCTCCAGAACAAAAGCAAAGTCAGAGGCAAAATTGTGGTCTAAGGGAGCGAAGCGAGTTTAGAAGTGACCAAGGTACGGTGTGCACACAGATTTACTACCCTTTAAGCAAATGCATCAAATTGACAGCCATCTATTAATTCTGGACATATAACTATAAGGCCGGAACGAAAAGAATGAGTTAACACTTTCCACACAGCCCCTCTCGCTGCTCCGTATTCCCTCAGGACACTGCAGTCAAGGAGTAGAAATTCCTTCAAGACACCCCATTTTGGCCCTTTTCAATTAATTCTCTTATAAAACCTGGAGATCACAGCGACTTTATTTTTGTATAGTGGTTTAGAATGATCTTTAATCTTATAAATTATATAAAATTGGAAAGCCAACTCGTTAGTTTGTGTTTAACCGAATGAGTTGAAAACAGCCACACCACTGTCAGCCTCGGGGGCACTGTGCCTGTTGCTAACATACTAGCAGCGTGTCAGCAACGGTAATCTGAGGCGTTGCTAGTATTCTAGCGGCGTGTTGTGAAAAAGTTAACTCAATCGCATCCTTCCGCATAAATAATTGGATATGTGACGTGATCACTGAGGCCTAATTCTAATAACACCATTGTGTGAACAGACTTTAAATTAAATCAATCAAATCAAATCTGAGGCCTAATTCTAATATCACCATTGTGTGAACAGACTTTAAATTAAATCAATCAAATCAAATCTGAGGCCTAATTGTGTGTGGAAGAAATACAAAGCTGTCAGCTCGACGAATTCACTTCAAGGGAAGTAAATCTGTGTGTGCATCATAATTATGTCATTTCCAAACTCGCTGCACTCCCCTAGACCTTGTTTACGCATCTTACTTTGCGTTTGTTGTGGTTTGTAGTGGGAAACTGATTTATGTAAAAAGTATCCAATAAAAAGTCTGAACTTCCGTTTCCCTATTGCTATACCTGAAGTAAAACCCTGTAATTCTCTTTCATTTCTCTTTTCGTTTATGCCTGTTTTTGTATGGGAAAAAATGAAACAGACTGCAACATTTTTGTATAGCTGGAGTGATTTGTTGAGATTTTTGAATAATTCAAAATCATGCTATTTCTAGGTTTGCAATTTAGTGTAATGGCTGTGATGCGATTGAGTTAATTCTAAACCATAGTAAAAACCAAATGTGATGTAAGAATTCAACCATAAAACTTTTAACAGACTGCAACTGACACGACATCTTCATTACAACTGAAGCCAGCTTCTTTGTTAGAATTCAGATGAAAATCAAACTAAAACATACTAACCTACTGGATATTTCGGCGAATGCGCCTTTATCAACACAGACAAGCAATTAAACAGCAAACATCAAATATAGCAAAAGGAGCAAAAAGTAGGCAACAGAAGGAGCAAAAAATAAAAACACACACATCAAGATCAAAATAAAAACAATACTTCCCCTCTACAGTCCACACGTTGGACTGTAGAGGGGAAGTATTGTTTTTATTTTGATCTTGATGTGTGTGTTTTTATTTTTTGCTCCTTCTGTTGCCTACTTTTTGCTCCTTTTGCTATATTTGATGTTTGCTGTTTAATTGCTTGTCTGTGTTGATAAAGGCGCATTCGCTGAAATATCCAGTAGTTTTGTTTTGTCTCTTGTGAATAAAATAACGTCACTTTGCACTTGTCGTGTAGTTGTTTGTTTGCTGTATGTTCCAGTGACGTTGCAGTCTGTTTCATTTTTTTAAAACATACTAACAAAAATAAAATTATGATGTTTTACGGACTATAAGGCAATACGTTTTCCCCGGACTGAGACCCTGCGCCTTATAATATGACTGATAAAATAGTAAGAAACTATTGTAACCAAATCAGAATGTTGCGCAAAACTTGGGGTGTGCGCCATATAATCCGTACAATATGGTAAATAAATAAACTAGGACAAAACATAAAGCTAGTGCATTGTGCATACGAGTGTTGTGAACTTTATAACCTCCATATAACAGAGGAAACGACAGCTATCCCAGAGACAAGGGCTCTTTTGTATGACGCAGAGCTGGTTGTAGGAAAGAACAAACAGGAAGATAACACCATACACCTTATACCTGATAGAAAGAAAAACAATCCTCCAACAAATCAATACTCACAACAAATATCTCCATATTTTTAACAAAAGCCTCAGCTATAAACACAATGCGTTAACAATGATTGTTTTCATAATTATCCATAACAGATGTTTCCACACTACAACAAATCTATTAAAATCCAAGATGAAATTCTCTTTACTGTTCAGTTTAGTTTGGGTGCAATGATATTGCTCTGTCTCTCTTTCACACACACACCTCTGCACATATCCTAAACAGAAAAGTAAAACATTATACAAACACTTCAGACTTTTACTAGTTTTAGAGTACACAAACATAACCAACTCAACTGCACACAAAATGCACATGATTATTTACAATCTTTTACAGCTATAGGATATAATTTTCATGCAAAAAGGTGACTACGGTATTCATGAAAAATGAGTATCTATTTATTCTGAATTAAAACAGAAGTATTATGTTGTTTCCGTTCCACAGCTTAAACGCTCTGGGGGCACACCCTAGGCCATGAGAACATTTTGCAGGGCCTTGGGTGGGAAGATTACGTGTATGGCTGCTTTTAAAGGGCCCCGCCACATGGGCGGCCATACTCCGACTTCAGGGGACTTCGCTCCATTCATGGAGCCACCCACACATTCACTCCGCCCGTGGAGTGACAATAACCAACAATTCTTTACAGTGTGTAGGGAGAACTGCCACTGGTAAAGACAGCTTCCATTGGGCACAGCCGCATGATTTCAATATTGGCCATGGGTCGATTTCACTTGCATCACATGTACAGATACAGTGAATAGCCAAGGACCCTTGGCCGCAGAAGTATTATGAAAAAACATGTAAGCTTGACCCAACACTAGTTTAATGTATGAACAGTTATAATGTCTTTCTGACCTTGGTTAAACATCAAAGTCCAACATGAGCATGCTGCCTTTTCAAGTATTTATAATACAAATTATCTGTAAAATCTTTCTCATATAAATTTCACATGATATACCATAATCAAACACACACAAGCAACACACACACACACACATACAGACACACACACACACACACGCACACACACTTTTCTGACACTCATTTCAACCTGTTGTTTCACATTACTCAACATTTCCCAATATTACTAAATATATACATTTTCCACAGTAACCTCTCTCCCTTCCTATTATGCAATTGTGCTAGAAGATCACTTTGCAAAGAAGGCACATACCGACAAATAACATTGTAATATAATTCATGTTTGCTAAAAAATATACAACCAAGGAAAGAAAAACAGCAAAATGTTAATCAATGAAAACAAGCAACCCCTTTTGGTCGAAATACGCATTGTAAGCTTTCACTATTTCCCCATAGAAACACAGTGGTAGGCAAGTACTAGAGTATCACTGATTCACTGTGGTGCCATGGCGAAAGAGCGAAAACTAACAACATGAATTTCGACCATTATAAAAACAAACAACACACAAACTAAAAGAAATATCGCTATGTTATCAGTGTTGTTGGTTTTTTTATATTGACAAACTAAAAGAAGGTAAACAGTAATAAGATAATTTTAAAGACCCACCAATCACATGTATTTTCCCTCTTTTGCTTCAAAGATGTTTTACCAGCGATAAGAGGGAAAACACATGAAAACACTGATTTTCACACATGGGCGTGGTGAGTCTTTAAAGACCCACCACGTCACGTGTCAAAATCATGGTTTTTCACGTGCTTTCCCTCTTACAGCTGGTACGAAATCATAAGAAATCTTCCAAGCATAAGAGGGAATTTGACACGTGACGTGTGGGGTCTTTAAGGAGAAGCAAATCAACAGAATATTTGGAAAGTAGCGGTAAACGGGCCAGTCCTTTCGACTGCTATCAACAACATACAGCACAGAAAGTTCTATATCACAACTGAGTTGAAAGGTTAAAAACAAACAAAAAGAGAAAAGAAAGTGCATCTTAAAATGCACAAAAGCAAAAACAAATCACCACCGAACAATGGTCACTCACTCTCCAGTCAACTGTACTACGACTCGTGCTGCTCGTTCTGAAACACAACTCAGAACTGTACACACGTCAATCTCTCTCAAACAAACTGTATGTACAACTCTTCAACCATCTTGGCTGTCATTGGTCGATAATTGTCATTGTGGTCTGACCCCTAATTTGCATACTGGGGTCAAGGTTTCTGTGCAGGAAAACAACTAATTGTTTAAAGTTGTTGGAGGGGTGGGAACAAAAGGACTTGTCCCTTTCAGTTTCATCGCCACTGTCGCCTCTTGGCACCACAATGATTTAACACCCATGTCGCTAAAAGGCATCAAATGAGGGTCTCGTATCCAGTGACCTTATGTTCTTAATTTTGGGAGGTAAGGATAGGCTCTATTGTATGCATGTCACAGAGGAATCCACAATATTGCAGACCAAATATTTTCTCTACCTGGGTAAGTTTAATAGTAATATTTTGGCTGAGGAATGGCTAGCGTTGAAAGGGTTAACATATCTACACTGGCCTACCATTTTTCCTGGACTGTTTGATGGGTGGACTATTTTGTGAAACTGCAGTGGACTGTTTCCTGGAATTTCTGGTGGGTGGACTATTCCATGGAAGCATGGCGGACTATCTTTGGCCTTTTTGGTGGGTGGACTATTCCATGGATGTGGGGCGGTCAATTTCCTGGACATTTTGGTTGGCGGACTATTCCATGGATGTGGGGCGGTCAATTTCCTGGACATTTTGGTTGGCGGACTATTCCATGGATGTGGGGCGGTCAATTTCCTGGACATTTTGGTTGGCGGACTATTCCATGGAGGTGGGGCGGTCAATATCCTGGACATTTTGGTTGGCGGACTATTCCATGGAGATGGGGCGGTCAATATCCTGGACATTTTGGTTGGCGGACTATTCCATGGAGGTGGGGCGGTCAATATCCTGGACATTTTGGTTGGCGGACTATTCCATGGAGGTGGGGCGGTCAATATCCTGGACATTTTGGTTGGCGGACTATTCCATGGAGGTGGGGCGGTCAATATCCTGGACATTTTGGTTGGCGGACTATTCCATGGAGGTGGGGCGGTCAATATCCTGGACATTTTGGTTGGCAGACTATTCCATGGAGGTGGGGCGGTCAATTTCCTGGACATTTTGGTTGGCGGACTATTCCATGGAGATGGGGCGGTCAATATCCTGGACATTTTGGTTGGCAGACTATTCCATGGAGGTGGGGCGGTCAATATCCTGGACATTTTGGTTGGCGGACTATTCCATGGAGATGCAGCGGACTATTTCCTGGCCTTTTTGGCGGGCGGGGCAGCCTGCATTTCAGCTTTCAATGGTTCACGCATTGAAGATGTGGTCAGCTGTAATACCTGGCACAACGACACAGAGAGAGAGTGAATGAATCAATCAAACAATCAATCAATCAATCAATCAGTCATTCAATGAATGAACTAAATGGGGTTTTTTATCAGCTTAAGTTCTTTGACATCTTGCCTTCAAACAAAGAAACCAAATCCAAACCCAAAGTGCTTTACAACTTTTTTTATCCTTCCAAATATTTCGTTATACCATAACGCTTCACCATGACACAGTAAAAAAAACACCCACCAACTAACAACTTTTGATACTAAAAAGTACAGCGATGACTGTGTCATTACAGGAAAACAGTTTAATATCGGAAAACAATTTAACCCTTTCGCCGCCAGCCATATTTCATCCCTAAAATACCATTAAACTTACCTGGATAGAGAAAAATATCTGCAATATTGCAATTTCCTCTGTAACATGTATAACATTAGGCCTCTCCTTACCTCCAAAAATTATGAAAAGAGGGTCTTCAGATAACAGGCCCTGATTTGATGCTTTTTAGAGACATGGGTGTTAAACTATTGTGGTGCAAAAATGCGACATTGGCGGTGAAAGGGTTAATATCAGTTTCAATTTCAGTTGTTATGAAATGTATATCTTTACATTTTGAAGGGATATATTAACTAGTTATGATGATGATGATGATGATGAGGAGGAGGAGGATGAAGATGATTATGCAGACCTGGTTACCCCCTACACAAGTCTTGAGTAGTGTGGATAACTGAAAAGAGTAGTTTTGGTGCAACATGTGTAACTACTCCTATTCATTAAAACCATCAAACATTGTTCACTGAAAATGAGTTGCAATCAAGAATTAAAGAGCATTATTATCAGTTTTGAAGAGTAGCAGGCATCCAAATTGAGTAGAATATTACTCGAAAAGAGTAGAGTAACCAGAAAAGAGTAGAGTAACCAGGTCTGCTGAAGGTGGTGGTGATGATCATGATGATGCTTACCTGTGCTGGAGTATTAGCCAATGATACAGGCACAGGTATGGTGATGATTTGTTGTCCCCCTGCCACTGCAACGAGAGAGAAACACACAGAGGGTCTTATGGAACCCAGAGGTGCACAAACCTAGCTTACTCTCCAACATAAGAGCAACCTACACCAACCCTAGAAGCTTGCGTTATGTCACAAAGGTGTAGACAACAAACATGTCCACACTTGGGGCAGTGGGAGGATGCCTCGTACCTCCATACGGGGAGTTGGACGACCCTGCCCCCACCCCCCACCCCGTGAATCTCTCCCCATGGGGATACCAGGAGTCTTTCAGAGCAAATAGTCCCTCCACCTTCTGGAAGTTCTGTGCTAGTAACTTCCTCTCATCTGTCCCTCTCTTTGACTGCCTTTTCCCTTTGCCTTGATGTTATCTATTATCTTTCTGATTTATTGGCCCATTCTCCTGCCTTTTCCCTTTGCCTTGATGTTATCTATTATCTTTCTGATTTATTGGCCCATTCTCCTGCCTTTTCCCTTTGCCTTGATGTTATCTATTATCTTTCTGATTTATTGGCCCATTCTCCTGCCTTTTCCCTTTGCCTTGATGTCATCTATTATCTTTCTGATTTATTGGCCCATTCTCCTGCCTTTTCCCTTTGCCTTGATGTTATCTATTATCTTTCTGATTTATTGGCCCATTCTCCTGCCTTTTCCCTTTGCCTTGATGTCATCTATTATCTTTCTGATTTATTGGCCCATTCTCCTGCCTTTTCCCTTTGCCTTGATGTCATCTATTATCTTTCTGATTTATTGGCCCATTCTCCTGCCTTTTCCCTTTGCCTTGATGTCATCTATTATCTTTCTGATTTATTGGCCCATTCTCCTGCCTTTTCCCTTTGCCTTGATGTTATCTATTATCTTTCTGATTTATTGGCCCATTCTCCTGCCTTTTCCCTTTGCCTTGATGTTATCTATTATCTTTCTGATTTATTGGCCCATTCTCCTGCCTTTTCCCTTTGCTTGATGTCATCTATTATCTTTCTGATTTATTGGCCCATTCTCCTGCCTTTTCCCTTTGCCTTGATGTTATCTATTATCTTTCTGATTTATTGGCCCATTCTCCTGCCTTTTCCCTTTGCCTTGATGTCATCTATTATCTTTCTGATTTATTGGCCCATTCTCCTGCCTTTTCCCTTTGCCTTGATGTCATCTATTATCTTTCTGATTTATTGGCCCATTCTCCTGCCTTTTCCCTTTGCCTTGATGTCATCTATTATCTTTCTGATTTATTGGCCCATTCTCCTGCCTTTTCCCTTTGCCTTGATGTTATCTATTATCTTTCTGATTTATTGGCCCATTCTCCTGCCTTTTCCCTTTGCCTTGATGTCATCTATTATCTTTCTGATTTATTGGCCCATTCTCCTGCCTTTTCCCTTTGCCTTGATGTCATCTATTATCTTTCTGATTTATTGGCCCATTCTCCTGCCTTTTCCCTTTGCCTTGATGTTATCTATTATCTTTCTGATTTATTGGCCCATTCTCCTGCCTTTTCCCTTTGCCTTGATGTTATCTATTATCTTTCTGATTTATTGGCCCATTCTCCTGCCTTTTCCCTTTGCCTTGATGTTATCTATTATCTTTCTGATTTATTGGCCCATTCTCCTGCCTTTTCCCTTTGCCTTGATGTTATCTATTATCTTTCTGATTTATTGGCCCATTCTCCTGCCTTTTCCCTTTGCCTTGATGTCATCTATTATCTTTCTGATTTATTGGCCCATTCTCCTGCCTTTTCCCTTTGCCTTGATGTCATCTATTATCTTTCTGATTTATTGGCCCATTCTCCTGCCTTTTCCCTTTGCCTTGATGTCATCTATTATCTTTCTGATTTATTGGCCCATTCTCCTGCCTTTTCCCTTTGCCTTGATGTTATCTATTATCTTTCTGATTTATTGGCCCATTCTCCTGCCTTTTCCCTTTGCCTTGATGTCATCTATTATCTTTCTGATTTATTGGCCCATTCTCCTGCCTTTTCCCTTTGCCTTGATGTCATCTATTATCTTTCTGATTTATTGGCCCATTCTCCTGCCTTTTCCCTTTGCCTTGATGTTATCTATTATCTTTCTGATTTATTGGCCCATTCTCCTGCCTTTTCCCTTTGCCTTGATGTCATCTATTATCTTTCTGATTTATTGGCCCATTCTCCTGCCTTTTCCCTTTGCCTTGATGTCATCTATTATCTTTCTGATTTATTGGCCCATTCTCCTGCCTTTTCCCTTTGCCTTGATGTTATCTATTATCTTTCTGATTTATTGGCCCATTCTCCTGCCTTTTCCCTTTGCCTTGATGTTATCTATTATCTTTCTGATTTATTGGCCCATTCTCCTGCCTTTTCCCTTTGCCTTGATGTTATCTATTATCTTTCTGATTTATTGGCCCATTCTCCTGCCTTTTCCCTTTGCCTTGATGTTATCTATTATCTTTCTGATTTATTGGCCCATTCTCCTGCCTTTTCCCTTTGCCTTGATGTTATCTATTATCTTTCTGATTTATTGGCCCATTCTCCTGCCTTTTCCCTTTGCCTTGATGTTATCTATTATCTTTCTGATTTATTGGCCCATTCTCCTGCCTTTTCCCTTTGCCTTGATGTCATCTATTATCTTTCTGATTTATTGGCCCATTCTCCTGCCTTTTCCCTTTGCCTTGATGTCATCTATTATCTTTCTGATTTATTGGCCCATTCTCCTGCCTTTTCCCTTTGCCTTGATGTCATCTATTATCTTTCTGATTTATTGGCCCATTCTCCTGCCTTTTCCCTTTGCCTTGATGTTATCTATTATCTTTCTGATTTATTGGCCCATTCTCCTGCCTTTTCCCTTTGCCTTGATGTCATCTATTATCTTTCTGATTTATTGGCCCATTCTCCTGCCTTTTCCCTTTGCCTTGATGTTATCTATTATCTTTCTGATTTATTGGCCCATTCTCCTGCCTTTTCCCTTTGCCTTGATGTCATCTATTATCTTTCTGATTTATTGGCCCATTCTCCTGCCTTTTCCCTTTGCCTTGATGTTATCTATTATCTTTCTGATTTATTGGCCCATTCTCCTGCCTTTTCCCTTTGCCTTGATGTCATCTATTATCTTTCTGATTTATTGGCCCATTCTCCTGCCTTTTCCCTTTGCCTTGATGTTATCTATTATCTTTCTGATTTATTGGCCCATTCTCCTGCCTTTTCCCTTTGCCTTGATGTTATCTATTATCTTTCTGATTTATTGGCCCATTCTCCTGCCTTTTCCCTTTGCCTTGATGTTATCTATTATCTTTCTGATTTATTGGCCCATTCTCCTGCCTTTTCCCTTTGCCTTGATGTTATCTATTATCTTTCTGATTTATTGGCCCATTCTCCTGCCTTTTCCCTTTGCCTTGATGTTATCTATTATCTTTCTGATTTATTGGCCCATTCTCCTGCCTTTTCCCTTTGCCTTGATGTCATCTATTATCTTTCTGATTTATTGGCCCATTCTCCTGCCTTTTCCCTTTGCCTTGATGTTATCTATTATCTTTCTGATTTATTGGCCCATTCTCCTGCCTTTTCCCTTTGCCTTGATGTCATCTATTATCTTTCTGATTTATTGGCCCATTCTCCTGCCTTTTCCCTTTGCCTTGATGTCATCTATTATCTTTCTGATTTATTGGCCCATTCTCCTGCCTTTTCCCTTTGCCTTGATGTTATCTATTATCTTTCTGATTTATTGGCCCATTCTCCTGCCTTTTCCCTTTGCCTTGATGTTATCTATTATCTTTCTGATTTATTGGCCCATTCTCCTGCCTTTTCCCTTTGCCTTGATGTTATCTATTATCTTTCTGATTTATTGGCCCATTCTCCTGCCTTTTCCCTTTGCCTTGATGTTATCTATTATCTTTCTGATTTATTGGCCCATTCTCCTGCCTTTTCCCTTTGCCTTGATGTCATCTATTATCTTTCTGATTTATTGGCCCATTCTCCTGCCTTTTCCCTTTGCCTTGATGTTATCTATTATCTTTCTGATTTATTGGCCCATTCTCCTGCCTTTTCCCTTTGCCTTGATGTTATCTATTATCTTTCTGATTTATTGGCCCATTCTCCTGCCTTTTCCCTTTGCCTTGATGTTATCTATTATCTTTCTGATTTATTGGCCCATTCTCCTGCCTTTTCCCTTTGCCTTGATGTTATCTATTATCTTTCTGATTTATTGGCCCATTCTCCTGCCTTTTCCCTTTGCCTTGATGTTATCTATTATCTTTCTGATTTATTGGCCCATTCTCCTGCCTTTTCCCTTTGCCTTGATGTCATCTATTATCTTTCTGATTTATTGGCCCATTCTCCTGCCTTTTCCCTTTGCCTTGATGTTATCTATTATCTTTCTGATTTATTGGCCCATTCTCCTGCCTTTTCCCTTTTGCCTTGATGTCATCTATTATCTTTCTGATTTATTGGCCCATTCTCCTGCCTTTTCCCTTTGCCTTGATGTTATCTATTATCTTTCTGATTTATTGGCCCATTCTCCTGCCTTTTCCCTTTGCCTTGATGTTATCTATTATCTTTCTGATTTATTGGCCCATTCTCCTGCCTTTTCCCTTTGCCTTGATGTCATCTATTATCTTTCTGATTTATTGGCCCATTCTCCTGCCTTTTCCCTTTGCCTTGATGTCATCTATTATCTTTCTGATTTATTGGCCCATTCTCCTGCCTTTTCCCTTTGCCTTGATGTTATCTATTATCTTTCTGATTTATTGGCCCATTCTCCTGCCTTTTCCCTTTGCCTTGATGTTATCTATTATCTTTCTGATTTATTGGCCCATTCTCCTGCCTTTTCCCTTTGCCTTGATGTTATCTATTATCTTTCTGATTTATTGGCCCATTCTCCTGCCTTTTCCCTTTGCCTTGATGTCATCTATTATCTTTCTGATTTATTGGCCCATTCTCCTGCCTTTTCCCTTTGCCTTGATGTCATCTATTATCTTTCTGATTTATTGGCCCATTCTCCTGCCTTTTCCCTTTGCCTTGATGTCATCTATTATCTTTCTGATTTATTGGCCCATTCTCCTGCCTTTTCCCTTTGCCTTGATGTTATCTATTATCTTTCTGATTTATTGGCCCATTCTCCTGCCTTTTCCCTTTGCCTTGATGTTATCTATTATCTTTCTGATTTATTGGCCCATTCTCCTGCCTTTTCCCTTTGCCTTGATGTTATCTATTATCTTTCTGATTTATTGGCCCATTCTCCTGCCTTTTCCCTTTGCCTTGATGTCATCTATTATCTTTCTGATTTATTGGCCCATTCTCCTGCCTTTTCCCTTTGCCTTGATGTCATCTATTATCTTTCTGATTTATTGGCCCATTCTCCTGCCTTTTCCCTTTGCCTTGATGTTATCTATTATCTTTCTGATTTATTGGCCCATTCTCCTGCCTTTTCCCTTTGCCTTGATGTCATCTATTATCTTTCTGATTTATTGGCCCATTCTCCTGCCTTTTTTTTTTTAAATCTTCCAAATGTTCTCCTTTGAGCTCATCCGAAATTGGAATGTGTCAACTAGGACAAAATTATACTGATAACAAATGTGCATGTCCTTGCTTTTGAGGGTGAAATAAACGGTCTATATAAATACAGTGGAACCTCCCTTAAGACCTACTTCTCTGAAACATTGCCTTTCTTTGTAAGTATTAAAATTACTTCCCTATCGCATGTAAAAAAAAAAATTGGATGGCGCGCCTCTGGCTGCGACAAGCTCTCCAGGTGGGAGCAACCCATATTTCACAGAGACGCCTCTGTGACTATAAAGTACCTAATACCTAATAATAAAAGTTGAAAATGGTTGTCTCTGTACCAACGGTTGCATTAATATTAAGAACATGTCAACTCTCTCTGCATGAGACTTCTCATTGCTGGAAATTAAATATTGTTCTCTCTGTGCCAACTGGGCATTAATATTAAGAACATGTCAACTCTCTCTGCATGAGACTTCTCATTGCTGGAAGTTAAATATTGTTCTCTCTGTGCCAACTGGGCATTAATATTAATGACATCAGACCTGCCAACCCCCTAACAGACCAAAGAGGAATATTTGAAGCAGAAAAGAGGAATTTTAGGGAGTTAAGAGGAATTTCGGCGCGGAACCTTACCTTTCGCAAACAAACACGATTTGATGCAATTAACTCTTATCCTTGTTAACTTGTACTGTTCTGAACAAGAGTCCAGAATGATCGGCCGCGGTCAGTGTTATGTTCCACAAAAAATCCAGCAAAAAGAGTCTCTGCCTGAATCACCTCATGAGGATCCTTAGTCTCCTCCTCTTCAGCTGACTTGAAAAAGTCATTCATGGTCGAAGTCGACTCCTGGGCGCTTGACGCATGTGTGTTTTTGAGACGCAACATGGCTCTTCACATCTATTGATCATCCCTCCATGAGACACTGTAAAGTCCTTCGCGCACGGTATGCATCGGGCGTAATACACACCTTTACTAGAGCTCCTAATACACGGACACTTTTCAGTGTATGCCTTGCGAAATTTCTGTTCAGTTCTTTCTTTTCCCATCGGCCAAACCACTACAATCCCCTCCACGCTTCGCCATCTTGCAGACTTCGATTGGCAGGAAAGGAAGTTGGTGACTGGAAATACTGTTGGGGTTAGAAGATCGAATATACGCACGGCAGCTGTGCTGCTCTACGTTCGGTTTACTTTCGCTTGTTTTTTGTTGTTGAGATTTTTGAAAGCTGAATTTTACGGAATAGAGCGGAAGGGCGGAATAATTATCGTCTGAGCGGAAGAAATTCCGCCCAAAGCGGAAAGGTTGGCAGGTCTGTGACATGCTAATACTAGGGGGTCAAGATTAACAGGAGAACTAACCGCTGTCAGTTTGAGGTATGGAAATGGCAGTGGCAGGCTGCTGGAAGTTGAATATTGTTCTCTCCGTGCCGATGGCTCCACTAGGAGTGGGGGCCGCGTACATCACCCCCTGCGGTGTCTGGTACATGATGATCTGACTGGGAGTGACTGCTGTGGTCCCTGAACCTGGATAATGAACAACATGATGGCCCCTGAACATGAATAATCATCACTATATACATCACCCCCTGAGGTGTCTGGTACATGATAATCTGATTGACGTGACCCCTGAACCTGGATTATGCACAACACGTATATCACACCCCAAACCTGGATAATAACACAGACAAAGAAAAAAGGTAAAAATATATACTCTTTGGTGGAGTAGTTTAATCAGGGAAGAACAAAAAGGGCTGATGATGATTGATGACGATGTCCTTGATGACAACACCAGGCATGGGATTTGGAAAAGTAAACAAAAGCAGAAAAGTGGGGGTCTAGAGGCCGCAGAAGGCCCCTAGCAGGGAGGTCCAGGGGGTAACGCTGAAGCTTTTTTGGTAATTGAAGCCCTAAAACAGCATTAGAATGGATAAATGGGGATTTCGGCTGAGTCTTTTTCTGGTGGAATAGCAATGTCATTTCGGCAGAAATAAGCTGTTTGGCGGACAATTCCCATCCCTGAACACCGACGATGTTTTTACTTGACAGAAAGCTGAGGGAGGGGTAGGCATTGTATTGCTGCCTGTGTTAACCCTTTGCTAATACCAACATCCAGTGTTCTGACCTGAGAGAAAGCTGAGTGAGGGGGTAGGCACTGTAGAACTGCCTGACTCAGAACTGCTGGTGTGACTGGGGTCTGCAACAGATACCAACATCTACATTATATACACACCATATGAATGCAACTTCAACATCTATAAACATAGCATATCTAATGCTCAATACAGTGGAACCTCACTTATAAGACCTTCAAAAATCATCCCAAATAAGGGAGGGGTCTTATAAGAGAGGTAATTTTAATACTTTCAAAGAATGGCAATATATCAAAGTAGGTCTTATGTGGGAGGGAGTCTTATAAGGGAGGTTCCACTGTACCACAATGTGAAGTACTACTCTATAAACATGGGCATTCTGTCACAGCCTGAGTCAACACTGCTGCTGTGACTGGGATCTGTAATATACTGGTCTCCAAAAGTTAAGGGCCGGCTTCTGTTTCCAGTAGCTTGATATCTATTTATTGTACACTAAGACAACAATGAAGAAAATGGCAAAACTTAGGCTACTCAATAACTTTCCTTCCTGTTGCACGTGCCTGAACCAGTTTTGCAGACATTGCAGTACAGCAACAGCGTTTTCAGGTACGCTTAAAATGTGGCAAATTCACGAGAATTTCACGAAAGTTTGGTCTCTTTTCGCTGAAGAATCAGGGCTGATGCAGGTTTCTTGCCTATTGCACGTGCAAGGCATGACTGTAGTGAACACTGCTGAGC
Source organism: Phymorhynchus buccinoides (assembly GCA_017654935.2). Lineage (NCBI taxonomy): Eukaryota > Metazoa > Mollusca > Gastropoda > Neogastropoda > Raphitomidae > Phymorhynchus > Phymorhynchus buccinoides. The sequence continues at coordinate 61,736,206 of CM065684.1, forward strand.
AAAAGTTAGACACGAATGTGTATTTAAGGGCGGCAACCAGAGCTCTCAATAAGCATGCCTCCAAGACAGAAGAGAGAAGATCGTTCTTCCGGCCCTTAAATTTTGGAGAGCAGTATACTAATAGATACCAACATCCACATAATACTGTATTTTTCGGACTATAAGGCGATACTTTATCCCCAGACTTAGACCCCTGTGCCTTATAATATGACTAACACAATAGTAAGACATATATGCCTTATAGTCCGAAAACTATGGTACATACAATAATACAATATCAACATAATAAACATGCCATGTAAACCAATACAACACAGTGTAAAGTGCTACTCTATAAACATGGGCATTGTATGACAGCCTGAGTCAATACTGCTGGTCTAACTGGGGTCTGTCACACAAAGAAACATCCCCCGTGGGGGGTGGGGTGAGGGGGGGTGAGGGGGTCTTTCGTACAAATATTTCCCCCACCTTCTGGAAGTGCTATGCTTATAACTTCCTCTAATCTGTCCCTCTCTTTGACTCTGCCTTTTCCCTTTGCTTACTGTCATCTACTATCTTTCTGCCTTACTGGTCCATTCTCCTGTCTTTTTTTCAAGAAACTCTCATAAAGAATCTTTCAAACTGAAGACGGACAAGCTGGGCCTAACTATTTCTTAGTTAGGCGCATAACGGCAGCATGATGCATCTGCATTCATAATTGACAGGAAACTGTCTGAGCGATTGACGAAGAAGTCCTTCACGGACAATCTCTGATGTCCCAAATCATAGGACCAGTGATTGTGCTAGGAATTTTGAAAACCAGTCCCATCAGTGACAATGCCCCCCCCCCCCCACTGGAGTCAAAACCAGTCCCAGGGAAACAGAAAGCAGTAAAAAAACCTTTATTAACCCTCTTATGCGGTGAATGTTCGGGAACGTTCAGAAAAAAAATTAGATCGTAAATGCTGAGAACGTTCGGGAACGTACGGATTCCATGTGGCCGGTTTGGGCGCTTCCATTTTGTTTCTATCACATGGCAGTCACATGGGCGCTTGAGCCTCGCTTTCGCAATAGATTACACTTCCGCCCTGTTGCTTGCAATGGCTTCTAGGCCGATTGGTTTGGAAGATATGAATTTTTGAAAATTAGTGACCGACTTCAGCATTTTCGCGATTTTTCCAATATGGATGACGAACAGTTATGGCGTCCATTGACTATGGAAAGCGATGAATAGTCCTATTTCTGTAAAAGATGGGACTTATGAGATCGCGAAGTGATAAGTAAGGAGTGTACTCTGACCTATTTCGGCAGCGAGCTTGCTTTTGTTCAATCGATGCGAATTTTTGAAGTCGTGTTGCTGACATCGGCATTTTCCCGACTTTTACATCATGGATTATGAATCGTTATTGCATCCACTGAGTGATGACAGCGATGAAAATTCCTTTTTTTGTGAAAGATAGGAATTATAAGATCGTGAAGTGAAAGGGTAAGTGAATGATTTTGATCTACATTTCCATTTCAGTCGTCTTAGTCTGCAAAAAGTAGGCAGTGAATGACCAGTGAATGCAGTTTGCGACTACACTTTGGCATTTAGATTTTTTGTGTGGAGCCATGCATCCCCATAACATCAGACAGACATCTCGGCAACACATTCAAAACAAAAACAACAAAAAAATCTGCTAGGGTATATTTTATTTTATTATTTTTCTGACACTACCCCCTTTTGTACGGAGTGACGTCCCTTGGGATAGGATTTCAGAGGTGACTGAGCGCACAGAGCGTCAGAACTTAAAGGGTTAAAGCCTCTGTTAAACAATCTATCGGTCTGAGAAAAAAGTGATCAGTCCCTGTGACTGACAGGTCAATTTTTTTTAAGTATTTCGGTTTTGCAATCAGTATTTTACTGACAATTACCAGTAAACGCAATCACTGATAGGACATAGTCCTATTAAAACTGAAAATATCGTTTTGTGTTTCCTTCTGTCAAGACAAATGTTCTATTATTATTTTAACATTGGTGGACGTTCTCTTTGTTCATTTCTACCAGATCCAGGACACTGTGTCCCATTGGTGTTCTTGTCTTCAGGACAATCTCCTATCCATTGTCCATCTTCAGTGCATCACTGCTGCAGTGCACAGCATTCAAATCAATACAAGCATTTCAACTTTCTACACAGCATAGAAACTAGATCACTAACCTTCATCAAACATAAGATTAAGAAGATGATCATTATGATGGTGATGATCATGGTGATGATGAACATGATGATGATGATGATAACGACGATGATGATGATGATGGTAATGATGATGATGATATGATGTTGATGATGATGAAGATGATGATAATGATCAAGTTGATGATCACTGTCATGTACACAGTATGAGACACGGTATTTGTACTTGTAGTGGTCACTGAAGATGACTAATATAAGTAATAACTATGATGATGATGGTGATGGTGACGATAATAATACAATACTCACTGGTCACTGTCATGTACACAGTATGAGCCACAGTACTTGTCACTAATAACTGACCATGATGATGATGATGATGATGATGATACCAATATTACATTTACATAGCGCTTTTCCTCAGTCAAATGAGCCCAAAGCGCTTTACAATCGAATGCTCATCAACGAGTAGACAACAAAAATAATTTTAAGAATGACAGAAACCAGCAACAAAGCATACACGTACAAAGCAAAACACGTGCACGCGCACACACACTCACACATGCGCACGCACACATGCACACACACATACGGACACACACACACAAAGACACAGACTCATTCATCATCTCTCATTCAATAAGTCATGGCTACTGGGTTGCACAGACAGACAGACACACACACACACACATTCCAGAGGATACACACACAAGTACACAAACACACACACACGCACACAAACACATACAGACACACATACGTGAGCACACACATGCGTGCACACACACACACACACACATTTGTCTAAAATCACTTATGTGAACAGACATTAAATTGAACTTTAAAGTACACACACACACACACACACACACACACACACACACATATATATATATATATACCACAAAACACAACACATGTGCACACAAAAACTGACAAATGAACAAAAGGGTGCAGCAATTATTTAGCGTGCAACAGTAAAAAGATGGGTTTTAAGAGAGGTTTTGAATGAGGAGACTGAGTTGGAGTGTCGGAGAGGAGAAGGCAGAGAATTCCAAAGGCATGGTGCTTGACAGGAAAAAGAACGTTGGCCAACAGATTTGAGATGGATGGAGGGAAGGGAAAGGAGACACGTATCAGAAGATGAGCGTAGCTGGCGAACTGGGGCATAGAGATGAAGAAGCTCAGAGAGATATGAGGGAGCCTGATCATTCAGTGACTTGGAAGACAAATGATGATATATTGATAATGATATGATCATGATGACAAAGATGAAGATGATGACAAAAATAATACAACACTCACTGGTCACTGTCCTGAACACAGCATGAGGCATGGTATTTGATGTAGTCACTGATAACTGACCGGCAGGAATAGCCACAGGCTGGCCACTGCCTGAAAAACACACAACACCACAACAGGACAAATCACATTACTTCACTACACCACAACAGGACAAATCACATTACTTCACTTGCTTCACACCACAACAGGACAAATCACATTGCTTCACTACACCACAACAGGACAAATCACATTGCTTCACAACACCACAACAGGACAAATCACATTGCTTTACTATACCACAACAGGACAAATCACATTGCTTCACAACACCACAACAGGACAAATCACATTACTTCACTACACCACAACAGGACAAATCACATTGCTTCACTACACCACAACAGGACAAATCACATTACTTCACTACACCACAACAGGACAAATCACATTACTTCACTACACCACAACAGGACAAATCACATTACTTCACAACACCACAACAGGACAAATCACATTACTTCACAACACCACAACAGGACAAATCACATTACTTCACTACACCACAACAGGACAAATCACATTGCTTCACTACACCACAACAGGACAAATCACTACACCACAACAGGACAAATCACATTACTTCACTACACCACAACAGGACAAATCACATTACTTCACATTACTTCACCACCAAACAGGACAAATCACATTATTCACATCACATTGCTTCACAACACTACACAACATTACTTCACTACACCACAACAGGACAAATCACATTACAGGACAAATCACATTACTTCACAACACCAAATCACATTTCAGGACAAATCACATTACTTCACTACACCACAACAGGACAAATCACACCACAACAGGACAAATCACATTCACATTACTTCACTACACCACAACAGGACAAATCACATTACTTCACAACACCACAACAGGACAAATCACATTGCTTCACAACACCACAACAGGACAAATCACATTGCTTCACTACACCACAACAGGACAAATCACATTACTTCACTACACCACAACAGGACAAATCACATTGCTTCACTACACCACAACAGGACAAATCACATTGCTTCACACCACAACAGGACAAATCACATTACTTCACATACACCACAACAGGACAAATCACATTGCTTCACAACACCACCAACAGGACAAATCACATTGCTTCACAACACCAAATCAGGACAAATCACATTACTTCACAACACCAAATCAGGACAAATCACATTACTTCACAACACCAAATCAGGATAAATCACATTACTTCACAACACCAAATCAGGACAAATCAAATCACATTACTTCACAACACCAAATCAGGATAAATCACATTGCTTCACTACACCACAACAGGATAAATCACATTACTTCACAACACCAAATCAGGATAAATCACATTACTTCACAACACCAAATCAGGATAAATCACATTACTTCACAACACCAAATCAGGACAAATCACATTGCTTCACTACACCACAACAGGATAAATCACATTACTTCACAACACCAAATCAGGACAAATCACATTACTTCACAACACCAAATCAGGACAAATCACATTACTTCACTACACCACAACAGGATAAATCACATTACTTCACTACACCACAACAGGATAAATCACATTACTTCACAACACCAAATCAGGACAAATCACATTACTTCACAACACCAAATCAGGACAAATCCAGGGGTGCTAGTGGGAAGAGGTGCAAATACCTGAAATTAGAATTCTTAAAAAACCCAAAACCTGAAATAGAAGATTGTGAAAGCCAAAAACCTGAACTTTCCTACAAAAATTGTTGAACGTTAAAACCTCAAATCAGAATTTTCACAATCATCAAAACTTCCCGCTAGATCGACCTGACTATCTCACAAATTGGCTTCCCAAATCAGGAAGGCACAAAGATTAAATTGCATTCCAACAACCGGAAGCCACAAGTTTCGGAACCCCAAGAAACTGAAAATCAAATCGCATTACTTCACAACACATCACATCGCATTACTTCACAACACATCAAGTCACATTATGACTTCTGGATCTGGATCTGGTAGAATATGTCGCAGACGCCACTTCTGACGATAGACGCGACGGAACTAGGAGTAGGAGGGTGCATACCTTATTAGAAAAAGAGAGAAAGGAGAAAGACCTACTGCTTACCCTGGGTTAAGACCGCTAAACCCCCCAATTCAGCTGGGAAGGCCCAGGCCCCACTTCCAGAAGCAAGAAAAAAAGAAAAGAAAAAAAAGCCCTAATCAGGCTAATGGTCAGTGGACGCAGGCTCAGATGGTGATCTGGTCAGCACTGATGTAAATGTAAATTTGTACTCATAATAGTTTCTAGATTCATAAGGAAAGTAAATGGAGGTTTCTGCCCGGCAATTTGTCGGGCGCAGGCGCTGGTACTTGCACTAGGGCGCCGAACAAATTGCCGGGCGCTGGGAGAAAAGAGTTAATAGGAAGGTTCCACTGTATATACATCTATATTTCTGTGTAAATTCATTGACTGACCTGTCTGTAATATCAGGCCAGCAGGGAACTGAAACGGAATACTGGTCACTTTGCCGCCGTCGTTTGACATTGACACTGCCGTCGGTGCACTAACGGCGACAGTCTGACTGACGGGTGACACACTGACACTTGGCTGACTTGACGCAATGCCACTGCCAGAGGGAACCTAGGGTCAAAGGGCAATAGCAATAATTAGTGATAATTCACAAAACAGAAGCATCTCAAGGGTAATGATGAAACTTAAATCCAAGACCAAAGATTAACATTCTGATTTACAAACACTAAATGTATTGCAGTGCAGACTAACACAATTACTGAGGTAAAATTGTGGGTTTGGAACTGTGGCTATATATTACTATTTTTTACAGATATCTGCAAATTTACAAAGCTGTGCACTGGTCAGCCTGGGATACATGGAAAAGAAGAAGAAGAATCTGAAGAAGAAGATGATGATGACAAAGAAGAAGAAGACAAAGAAGAGAAAAAGAGCATGAAGAAGAGGGATAAGAAAAAGTTAGAAAGAAAAGAAGAAAAAGAAGAACAGAAGAGGAGGGTAACAAACTACACTATTTATTTATTTAAGAAACTTAAATAGCGCATTACCTTAAAGCTCAATGCGCTTTACAAAAACAATAGAAAGTTAAAAACAAGCAAACAAATGTGATTCACACACGCACTCACACACACACACACACAAACACACACAGAGGCGCGCAAGTGGAAACATGCAGAACATATACACATTATATCAATAATACACATTGAATGAAGAAAATGTACAATGACTCCTTATACATGTAAACAATCAAAAATATAACTTTTAACTAACAATAGATGGGATGCACGCACATTCGGACATCTCAACCGTTTATTCAGGATTAAAGCTGAACAGTATATCACACAGTTCATAATTATCTTGATGGACAAAAAGGCAAACAGCATGCATGCTAATTAGGAGCAACAAAGTGGCGCGGCATCAAAACTAACTATCAGTCATTGTATATTTTACTGTCTTTGATTTGCTGGTCTCATTACAAACGTTTTCAGGGTGGAGCAAATTGCTGTTTCGGAGTCGGCCGTAGTGGGCTGGCTCGTCTGTATGTCGCGTGTTGTCAGTAGGCCTGATGTGTGAGAAAAACGTGTTGTTTATGTAGGTCAGCATGCACCGGCTGGTTCACTCACTGGTTCAATGTTCACACACACACACACACACACACACACACACACACACACACACACACACACACACACACACACACACTCACGCAAACAAATATGCAAGCAAAAACAATTTCCATTAAATGAAGAACATTTACACTACAGTACTTACAGTGAGAGAGGAGGGGGGAGGGTGGGTGTCCATGCTGGATGGAGGAGACATCTGGAACACTGGCTTCCCTCCCCCTCCCTCCACCCCCATCATCTGAAACACGACAAAAAAACCATATTAACTATGTGACAATATATTTAACAAATCAGTATCAACTGACATTGATTATGACATTAACAACCCACACTTTACTCCCCCACCCCCACCCCCACAACAAAACCATGGATGATGAAATGTTGACTGCTGTACCTTTTAGATAATAAGGTTGAAAAATAAATGGTAAAAGAAAAGGTACCTTTCAACGACAAAACCATATCAACTGACAATATGACAGAGCAGTATCAACTGACATTGATTATGACATTAACAACACACACTTTACTCCCACCCCCCACCCCCAAAAGGGTAAAGGAAAAGGTACCTTTCAACGACAAAACCATATCAACTGACAATATGACAGAGCAGTATCAACTGACATTGATTATGACATTAACAACACACACTTTACTCCCACCCCCCACCCCCAAAAGGGTAAAGGAAAAGGTACCTTTCAACGACAAAACCATATCAACTGACAATATGACAGAGCAGTATCAACTGACATTGATTATGACATTAACAACCCACACTTTACTCCCTCCACCCCCAAAAGGGTAAAGGAAAAGGTACCTTTCAACGACAAAACCATATCAACTGACAATATGACAGAGCAGCATCAACTGACATTGATTATGACATTAACAACCCACACTTTACTCCCTCCACCCCTATCAACTAAAACATGACCCAAAAAACATAACTAACAATATGACAGAACAGTATCGACTGACAATATGACAGAACAGTATCGACTGACAATATGACAGAACAGTATCGACTGACAATATGACAGAACAGTATCGACTGACAATATGACAGAACAGTATCGACTGACAATATGACAGAACAGTATCGACTGACAATATGACAGAACAGTATCGACTGACAATATGACAGAGCAGTACCAACTGACATCAATTATGACATGATTAATTCATTCCGGTTGAATTCTGAGAATACTCCGAACAGGAGAACGCCAGTCAGGGCCTAATTCCGAGTATTCTCGGAACAGCGATTTTTTTAGTCTAAAACTTGTCTACATCCATGTTGTCTTCAAGTTCAAATTTCAATCCAAACCACTTTTTTCGAGTTACTTCTCTTCACCACTGTTCCAGCTTTCGTTTCACATAAGTTTGGCACTTCTATCTCAATTTGTAATGTTAAAAACATCCTAAAAATCGACCCTAGACGAGTCTCATAAAATACTCCAATGTGTTTTCATTAACAGTGATACTCAATAAGGAGACTAATGATTCTGATTTTAATGCAAGTAACCACAATTTCAAAGCAAAAAATAATCTTGGATCAAACTGTAATGTTGTCAAAACTGAGCCATTGACAGTGTGAGTTTTGTTGCGCTTCATAATTGTTATAATTTTGTTCTAGGCAGCCCCATGCCAGTAGTGAAGTTTGTGTAAGGCAGTTATGTCTTGAAAGGGTTAACTCCAAGCCTGGGGGGGGTCCTCTGCTCCAGAACACTTTACACTGGTTTCTTTGTCACAATACACTATTTACCTTAGAGTTAGACTCCTCCTCACCCACAGAATACATTACCTCCGTCTCCTCAAACTGAAGGGTTCGTCCTCTACACCAAAACAATATATGCTACACTATCTAGTATTAGATCACACAAGGTAACAGTTTGCTATAACTTAGACTCCTCCTCCGCCACAGAATAGGTTGATTTCTTAAAAACTCTAGAAAAAACACCCAACAGTAGCAATAATAAGAATTCAAGACGTAAACAAATTGTTTTAAACAAATTGTTTGTTTTAATTAATTAATATTTATACATTATATAATATCGTATTATTATGATTACAGAGGAGTATAATATTAATAATAATAGTATGCTATACCTTGGACTCCTCCTCGCCCACAGAATAGGTTAACTGCGTCTCCTCAAATCCCAAGGGGTTCATCCTCTCTCCAGTACACTTTACACCACAATATCACTTTTACACTATCTCACTACAGTCTGTAGCAGTGATGAACCGAGGATGGAAAAGTGATAGGACAAACTGTCCTGAGAGAAGATAAATCAATAACACAATGTCCTGGCTCTTGAAGAAAATAAGATGAAGCATGACAGTGTTAAAAATGTTACCAGACATTTGTCTTGACAATGACATTTTTAATTTTAATAGGTCAATGGCCTATGAACGTGGCCTCAGGACATCACTGCTACACTATAACACTACATTATATTAGTTTATTTACCTTGGACTCCTCCTCGCCCACAGAATAGGTTAACTCCGTCTCCTCAAACCCTGAGGGGTTCATCCTCTGCTCCAGGACGCTGTGGGGGGACGCCCCGGGCGGAGGGTCTGGGGAGTTGAGGCAGGTCTGGATCAGCGCCTTGCCGCTGTCGCTGGTGATCATGGGCTGCAGTTTGCGTGTGGCGAAGGTGTACACGTGGCCCGTCTCACTGGCTACCAGCAGCATCACTTGGGTGCCTGTCAGCGTGGATAGCTCGTAGGCCTGAAATACATAAAAATTGATGATCATTACAGTTAATATGGCTGGTGATTGTGGGCTGCAGTTTGCGTGTAGCGAAGGTGTACACGTGGCCTGTTTCACTGGCTACCAACAGCATCACTTGGGTGCCTGTCAGTGTGGATAGCTCGTAGGCCTGAAATGTGCATACAATATTCATTATTATCACAGTGAATCATGTGTGGCAAAGGTGTATACATGACCTGCCTCACTGGTGACCTGTAACATCACTTGGGTGCCTGTCAGTGTGGATAGCTCATAGGCCTGAAGTACATAGATATTGATTATCATTATTGTAACAATGTAATGATCAGTAGGCTACAGTTACTGTCGCAGGTGATCATGGACTGCAGTTTATCATAAACTTTGCACAGCGGCTACGGGCAAGGCGTTGCTGCAACACTCAGACCATGTTCAGGGATAGTAACTCTTCGTAGTCGAATTTTTTGTCAACAAATGCATTTTCTTATTTTGTATATATATACAGTATATATTTAGCGCATCTTGGTAAGGAATAACATTAAGGAATAACAATAACATACAGTATTTATACGGTGCTGAATCTTGATAGAAATCAAATCAAAGCGCACACACACATGAGCATTCATAATACATTCAAACAAAAACAAAAAACAAAAAACAAAGCGAACACACACGGATGACATGAATGGAATACAGCAGAAGCAGACCTAATGGCAAAAAAGAGAAGAGAAAGAGAGCGGAGCTTTAATGACGGGGGAACAGGTGGGTCTTGAGGCTAGCTTTGAAAGCAGATAGGGTTAGGGATAGGGTTAGGAACATGTCAGACTAGTCAGAGTTAATATTAGTAGTTTTTTAAGACATTTGCACACAATTTATGAGTCCCATGATTGAGCGCTGTACCCGTAGCCTGAAGAATGTGAGATACATCATACGGGCCCATACCCCGCCTACAAATGACACTGTGCTCATCAAATTCAGTGTAGTACTTAACAAACAAATGGTGACTATAGAATAGGCCTGCACAATGTGCACAAATGGCTTATGCAGGCCCAGATCTGGGGGGAGGGATGTAGCTGGGTTCCGTAACATCCCCCTCCCACCTCAAAAAAGAGAGAAAGATAATAGCACTGTAGCAGTCCTACAATTTAACAGGGGTTATTTTTGGGGGTAAAGGTCAAGATGTGCCACCCCCCCCCCCTGCATTTCTCGGTTAATTCCATTTTCCCGTTTTTGCCTTTCTTACCAAACATAAACTGATAAAGCTGTATGTTATGAACCTTTTTAGCTAATAACCTTTTTGGAATACTAACCCTATCCCTAACCCTAGGCCATTATCTAATAGGACACCCCCCCCCCCCCATGTATTGCAGTACACGGCGCCATTTGTCACAGTCGTGGTTCATTGCGTTTTCCCGTCTTATAGGGGGGGTAGGGTTCGGTTTGGGTTAGGGTTAGGGTTAGGGCTAGGGTTAGTATTCCAAAAACGTTATTAGCTAAAATTAAAAAGGTTCATAAAATACAGCTTTATCAGTTTATGTTTGGTAGTACTAGTAGTAGTAGTAGTAGTAGTAGTAGTAGTAGTTAGGGACAGAACAAGCCGTGAGGCTTTTTAGGAGTCCCATCGTTTTAAACTTTGGCAGGTATTATATAGGTTAAGGTTTATACGGCTAAAAAAAATTCCTATAAAATAAATTAATCAAAGCTTCTAAATATACTAATAAATTTTGGAAATTCATCAAGACGATTTTTGACGTAAGAAAAGCAAAAACGGAAAATTGCAATTAACCGCTTCAGCTTCAGGGGACATTGCCCCATGATCCCCACGGGGGGGCGTTGATCCTGGGGGTTCCACACACACAGACTTCTACACACACACCCTCCTCTCTCACCCATCCACACAAACCCTCCTCCTCCTCTCTCTCTCTCTCTCACACACACACACACACACAAATTTGGAGACATAAAAAACAAACAAAAAAACAAAACAAAAACAAATACACAATAGCCGTAGTAATACACGGGCAAACAAAAAGAAAAAAGAAAATAAATATTTATATTTGAGAAAAATATCTAGAGGGCAAAAGGCTTCATAAGCCTACAGAGCCTAAACTGATATGATATGATATGAATATCTTTCTAGTTTGTTACAAACATACAAAACATAGCCTACATTTTTTACTGTTGATAAAGTGATGTACTTTCGTTTATCGTTAGGCCTAGTGTGCATTTATCCAGAGTCAAACAGCATATATTATAATGTGTACTTTGGAGCGATTATTGCCAAATCGAAAATACAACGTCGCTTCCGAACAATGCCACTGTTCTGCGCAGGTGCTAACCTCAACTGGGAGGCACGAGGAAGATCACATATTCGCACTTTGCAGACGACTGCACATGCAGAATCGGCACTACTTTATTCTCACCTTTTTCATGATTCCTGTTTTGCGCTTGCTGAACGTGGTGTACCGTCGCAGCTTGTTTTCAATAAACTCCATCTTTATCTTTACTCTCCCCTTGGTCTTCTTCCCCGGCTTGAGGCCGGAGGGGCCCATGTGGCCCTGGCCCGCCCCCTGAAAAGCCACAGAGGGGGACATCTCGCCGTCCGAATCGTCGTCTCCATCCAAGTGTGTTGGATCCACATTTTCGAAGATGAAGTTGTCTGGCGCGGAATGTTGACCAACAGGACCACTGGCACCGGTAAAAGAAAGCCGTCCGTTGAGTCCAGCGATTGTGGAACTTTGAGAATTGGTGGCAATGGCACCTGAGTGGCTGCCTGCTTGCATGATAACAGCAAAGGAAAAATATCGTACTCAACTGCCTTATTTCGTGCCTTCTGCCATAAACGGGAAGGGCGTTGTACGCATAAGTTTATCCTTGCGCGATCGAAATAGTTCAGTAAAATAGTCTGCTTTTCCATTGTTGATTGGAATTGTTGCATGAAATAATAACTGGTTATTAAACTAATTATTTTGTACTCTTTGAACCACATTTCATGCAAACGTGTGGTATTTTACAAGCACGCGCATTAATATCAATGTCTCTCCTTGCATGGTGCGCGCCTTGTATGGCGAGGCGGGGCTCCCATATAAGGTTTCCACGGCCAAATACGGATTGGGCAGCTGCCATCATTCAACAAAGAATGAACACAAAACATCACCCAAACTCATTGCAAAATGCCACAACTGTGACGCAGCTCAATGACCTTTAGCTGTTTCTAAAATATAAACCAATATTGGCTACTGGGGGGGGAAATGACACGATATGTAGTTGGAAAGACAAATCGTCTTACATCTCTAACATTTTTTATATAAAGAGATCGAGAGTTGAAAAAATATAAACAGGGATTGCATTTTCAAAATAGGCTGGTTCATGTTCAGGTATTGATGTTTTCTTATCACAATAAAGATATAGACAGTAGCGAAAGAAGTAAATCAATTCAGCAAATGTGTGTGTGTAGGCTATGTGTGTGTGTCACAGTACGTGTGTGTGTGTGTGTGTGTGTGTGTCAGAGCAGTGTGTGTCACAGTGTGTGTGCGCGTGCGTTTGTGTCTGTGTCTGTGTGTGTCTCTGTGTGAATAAGCACACACACTAGGCCTAGGCTTGTTTACAGTGCCCTCTGAAGAACATAATTAAAACTTCCAATAAACAACACAAAAAAGCATATCCTACACAGGGGGAGGGGGCGTCCGAGGCGTGGAAAGAGAGAGAGAGAGAGAGAGAGAGAGAGAGAGAGAGAGAATCAGAGAGCTGAGGGAGAGAGAGGGATGGGGGAGGGGTGAAGATCGAGAGAAAAAGAGAAGGGGGGGGGGGGTGGAGCAGTCCCACAGATCGAACCACGTAACGCTTTTATAAAAAATGCTACACTTCAAACCTAAATTTACCTTAGAGTTACGTGGATGAGAAAGAGGAGGGGGAGGGGAGGGTATCAACAGGTGCATATCCTTGGGACCAAGCTGTTAAGCATTATATATTGCATGACAACTATAACGTTCTCCCATCGAGTCTGGTCTTACCAAATATAGGCTCAATTACACTTTGTTTCTGAAAGTTAATGAGTTTTTATCTGATAAAACGAATTTTAAAAGTTTCACTCAACTAAAGTTTAGGCTCGTTCACCTCGGAGCTCTGTTTCGGGGGCGTCGCGCTCGCTTTTTATCTGTCTGTCTGTTTGTTTTCTTACCTCATGAATCTATGAGAACTGTATTAGCTTCTTCTTAACTAAAGTTCTTCGCGAGCGTCATTAGGTAGACATCCAGCACCAAGTAGTGTGAAGGCAGTCATAGATTGCAGGTTCCCAAGGCTGCGATAGAGTATCTGGGTGAATGGGACGGGGTCTGATCGGGTGCTTTCTCTCAGCTGTTTGAAGAGTTGGCGGGACTGGAATAGATTTTGTTTCTGTCCCATCTTCTGGGCCGGACAGTTGCGTTGCTCCCACGCCGCTCATTGTGAATATCAACTCGCAGCCACACCCTTGTTTGTCAGGTTGCAGAATCCGAAACCAGCAGTCCGCGGAGGGGAGGGAATCTATGTGAATCCGTCAGGAGGCAACCAACCGAGGATACACTGCACTGCTGCTGAGTCAGAACAGTGGAGTCTGTTCGGAACTGGAGCAGATATTGATTAGGCCTAATCACTTAGTTGTTTGTCAGATTGGTCAGCATATGGTGTCGCTTAGTGAACAGATTGTAGTTCAGTCCTCAGCCTGAATATACAGACCTGCTCCTGGCAGTTTATGAGGTGATATATGGGTCTGCCTTGTTGTGTTTTGGGCGTTGCTGAGCCCACTTCTTGTGCTGCTTAATTGGCCTTGATGATGGTCTTGACCTCTAAGAAGCTGGTGGAATTGTCCAGATGCTTTTTATTTGGTGCCCTCTTTAGCCAGAGAATCAGCCCGTTTCTGGGTCGTTTCCTTGCACAACGCAGTGCGAAATAATGCACTGCAGAACGACATATGATTTGTGTTGAGGGGTCACTCAATCACTCAATCAATAACTTTAATGATCCCTGAGGAAATTACAAAGCACATTCACAGACTCGATAAACAAACAATACTAAAACATACATCATATATAACTCAAACATCGCAGAGGGAAAAAATCAAAAACATTTAACATCGTCCAATGAATATAATAATAATAATTAATAATAATAATGATAATAGTACATCTATATAACGCATTACCTCAGATGAGCCCAAAGCGCTTTACAATCAATTATTCATCAACAGACAACCAAAAACAGCATTCAAGAATGACACCAACCAGCAACAACGCATATACAAAGCAACTCTCTCTCTAACACACACACACACACACACACACACACACACACACACACACACACACACACACACACACACACATTTATCGACGCCAACTCTTTCATACCCCATTCAGTAAGTCACAGCAACCGAGCCACACGGACTGACCACATACACCAACACACATACACAAACACCCTCACACCGTCACAACGTACGCACGCAGACAGACACACACACGCACATACACACACATGCGTGCACACACAATCCACAAAACCAAAACACACACAAGCACACATGTATGCACACATGCATGCTCACACACACACACAACACACACACACACACACTCACACAACAAAACACAGCACAAACCTCTTATTCAATTTTCCCTCACGTGTACACAACGATAGACAACTGATCAAATATTTAGGGTGCAGCAGGAAAAAAGATGGGTTTTAAGAGAGGTTTTGAACGAGGAGACTGAGTTGGCGTGTCGGAGAGGAGAAGGCAGAGAATTCCAAAGAGATGGTGCTTGACAAGAAAAAGAACGTTGGCCAGCAGATTTGAGACGGATGGAGGGAAGGGAAGGGAAAGGAGACGAGAATCAGAAGACGAAAATGTAGATATTGACTAAATTTACATATAAGATATTAGGACAGAGGAAAACAGTAAATACATTAACATCGGATCGAGGCAAAAGCTGAAGACATGTCGTTCAGTTCAGAACTCCTGGTGTATTGTAGGGCTTGTAGGCCAGATAGTGCGTCTGCAAGGAAGACGACGTTGTGGGAAGAGTCTCCCCATGGGGATACCGTGGGGTCTTTCTACAAAATAGTTCCCCTACCTTCTGAAAGTTCTGTGCTTGTAACTTTATCTAATCTATCACACTAGCTCTTTGACTCTGCCTTATCCCTTTGCTCTCTGTTATCTACTATCTTTCTGACTTATTGGCCCATTCTCTTGCCTTTTTTTGAAAAATAATCTTCCAAATAATGTTCTCCTTTGAGCTCCTCCCAAATCGGAATGAGCCAGCTGAATGCAACGGGGAGACCAGTGAAAACTGGAAAACGGACACATACGTACCCCGCCCATTATGGCCTGGGAACGCAGAAGAAGAAGTGAGAAGTGGGAAGAGTGGGGGCTGGTTTCAACGTGGGCTGCTGCGGTTTTCAAGGCCTCGACCTTATTCACTATTATCCTCTCTCCTTGCCTCACTATTTCTACCTATATGCCTTAACTTTAAGTTATAGTTTGTTGAATAAAGGCCGCTCACTGGTGTCAATTAGGCAAATCCTTTCTTTTTTGCCATCTGGGTATTGCATGCTAGAGTTGAGAACCGGTTAAAAAATCCGAACCGGTTTTAAACCGGCTTTCCCCCTTCGAACCGGTTCGGTAAAACCGGTTTTTCCAACCAGTACTCGCATCACTAGTTTCACCTAAGCAAACACATATTTTTTTGTCAGAATATTCACACACACGCACGCACACATACACATACACACAATACAAAAACTTATGACTTATGACACACACACTCAACTCAACACTCAGTCAAAGTCAAAGCCATCCACCACCAACTAGAAACAGCTACTCTTGGTTTACAAACACCCAATGTGCGCTGATAATCAGTGCTGTTTTTCGAAAAGAATGCGTTATTCTAAAAAAAAACACCTTTCAGTTTGGAGTTAAAAAACCGGTTCACAGCAACTCGAACCGCGAAAGTTTAGCACCGGTTTTTCGGTTCAAACTGGTTCCCCCCCCCCCTCCCCCCTCTATTGCATGTATGCCATTGATATGCTAAACGCATCATCCCAAGCTGCATCTTCGACAGAACCGTCGGTGTACACGTGTGTCCAGGTCTCCGTGGAGTATGTCTGAAGATGATAAGCTTACTTGAGCATCCCGTCTCCTCCCCCTCCGTGTTTATGAAATGGACGGTTTTTCTTATCCACGAAGTTCAGCATTTCTCACATTCGCGTGTCATTACCCTGTTGCTGCAATCGTCTAATGTTGCTTCATGTTTGGTCATTACCCTGTTGCTGCAATCGTCTAATGTTGCTTCATGTTTGGTCATTACCCTGTTGCTGCAATCGTCTAATGTTGCTTCATGTTTGGTCATTACCCTGTTGCTGCAATCGTCTAATGTTGCTTCATGTTTGGTCATTACCCTGTTGCTGCAATCGTCTAATGTTGCTTCATGTTTGGTCATTACCCTGTCGCTGCAATCGTCTAATGTTGCTTCATGTTTGGTCATTACCTTGTTGCTGCAATCGTCTAATGTTGCTTCATGTTTGGTCATTACCCTGTTGCTGCAATCGTCTAATGTTGCTTCATGTTTGGTCATTACCCTGTTGCTGCAATCGTCTAATGTTGCTTCATGTTTGGTCATTACCCTGTTGCTGCAATCGTCTAATGTTGCTTCATGTTTGGTCATTACCCTGTTGCTGCAATCGTCTAATGTTGCTTCATGTTTGGTCATTACCTTGTTGCTGCAATCGTCTAATGTTGCTTCATGTTTGGTCATTACCCTGTTGCTGCAATCGTCTAATGTTGCTTCATGTTTGGTCATTACCTTGTTGCTGCAATCGTCTAATGTTGCTTCATGTTTGGTCATTACCCTGTTGCTGCAATCGTCTAATGTTGCTTCATATTTGGTCATTACCCTGTTGCTGCAATCGTCTAATGTTGCTTCATGTTTGGTCATTACCCTGTTGCTGCAATCGTCTAATGTTGCTTCATGTTTGGTCATTACCTTGTTGCTGCAATCGTCTAATGTTGCTTCATGTTTGGTCATTACCCTGTTGCTGCAATCGTCTAATGTTGCTTCATATTTGGTCATTACCCTGTTGCTGCAATCGTCTAATGTTGCTTCATGTTTGGTCATTACCTTGTTGCTGCAATCGTTTAATGTTGCTTCATGTTTGGTCATTACCCTGTTGCTGCAATCGTCTAATGTTGCTTCATATTTGGTACTCTTGATTTGGTTATCTTTTTGATAACTTATGCTATACAAATGCTGTCTATTTTTGTGTAATTTCTATGTGGCCGAGTCAGTGTGTGTGTGTGTGTGTGTGTGTGTGTGAGAGAGAGAGAGAGAGAGAGAGAGAGAGAGAGAGAGAGAGAGAGAGAGAGAGAGAGAGAGAGAGAGAGAGAGAGAGAGAGCAGCAGCAGCAGCATTTCCGGTTCCAATGACCTTGACCTTTGACCATTTTGGAACCTGGCCTAGACATCCTATTAACCTATCAGCATGCAAAATATAACAGAGTGCGAGCCGAAAACCACCGCCTTCAACTCTCCTAGCGCCATGTATTTTTGTTTACATTCATGGTTGCCTGTTGCATCTCAAACAACGAGAGGGGAGTAACTATTTTTTTCGAGTGCACATGCATTGCTTTAATGGCAGAAACAGTGACAAAAGCTCTAAAAAACACACATGGCAGGGTGCTTGGCAGTGAATGTCTTTGCATTTGGTGGGAGTGTAGAGTAATGTCTTGGGCGAATATATTTATCTTATTTTATTTTTTTAATTCGCCCATGGTGCTAGAAGAGCTAAAGACAAATAAAGGGAAGTAACTACAATCTATTGGCCAGTTTCAAAGCAATATGTGTTTCCCTTGGACCAGTGTCTTGCAACAGTAGCAAGCAGCATGCGGCACATTTTCGGCTCCAGAGACCTTGACCTTTGACCAATGACAATCTAAGGTATCGTAACTGCCTATCTGCATGCACAATTTGAGCCTCCTATGTCCCTCTGTTCAAACGTTATTGTGTTAACATAGATGAGTAGATAGATAGATAGATGGATAAATAGAAGTTGTGAAAAAATCTCAGTTAACTGTTAGCACCGTTCCTCCGATCTATATGATTTAAATTAGAGCATTTGAAATGCAACAATAGTAAAATGTAATAACACTTTTGTGTCCAAATGTCTTTAGATATAGATAGATAGATAGAAAGCTAGATAGATAGATAGAAAGATAGATAGAAATATAGATAGATAGAAAGATAGATAGATAGACAGACAGATAGCCAGGAACAGACTGCTCTGAAAACATTAACCAAGCTTCACTTTGCAGAGCTCTGGTTAATAAACTGTTCCATTTCTGAGTCAGTCTCTCCCTCCCTCCCGGTTATCCAGTGATTGAGTAAGAAACAAACACACCAAGTCACCGTTAGGCAATGTCCTTTATTGCGCAGTACCCTTCATTGCATTATATATAATATATACAAACATAATTGTCCAATCCTCTGCATCGGTATATTTGAATAAAGTTGTTTAAACCATATACAAACATAAACCCACCAGTTGGCAAAGTCCTTTTATTTGCAATACCCTTGTGAGCATCTGTACAAAAATAAATCTGTCAATAAATGATAATAAAGCACCCGCAGTAAGAGTCAAAAGACATAAGGTGTTGGACTACGGTCCACATTAATGCCTTGAAACGTGTTGATGAGAATGGCTGCTATATATGAGATGCAATAAGATGCCAAATATGGACCTCTGAACCTATACAGCTTATTGTTAGTCATGCTTATCTCTGATAACAGAAAACTGGAATAAAAAATATGTAAACTTAAATTTAAAAAAAATACACTTGCCGGGTTTGGAATGCATAAAATACAAACAACTAACCAAAGGGCTCTATCATAAAATTGGCTATTAAATTTGTGGAGCAAATTACATTTTCTAATACAGCAAGGGACAAAACAGAGAGAGAGAGAGAGAGGGGGGGGGGGAGAGCAAACAAACAAACAAAAAACCAATCCATGACAACAAATTTACCATGAGATTTCGCCCTAGCCATTCATAGTCACATACTGTTAGTTTAGCAAAACCGTATGATAAAAAAGACAGGAGAGCCCCAAAAATGATGTGATAGAATAAATTATATGATGATAAAAGGCTGAGTGAAAAACCATGTGCCAATCGGATTGGCAGGCTGTCATACAAGTCAACAAAGGACGGTGTGAGAAATAAACAAAAAGACGGTGTGAGAAATAAACAAACTTTTTACTATCTCTATAACATAAGGCAGTGGCATTCTACAGAATAAATGATCAACATCTCTAATTCAACAAAAGGCAGTGGAATTCAGATTTCAAATCAGCAAGAGATTGTTTCTTAAACATCAAACGTTGTTCACTGGAAAAAATAGTATGGATTTCTGTCGATGCATAGACTATGTGTTCACATTATAGGGACTCGCATCACCAACACGCACAATCGGATTGGCAGGCTGTCATACAAATCAACACCTATGCTAATTAATGGCAGTTAGGCACTACTTGTTTACAAGCTCATAAAACAGACTGCTAAACCAAAATGTTAAAGGTCATTTACCAGTACCGTCATTCTTCTGCCCTTTAAAAAAAAAAGAATGCGTGCAAGTACTAACCAGAACCTGTGGAATTCCCTCCATACATATTGATGACGGACATTGAACGTGTCACAATTCTCATGACATTTCCCCCTCCATGAATACTCATACATCATATTCCCCCCTTCATCAGGCATGGTACTGGGGGAAAAGCAGCTTTCTCTGAAAATATTGTGGGGATTCAGACAGGGCTCCCAATCGCCCCGCAAAGCAAGGGGTCCCAGGGAGTCCTTCACTTACAGTATAGAGGGTCCCAAAGGCAGGATAGAGAGTCACAGTGGCATTGTGGATGCTAAAAAGAATTTTTCTAGTGCATCCCTGGGACCCCCTGCACATTATTTTAGAGGGTCCTTGAGAATTTTAGTGCTTCATAGAGCCCTGTTCAGATGTCTCTTGGTGTGGTCAAGGGGTAGTAACCCCTTCATGGTGATCAGGGGGCAATTTCTCTTGAGGGTGATTATATATAAAACTGTTAAAATTAGGGAAAAGAGCATCTCCTCAAGCTTAAAACCCCATCTGATATTTGCTTTTCTACATTCACTTTTCTCTGAATTCAGAGAATTCTCTGAATATTACCATGCCTGTAATAATCATGAATATTCATGATAGGTAGACAACATTTGACAATAATTCCTTTCATTCTGTCCACACACACGCACCAGTCGCTGTTACCCTATGGCACTTAGCAGCCTGTATGTTAGCTGCAATACAAATTAACATTCACTGATACAGATATATTGTGAAAGAGACGAAACGCAATGACTGAAATCTTTAGAGACAGAGCACACAGACCAAGATCTCTCTCTCAACAACAACATACAGCATTTATACGGCGCTAAATCTTGATAGAAAGAGGAAGCGCACACACTCATGAATATTAATGAATTCGATTGTAAAGCGCTTTGGGCTCATTTGAGGTAAAGCGCTATATAAATGTACTGTTATTATTATAACATTCATACAAAAACACTATACAAAGACGAACAAGAAAATAACACACACACACGTTTGACATAAACATAATACACACACACACACAAACTCTCTCTCTCTCTCTCTCTTACAAACACACAAACCCCTATTCTGACACACATCTATCATTTTAACAGAGTAAAACAGTTCTAAATATTCTATTATAAAATACTAAACTGGTCTTAACTAGTAAACAGCATCAATCGTCTAAAACATAAAACCGAGCTAACTCAAATCTGCAAAATATAAAAAAAGTAGATCTAAACAAAGTAAAAACAGTTCTAAATAGAATAGAATACCTCTAACCATGGAAAACCAGTCGTAAAAATAGTAAAACATTTGCAAACAGATGCAGCTCTCATGTCTTAGAAACCAGCACTACTGACACGAGCCTCCCTCAACACCGGGCACCGTAATCACGAGAGCGTCTAAAACACTTAACACGGGTAGTAACATGTAAAGTAGAAGAAAACGCCAATCGTTTTAAGAGTTTCTTCAAATTTACATCTTACTACCCGTGTTAACTGTTCAAGATGTACTCATGATTACGGTGCGGGGAGAAAAGCAAAATGAAAGCCATCACAAAAGTGGATCCCCGATTATGCTAAATAAAAAGCAATATAACTTTTACAGCGATGGAGATTTTGGATTCTACAACAAACTATGCGTAGAGGGGGGTAGTCTGCAGATATCCTACATGGAAAGTTTATATTCTTTGTACACAAGCATGCACACGCACATAAACACACACACAAATTTCAAACAAGCAGGATAGTATAGTAATGGCGCCTGATTTTCCATAGCAACCAACTTTAGAGGCTTCCCCCCAGCATCGCTCATCAGCCCCCACTGCACCTTCCCTCAGCAGTATTACATAATGTGTTACGCCCAATCCGTGAAATTGCCCATTTCACGAAGTGGGCAGAATGCTTTGCCTAGTTCGTGAAATAGCCAAATTAAAACTTGCTTTTTGGAAAAGCACTATAAAGAAAAATGTTTTTCATTCATAAACACACAGAGATGAAGAATTAGTTCAAACGAAAGAGAAATCACACCCATAGATGAGTTTAGAATTCTTTTATCTAGTCTAAATTTGAAAAAAAAAAGTTTGAAAAAACATGTGGCTCAGGCTCAGGCTCAATGTAAAATGTACAGGTAGAAAAATGTTGAATCAACGTTACTCAACCCCTTCACTGCTAGAGGAAAACAAAGAAATTATCCATTTTCTTATTATAAACTTTAAAAGAGACCTGTAAGACTCAATCTGAAAAAATGTTCCAGATATATTTGTTCCGACTTGTCAAAACCAAAAACTATCATTCCAGGGCAATGACACCAAAAGTTATGATGTCATCAATGACATCACACATCCCTGTAGTAGACATAGGGCAAGGCAGGAATTGAAAAATGTGATACATGTCATTGGGCGTAACACACTTTATTGCAGAATATTCCATCGCACAGCTATCAAACCACACCACATATTGCACATGTAACGCACAGACAAATAAAAAGAATGGACAATGGGACGGTAAACCCCAAGTCAGTGTGTGAGCATCCAAACGCAGGCAATCAAAGAGGTGCAAGTCAGCAGTGTTCGCTTTTTAAAAACGCAGAAAACACAAACACTTCAGACACCAACTGACGCAATTGACAGAAATCAACTAGAAAAATAAACAGTCACTGATACAACTGACAGACATTAATTGTAAAAACAAAAAACAGTCACTAACGCAATTGACAGAAATTAACTATGAAAACAGTGACCGACGCAATTGACAGAATATAACTATAAAAACAGTGACCGACGCAATTTACAGAATATAACTATGAAAACAGTGACCAACGCAATTTACAGAATATAACTATAAAAACAGTCACTAACGCAATTTACAGAATATAACTATAAAAAAACAAAAAATAGTCACTAACGCAATTAACAGAAATTAACTATAAAAAAACAAAAAATAGTCATTGACACAATTGACTGAAACTAACTAGAAGAAAAAACCCAGTCAACACTCACCCACATACATGCACACATAGAATTAGAAACTATTAAAAAAAGAAGAAAAAAGACAGCACTCAAAACTGAACACTCATCTAAATTGGAGATCAAAGGCACAGGAAAGAATAATAAAACAACAAAAAATAAACAAAAATACACGCATGTTCACAGAACACGCACACAAATCCATAAGATTTTACTCCATTAATTTGCATATTATAAACAATCCCCGTATATGTACTGAGCACAATTATAGTTCACTGTTCCCACAATGCATGGATTTGAATACAACCAGTATCATGTCAAAATATTATCAATACATATGTGAATAACATGTCAAACCAATATATCACAACCCGCTAGCAAAGAAAATATTTCTTTGCCAAATTAAAAAAAATCTGTAAGTTATATTATCTGTGTGTCTAACTTACACAGACTACAAAATACCAGGCTAATAACACCGCAAGCGTAAATATCAACTAGCTGTAAAATAAATAAACTGGATCAAAACAGGTAAAATAAAACGCACAAAAACACACATTAGTGTTGAAGATTTTTTTAAAGAATTAAAACAGACCAATTTGTTTAATTCCAACTGAAACCTGTGTTGTTATTCTTCAACTAGTTGCGCTAGAGAAACTGAGCTGTTTAAAGAGCAAAGAATGTGTGAAAGCAGGAATGTGAAGAAATATTATACATGTCAGGGTATTAATGTAGATCAAATATCAATTGCTTGAAATCATAAACACTTTCAGATAACAGTTAAAATACTTCTCCTTGTAACATACGGTCATCAAGTCATGAAAATTATTTAGAAACTTGTTTTTGCAATATATGGTCAAGTCACGAAAATAATTATAAATTTATTGTTTGAAGTACAAGTGGAAGCCAGCACCTCGACTTCTCTCACCCTTCTCCCCACTTAATCTCCCTCTCTCCTCCGACTCTCCCCCTCTCCCTCTCTGGTCACTATCCCTAGTCTCCCTGGTGTCTTCCACTGGCTGGGTACTCATTTTGATCTCCCACAATACTCCCTCCTTTCTCCCCTTCCTCTCCCCTCTCCCTCTCTGGTCACTATCCCTAGTCTCCCTGGTGTCTTCCACTGGCTGGGTACTCATTTTGATCTCCCACAATACTCCCTCCTTTCTCCCCTTCCTCTCCCCTCTCCCTCTCTGGTCACTATCCCTAGTCTCCCTGGTGTCTTCCACTGGCTGGGTACTCATTCTGATCTCCCACAATACTCCCTCCTTTCTCCCCTTCCTCCACTCTCCCATTCAGTCTCCCCTTTCTTTCCCTCTGCTCTCCCCTCTCCCATTCAGTCTCCCCTTGTCTCCCACACTAATACTCCCTCCTCTCTCCCCTTCCCCACTCTCCCCTCCAGTCTCCCACACTAATACTCCCTCCTCTCTCCCCTTCCCCACTCTCCCTGACATCTCCCCTCTCCCATTCAGTCTCCCACACTAATACTCCCTCATCTCTCCCCTTTCTTTCCCTCTGCTCTCCATGACATCTCCACTCTCCCATTCAGTCTCCCACAATAATACTCCCTCATCTCTCCCCTTCCTCTTCCCCCACTCTCCCTGACATCTCCCCTCTCCCATTCAGTCTCCCACAACAACACTCCCTCCTCTCCCCCCTTCATCTTCCCCCACTCTCCCCTCCAGTCTCCCCTTGCCTCAAACACTAATACTCCCTCCTCTCTCCCATTCCTCTTCCCCCACTCTCCCCGACATCTCCACTCTCCCATTCAGTCTCCCACACTAATACTCCCTCATCTCTCCCCTTCCTTTCCCCCTGCTCTCCCCTCTCCCATTCAGTCTCCCCTTGTCTCCCACACTAATACTCCCTCCTCTCTCCCCTTTCTTTCCCTCTGCTCTCTCCGACATCTCCCCTCTCCCATTCAGTCTCCCCTCTCCCATTCAGTCTCCCCTTGTCTCCAACACTGATACTCCCTCCTCTCTCCCCATTCTTTCCCTCTGCTCTCCCCAACATCTCCCCTCTCCCATTGTCTCCCACACTAATACTCCCTCCTCTCTCCCCATTCTTTCCCTCTGCTCTCCCCAACATCTCCCCTCCAGTCTCCCACACTAATGCTCCCTCTTCTCTCCTCTTTCTTTCTCCCACTCTCCCTGACATCTCCCCTCTCCCATTCAGTCTCCCCTTGTCTCCCACACTAATATTCCCTCCTCTCTCCCCTCTGCTCTCCCCTCTCCCATTCAGTCTCCCCTTGTCTCCCTGTGGTGGCGGGTGTCACTCCATTTTGGACATCTCGTACTTGGTGGTCATGAGCTCTTCATCAGAGTCCAGCATGTTGGGCAGTGCCCTGTGGGAGCAATCAACCAATCAGTCAATTCATTAATCAATCAATCAATAATACGCTGTGCTACATTCATCTCATACTTAATAGTGATCATCTACACTTTAAATACATCAAATTATTTTTTTTAAAGAAGAAAAAATGATTTTTATGAGAACTATTTTTTTCAAAAGCCAACTTACGTCATGAGATGGAAAAGGTTCATCCATGAAAAATGGGGGGGGAAAGGTGAAAGGTGAAAGGTGAAACTTACTTGTCGGCCACAGAGGTAGGAATGTTCTCCTCCACCCACTTCAGGTCTTCTTCCTGTCATAGTAATAATGATCATCATCATCACCATTGTCATCATCATCATCGTCATCATCATTGTCGTCATCATCATCGCCATCATCATCATCACCACTATTTTTGTCATTATCACCACCATCAGTATCTCATCATCATCATCACTATCATCACCACCACCACCATCATTGTCATCATCACCACCATCATCATCATCACCACCATCATCATCATCACTATCATCATCACCACCACCACCATCATTGTCATCAGCATCGTCACTATCATCATCATCATCACCACCACCACCATCATTGTCATCAGCATCGTCACTATCATCATCATCATCTCCACCACCATCATCATCATCACCACCACCACCATCATCATCATCATCACCACCACCACCATCATCATCACCATTGTCATCATCACCACCATCATCATTATTATCATCACCACCACCATCACTATTGTCGTCATCATCATCGTCATCATCATCACCATCATCGTCATCTTCATTGTGGTCAACATCAAAATATCCCCGTGGGGTTACAGTGGGTTTTTTTTGTACAAAATAGTTCACCCACCTTCTGGAAGTTCTGTGCTAGTATCTTCCTATACTCTTGTCACTCTCTTTGACTCTGCCTTTTCCCTTTGCTTACTGTCATCTACTATCTTTCTGCCTTACCAGTCCCTTCTGCTTCCCCCCCCCCCCCCCCCCCCCCCCCCCCCCCCCCCCCCCCCCCCCCCCCCCCCCCCCCCCCCCACCCCCCCCAGAAATTGACGTAAGGGAAGAATCCCCGTGAATGTTTTGATTCAGAACAAACTGAACAAAGCGTCAACAGTGAACCGGTTATGGAGCAGGCTCCGCATGAGTTCTGTGATTTGTGTTGCTTTTATGTTTGTCTGCTCTTTCTGCGTTTGTTGCTTCTTATCTGTCCTCGATAAATGTACAGTGTATAGTATACAATAGCTGTACAGCATAGCCACAACCTCAAAATACAATGTAAAATGTTTTTGCTACTGTTGATTCAATCTTAATCAATGTCTATGTGAATGAAAATTGAAAAAATGTGATATACAATGTCCATTTCATGAATTGGGCAAAGCACTTTGCCCCTTTTCATGAAATAGGCAATTTCACGGATTGGACGTAACATACATATTACTTTATCCTTGTTGTTAATACAAATGTCATTATTTGAACATTATGATGATGTACGCACCACTCTATCCTTGTTAATACAAATGTCATTGTTTGAACATTATGATGAGGTACACACCACTTTATCCTTGTTGTTAATACAAATGTCATTGTTTGAACATTATGATGATGTACACACCACTCTATCCTTGTTAATACAAATGTCATTGTTTGAACATTATGATGATGTACACACCACTCTATCCTTGTTGTTAATACAAATGTCATTGTTTGAACATTATGATGAGGTACACACCACTCTATCCTTGTTGTTAATACAAATGTCATTGTTTGAACATTATGATGATGTACACACCACTCTATCCTTGTTGTTAATACAAATGTCATTGTTTGAACATTATGATGATGTACACACCACTCTATCCTTGTTGTTAATACAAATGTCATTGTTTGAACATTATGATGATGTACACACCACTTTATCCTTGTTGTTAATACAAATGTCATTATTTGAACATTATGATGATGTACACACCACTCTATCCTTGTTGTTAATACAAATGTCATTGTTTGAACATTATGATGATGTACACACCACTCTATCCTTGTTGTTAATACAAATGTCATTGTTTGAACATTATGATGATGTACACACCACTCTATCCTTGTTGTTAATACAAATGTCATTGTTTGAACATTATGATGATGTACACACCACTTTATCCTTGTTGTTAATACAAATGTCATTGTTTGAACATTATGATGATGTACACACCACTTTATCCTTGTTGTTAATACAAATGTCATTGTTTGAACATTATGATGAGGTACACACCACTCTATCCTTGTTGTTAATACAAATGTCATTGTTTGAACATTATGATGATGTACGCACCACTCTCCTTGTTGTTAATACAAATGTCATTGTTTGAACATTATGATGATGTACACACCACTCTATCCTTGTTGTTAATACAAATGTCATTGTTTGAACATTATGATGATGTACACACCACTCTATCCTTGTTAATACAAATGTCATTGTTTGAACATTATGATGATGTACACACCACTCTATCCTTGTTGTTAATACAAATGTCATTGTTTGAACATTATGATGATGTACACACCACTCTATCCTTGTTGTTAATACAAATGTCATTGTTTGAACATTATGATGATGTACACACCACTCTATCCTTGTTGTTAATACAAATGTCATTGTTTGAACATTATGATGAGGTACACACCACTTTATCCTTGTTGTTAATACAAATGTCATTGTTTGAACATTATGATGATGTACACACTTTATCCTTGTTGTTAATACAAATGTCATTGTTTGAACATTATGATGATGTACACACTTTATCCTTGTTGTTAATACAAATGTCATTGTTTGAACATTATGATGATGTACACACCACTTTATCCTTGTTGTTAATACAAATGTCATTGTTTGAACATTATGATGATGTACACACCACTCTATCCTTGTTAATACAAATGTCATTGTTTGAACATTATGATGATGTACACACCACTCTATCCTTGTTGTTAATACAAATGTCATTGTTTGAACATTATGATGATGTACACACCACTCTATCCTTGTTGTTAATACAAATGTCATTGTTTGAACATTATGATGAGGTACACACCACTTTATCCTTGTTGTTAATACAAATGTCATTGTTTGAACATTATGATGATGTACACACCACTATATCCTTGTTGTTAATACAAATGTCATTGTTTGAACATTATGATGATGTACACACTTTATCCTTGTTGTTAATACAAATGTCATTGTTTGAACATTATGATGATGTACACACCACTTTATCCTTGTTGTTAATACAAATGTCATTATTTGAACATTATGATGATGTACACACCACTCTATCCTTGTTGTTAATACAAATGTCATTGTTTGAACATTATGATGATGTACACACCACTCTATCCTTGTTGTTAATACAAATGTCATTGTTTGAACATTATGATGATGTACACACCACTCTATCCTTGTTAATACAAATGTCATTGTTTGAACATTATGATGATGTACACACCACTCTATCCTTGTTGTTAATACAAATGTCATTGTTTGAACATTATGATGATGTACACACCACTCTATCCTTGTTGTTAATACAAATGTCATTGTTTGAACATTATGATGATGTACACACCACTCTATCCTTGTTGTTAATACAAATGTCATTGTTTGAACATTATGATGAGGTACACACCACTTTATCCTTGTTGTTAATACAAATGTCATTGTTTGAACATTATGATGATGTACACACTTTATCCTTGTTGTTAATACAAATGTCATTGTTTGAACATTATGATGAGGTACACACCACTCTATCCTTGTTGTTAATACAAATGTCATTGTTTGAACATTATGATGATGTACGCACCACTCTATCCTTGTTGTTAATACAAATGTCATTGTTTGAACATTATGATGATGTACGCACCACTCTATCCTTGTTGTTAATACAAATGTCATTGTTTGAACATTATGATGATGTACACACCACTCTATCCTTGTTGTTAATACAAATGTCATTGTTTGAACATTATGATGAGGTACACACCACTTTATCCTTGTTGTTAATACAAATGTCATTGTTTGAACATTATGATGATGTACACACCACTTTATCCTTGTTGTTAATACAAATGTCATTGTTTGAACATTATGATGATGTACACACCACTTTATCCTTGTTGTTAATACAAATGTCATTGTTTGAACATTATGATGATGTACACACCACTTTATCCTTGTTGTTAATACAAATGTCATTGTTTGAACATTATGATGATGTACACACCACTTTATCCTTGTTGTTAATACAAATGTCATTGTTTGAACATTATGAGGTACACACCACTTTATCCTTGTTGTTAATACAAATGTCATTGTTTGAACATTATGATGATGTACACACCACTCTAGTCTATCCTTGTTGTTAATACAAATGTCATTGTTTGAACATTATGATGATGTACACACTTTATCCTTGTTGTTAATACAAATGTCATTGTTTGAACATTATGAGGTACACACCACTTTATCCTTGTTGTTAATACAAATGTCATTGTTTGAACATTATGATGAGGTACACACCACTTTATCCTTGTTGATAATACAAATGTCATTGTTTGAACATTATGATGAGGTACACACCACTTTATCCTTGTTGTTAATACAAATGTCATTGTTTGAACATTATGATGATGTACACACCACTTTATCCTTGTTGTTAATACAAATGTCATTGTTTGAACATTATGATGAGGTACACACCACTTTATCCTTGTTGTTAATACAAATGTCATTGTTTGAACATTATGATGAGGTACACACCACTTTATCCTTGTTGTTAATACAAATGTCATTGTTTGAACATTATGATGATGTACACACCACTTTATCCTTGTTGTTAATACAAATGTCATTGTTTGAACATTATGATGATGTACACACCACTTTATCCTTGTTGTTAATACAAATGTCATTGTTTGAACATTATGATGAGGTACGCACCACTCTATCCTTGTTAATACAAATGTCATTGTTTGAACATTATGATGATGTACGTACCACTTTATCCTTGTTGTTAATACAAATGTCATTGTTTGAACATTATGATGAGGTACACACCACTCTATCCTTGTTAATACAAATGTCATTGTTTGAACATTATGATGATGTACACACCACTCTATCCTTGTTGTTAATACAAATGTCATTGTTTGAGCATTATGATGATGTACACACCACTTTATCCTTGTTGTTAATACAAATGTCATTGTTTGAACATTATGATGAGGTACACACCACTTTATCCTTGTTGTTAATACAAATGTCATTGTTTGAACATTATGATGATGTACACACCACTCTATCCTTGTTGTTAATACAAATGTCATTGTTTGAACATTATGATGATGTACACACCACTCTATCCTTGTTGTTAATACAAATGTCATTGTTTGAACATTATGATGATGTACACACCACTTTATCCTTGTTGTTAATACAAATGTCATTGTTTGAACATTATGATGTACACACCACTTTATCCTTGTTGTTAATACAAATGTCATTGTTTGAACATTGTGATGAGGTACACACCACTCTATCCTTGTTGTTAATACAAATGTCATTGTTTGAACATTATGATGATGTACACACCACTTTATCCTTGTTGTTAATACAAATGTCATTGTTTGAACATTATGATGATGTACACACCACTTTATCCTTGTTGTTAATACAAATGTCATTGTTTGAACATTATGATGATGTACACACTTTATCCTTGTTGTTAATACAAATGTCATTGTTTGAACATTATGATGAGGTACACACCACTTTATCCTTGTTGTTAATACAAATGTCATTGTTTGAACATTATGATGATGTACACACCACTCTATCCTTGTTAATACAAATGTCATTGTTTGAACATTATGATGAGGTACACACCACTTTATCCTTGTTGTTAATACAAATGTCATTGTTTGAACATTATGATGATGTACACACCACTTTATCCTTGTTGTTAATACAAATGTCATTGTTTGAACATTATGATGATGTACACACCACTTTATCCTTGTTGTTAATACAAATGTCATTGTTTGAACATTATGATGATGTACACACCACTTTATCCTTGTTGTTAATACAAATGTCATTGTTTGAACATTATGATGATGTACACACCACTCTATCCTTGTTGTTAATACAAATGTCATTGTTTGAACATTATGATGATGTACACACCACTTTATCCTTGTTGTTAATACAAATGTCATTGTTTGAACATTATGATGAGGTACACACCACTCTATCCTTGTTGTTAATACAAATGTCATTGTTTGAACATTATGATGATGTACACACCACTCTATCCTTGTTGTTAATACAAATGTCATTGTTTGAACATTATGATGAGGTACACACCACTTTATCCTTGTTGTTAATACAAATGTCATTGTTTGAACATTGTGATGAGGTACACACCACTCTATCCTTGTTGTTAATACAAATGTCATTGTTTGAACATTATGATGATGTACGCACCACTCTCCTTGTTGTTAATACAAATGTCATTGTTTGAACATTATGATGAGGTACACACCACTTTATCCTTGTTGTTAATACAAATGTCATTGTTTGAACATTATGATGATGTACACACCACTTTATCCTTGTTGTTAATACAAATGTCATTGTTTGAACATTATGATGAGGTACACACCACTTTATCCTTGTTGTTAATACAAATGTCATTGTTTGAACATTATGATGATGTACACACCACTTTATCCTTGTTGTTAATACAAATGTTATTGTTTGAACATTATGATGAGGTACACACCACTTTATCCTTGTTGATAATACAAATGTTATTGTTTGAACATTATGATGATGTACACACCACTTTATCCTTGTTGTTAATACAAATGTCATTGTTTGAACATTATGATGATGTACGCACCACTCTCCTTGTTGTTAATACAAATGTCATTGTTTGAACATTATGATGAGGTACGCACCACTTTATCCTTGTTGTTGTTTTTGGCGTCACGTTTTGGTGCGCCATTCTTCCCTCCCCTCATCTTCACGCTGTCTGTACACCGAAAAGTAACCAAATACATGGAATCAAGGCATGTCTGTACACTGAAAACACACCAAATAAATTACGATGCATCCTATGAGGGCGCATTAACATTAATCACACTACACATCATGTATAATACTTCATTTGTGATCCAAATGTTTTTTTCAAATAAAACTTTTTTCATGTAAGTCTTCATCTTCTTCATGAAAAAAGTGGAAAGGTTGGCAGGTCTGTCAGTGTGTGATGAAAAACTACTAAGCATGTTCTACCGCTTCAGAAACAATAGGCCTTTCCGGAAAGTACCGTACCATTTACTCCCGTTATGAATATAAGAGGGTTAACCCTTTCACTGCCAAAGAAAAATGGAGAAATTATCGATTTTCTTATTATAACATTTTGAAAGAGAACTGTTAGACACATTCTAGAAAATTTTCTAGAGCTATATCTTTCATGGCTTGTCTAAAACCCAAAACCATCATTCCAGGACTATGACATCAAAAGTTATAATAAATAATAATAATAACAATTAATAATGCTAATATAGCGCATAATCTTGCTAAGCAACTCAATGCGCTTCTCACTCACCATTCGTACAAACATTTCTAACAGACTGGTTCACGTATCCTCACCATACATCTCTATGAAAATGAATACATTAGAGAATGCATTGCATATAATCATAACACAACACACTAACACCCACCTCCCCTCAACCACCCCCACCCCATCCCAACCATCCCTCTGACCCCCTTCCCATCCACCCTATTCCCACCCCCGCCCCTCTACTCCCCACCCCCACCCCATACACACACGCGCACGCATTAACCTCATACTCAACGTCAATGAGCTGGAAGACAAGAGTGGGGAAAGGATCATAGACTTTACAGAGAGAAAGCTTTCCTGAAAAAGTGGGTTTTTAGTTGGGACTTGAATGAAGGAAAAGTGGACTGGCTACGGGTATGGTCAGGGAGAGAATTCCAAATGCTTGGTGCAACGAAGCTATGACATGATCAATGACATGACACAGCCCATAGCTGACAAGGCCGGCAGTGAAGGGGTCAAAGAAACGTGCATTGCAGGACCGGGGAGCACTCACAGGGGGCAGGCAGTGAAGGGGTTAAAGAAACGTGCACTGCAGGACAGGGAGCACTGACAGGGGGCAGGCAGTGAAGGGGTTAAAGAAACGTGCACTGCAGGACAGGAAGCACTGACAGGGGGCAGGCAGTGAAGGGGTTAAAGAAAGGTGCACTGCAGGACAGGGAGCACTGACAGGGGGCAGGCAGTGAAGGGGTTAAAGAAAGGTGCACTGCAGGACAGGGAGCACTGACCAAAGGCGTCGTTAAAGGCTTCCTCTGCATCTTCCTCATCAGCCGCATCCAGCAGGGGGGAAAAAGCGTACCTGGCAGAGAACAAACATAATATTAGTATAACATATCAGTATATAATAGTACAGTGGAACCTCCCTCAGACCTGTTTACCCCCAACACAAGACTTGAGTAGCCTAGATAGCTGAAATGAGTAGTTTGGGTGCAAAATGTGCAGTTTTATTAATTAAACCATCAAACAATGTTCACTGAAAATGAGTAATTAGAGCATTATTTTCAGTTTTGAAGAGTAGTAGAGGTCCAAATTGAGTAGAATACTACCCGAAAAGAGTCGAGTAAACAGGTCTGCTCCCTTATCAGACCTTAAAAAAATCATCCCAAATTAGGTCTTAAATGGAAGAGTTGTATAAGGGAGGTAATGTTAATACTTACAAAGAAGGGCAATGTCTCAGAGAAGTAGATCTTAAAAGGGAGGGAGTCTTATAATGGGGGGTCTTATAAAGGAGGTTCCACTGTACATCATTATATCATACAACATAATAAAGCTAACATGTATGAGTAGTTTACTTTCAGGTTGAGTGAAAAGGAGGTTAAGATCTTCTTCATTATGCCAGCATCATCATAATCTTCATAATGCAAACGCAATATATCGGTCTACCTCTTCTTAAGCAAGATTCAGCCGTGGGGAAAAGGTGTACCTGACATTGAAACAAACGTAATATCAGTATCATCATAATGCAAATACAATACAACACAGTCGTCCACACTAGCAAGAAACAACAGGGGGGAAAGGCGTACCTGATGATGACACAAACATCCCCACTATCAATCCTATCAATAACACAACAGTGAAACATGATAACAACAGGGGAGGAAACGTGTGTCTCACGATGACACAAACATAATCACTATCAATGACATCAGGTACGTGATAGAACAAATGTGACGATGACGATGATGATGATGAGGATGAAGATGACAATAATTACCTCTCGTTGTTAGTGGAGGGTCTCCACAGTATGATGATGTAATGGTGATGATGATGATGATGGTGATGATGATGATGACAATGATGATGATGATGACAATCATGATGATGACAATGATGATGATGATGATGATGATGATGATGATGATGATGATGATGGTGATGATAATGATGACAATGATGATGATGGTGATGATAATGATGATGATGGTGACAATGATGATAATGATGATGATGTTGACAATGATGATAATAATTACCTTTGGTTATTGATGGAGGGTCTCCACAACATGATGATGACAATCATTACCTCTGGTTATTGATGGAGGGTCTCCACAACATGATGATGATGATGATGACAATCATTACCTCTGGTTATTGATGGAGGGTCTCCACAACATGATGATGATGATGATGATGACAATCATTACCTCTGGTTATTGATGGAGGGTCTCCACAACATGATGATGATGATGACGATGATGATGACAATCATTACCTCTGGTTATTGATGGAGGGTCTCCACAACATGATGATGATGATGACGATGATGGTGATCATGATGATGATGATGATGACAATCATTACCTCTGGTTATTGATGGAGGGTCTCCACAACATGATGATGATGACGATGATGGTGACGATGATGATGATGATGACAATCATTACCTCTGGTTATTGATGGAGGGTCTCCACAATATGATGATGATGACGATGATGATGATGATAATGATGATGATGATGATGATGATGAAGACAATAATTACCTCTGGTTATTGATGGAGGGTCTCCACAGCATCATGATGACGATGATGATGATGATGATGATGATGATAACAATTACCTCTGGTTATTGATTGATGGTCTCCACAGCATCATGATGATGACGATGATGATGATGATGATAACAATTACCTCTGGTTATTGATTGATGGTCTCCACAGCATCATGATGATGACGACGATGATGATGAAGACAATAATTACCTCTGGTTATTGATGGAGGGTCTCCACAGCATCATGATGACGATGATGATGATGATGATGATGATAACAATTACCTCTGGTTATTGATTGATGGTCTCCACAGCATCATGATGATGAACAGCAGGACCACAAACAGCACATGCCAGAACGCCTCGTCCACCCACAGCTGACCCCAGTCCTGAAATAATAATAACAATAATAGTATGTAACAACAGTAAGGAACAAGAAAGCATAGACCAAATTATCTTGCCTCAAAACAGTGGTCTTAATTAGATGTCCTTGGTGCAAACTAACCCTAGCATCTTTCTTATTGCCACCAAAAGCTCCCCCCATGGGGATATCGAGGGGGAAGGGGGGGGATGTCATTCAGTACAAATAGTTCCCCCATCTTCTGGTAGGCACCTCTGCAATAGTGTCATTGTGAAGCATGCATGCAGAACTGCTAGCAGTCCTTCAAGGCATCACCAAAAATGACAATGTTAAAGCAGCAACAGAAAGAAGAGGAAGAAGAAGAGGAAGAGGAAGAGGAAGAAGAAGACAAAGAAGAAGCAGAAAAAGAAGAAGCATAGGAAGAGAAGAAGAAGAAGAAGAAGAAGAAGAAGAGAAGATGAAGGCGAAGATTGATATATTTGGGTTACAAAAAAAGTAGGCACATTGAAGGCCTTTTTACATTTCTTCAATGTAAGAAGAAGAAGAAGGAGAAGACGATGAAGACGAAGAAGAGAAAGAAAGCAAAGAAGAAGGTGAATAAGAAGAAGACGATGAAGACGAAGAAGATGAAGAAGAGAAAGAAAGCAAAGAAGAAGAAGAAGAAGACGACGATGAAGACGAAGAAGAAGAAGGTGAATAAGAAGAAGACGATGAAGACGAAGAAGAAGATGATGAAGAAGAAGAAGAAGAGAAGAAGAAGAAGAAGACGATGAAGACGAAGAAGAAGATGATGAAGAAGAAGAAGAAGAGAAAAAGAAGAAGAAGACGATGAAGACGAAGAAGAAGAAGAAGAAGATGATGAAGAAGAAGAGAAGAAGAAGACGAAAGAAGAAGAAGTATTGATCTTACCATGACACACTCCCTGAACTTGTGCTGAGTGAGGAACCATACCATGTAGGCTACTGAGGCTGTGAACACACACACGCACATACAAACATGAATGCATACATGCACACATGCGCACACACACACACACACTCAAAGAGTAACACATACACAGTTGCACGCACATGTGCGCACACACTCACTCAAGAGGCATGGATACATGCACACACACATACACATGATACAGGAAATCAAATATGCAGACTAAAGATGATAAAATGCATACATGCTTCAAATCATGCTTAAAATTTTTCATTATTCATATTTCTTTAGATGTAGGAAGATTTCTGTTCAAATAAAAGTACACAGAAAAAAATTTGATGTTATGTTTATTTACATGTATATAACTTGTGCAGCATTTTAATCTGTATGCTACCTACATTTACAGTGGAACCTCTATTATGACCTTGAAAAATCAGCCTTAAAAAGTCTTACTAGGGAAGTGGATACTCAGTAGTCCGGATATGAAGGGGGGAAGTAGTCTGGATATGAAGGGGGAAAATGGGTGAATTTTTGGGGGGTCACATTTTAGAGGGAGTCTTATTATAGAAGGTCTTAATAGGGAGGTTCAACTGTACTTAATTTACATCTGATTCAGCACCTTAACCAAGAGACCTTTGGTAAAATTCTGGACAGCCTGACCAGAATCCACATAATGTGTCAATCTGTATCATTCATATTATTTGCATCATCGTGATCAGCATATTATTAACGAGAACAGAACATTCAATGTTACAATTGTTGTTGTTGCCTATCTGTTATTCTCGACATGACTGCCAGATAGCAGAGGGGGCAGCTGCTATTCCGGCGGGCTGGGCTACAATGTTTATAGTGGAGAAACCTTGCCCAGGGTACATCCCCACTCTCTCGGCCAAAGGGATTTGAGGCCAACCAGTCCCTTTCGCTGTAGCCAACCAATACTAATCATATTGTAATTACCAAAGCTAATTTATGTTCATTACCAATGCTAATTTATGTTCATTACCAATGCTAATCTATGTTCATTACCAATGGTAATTTATGTTCATTACCAATGCTAATTTATGTTAATGCAGTCTTACCCAGCACATTGAAGATGAGGGCGTTGGTGAAATGTCGGTACAGAGTCAGTTTGACGACGTTTCGTCGCAGGCGCAGGGTGCGCGTGGTTTGGATCAGACTGGAGAAGATGTGCCATTGGTCAAGGAGACAACGGCAGTAAATGAAATCGACACTGTTCACTGGTCGGAGTCAACAGAATTCAAGTGAATCTAGTGGGCAGGCAAAGACTGCCAAAATAAAGGGGCAGACCCACTGCACACAGTTCAATCCCAATGCCATTCGACTGACATTTGTGAGGCATGATTCTTGTGACATTGTACTGTCAGAATGAATCTGATGAAATCCTACTACCGTAAAAACTGGACTATAAGACGCACCTGTATATAAGCCGCATCCCTTAAATTGACAAAATATTAGGTATTCATTCACATATAAGCCGCACCAGTTTATAAGCCGCAGAGAAAATTGTATGTGCACAAAGCAACACAAATATATATATAGACATTTCCCTATCAGAACACGAGTATTTAATGTTCTCAGACACTTTAAACATGAGATTTATTGATTACCAAAACCAGATTTGAGTCTAAAGAAGCTCAGAATAGGCTGAAGAATCTGGCCAGAAACAGATGTAATCATACTGATAAATGTAGAAAGAGAAAAAACAACACAAATAAGCCGCATCAGTCTATAAGCCGCATGGGTCAAAGTTGAGGAAAAAAGTAGCAGCTTATACTTATAGTCCGCATTTTACGGTAGTTTTGTTCACTATATTTGTAGTCTCCTGTACACGAATCTGCTGAAATATCTGTATCTTTGTATCAGACATGTTATTTGATTCATCTTTGGGGTCTACTTGAGTACAGTGAACGAAAATAGTAGAATTATTTTCAGATGGAAGGATTTCACGTGAATCATGAGCCACAGACATCGTCACAATCGGATTGCATTGGGATTGAATTGTATGCAGCGAGTGGACCCCTTACAGTTTCAGCTGGATCTCTTAGCCTTTGGCTGCGCAGCAAATTGAGTTTTATTCAAGTTACCATCAGTTAGGTCAGTTGCAAACAAATTTCGTTAACACACACATCATTCATCACTCAATGTTACAGTATGAATCAAAGGTTTTGATGTTTATGCGTTGTATCATTTTTCTATATTTAAAAAACAACAAACGAACAACTACATGACAAGTGTAAAGTGATGTTATTTTATTCACAAGATACTTGTTTGTATCATTTATGCATTGGACTGTAGAGGGGAAGTATTGTTTTTTTGATCTTGTTGATGTTTTTGCTTCTTTTGTTGCCTGCTTTTTGCTCCTTTTCCTTCCCCCCCCCCCCCCCCCCCCTTGCAAAGAAGGTTCTCTTTTCTCCAATGATTTGCACATTCAAACAAAAATTAATGCAAACATCATCAAAAAGTATGAATAGCTTATTAACAATCCAACTATGCCATAACATCGACAATTGAGCAAATAGGCATAGTGTTTACATATGCATACTTCATCTTTTTCATGTACAAACATAATACCTACAAATCAAAGTCTACAAGGATACATTACATGCTAATAGGGGTTTATTTTACATTTATATACCCACTCACCCATTGCCCCCCCCCCCCCCCCCCCCCCCATCATTCTCACTCTCTTTATTCATACAAGTAATTATTTTCGCTGTCAGATCAACAGAACAGGTTGTGATATAATAATAGTATGCCTTTTCCTATATTTGCTGTTTTCTTGTTTGTCTATGTCGATAAAGGCGCATTCTCGCCGAAATACCCAGTAGTTTTGCTTTGTCTCTTGTGAACAAAATAACGTCACTTTACTTCTTCTTCTTCTGCGTTCCCAGGCCATAAGGCCATAATGGGTAAGGTCACTTTACATTTGTCGTGTAGTTGTTTGTTTGTTGTATGTTCCAGTGACGTTGCAGTCTGTTTCAGTTGTTTTGTTGTTGTATGTTCCAGTGACGTTGCAGTCTGTTTCAGTTGTTTTGTTGTTGTATGTTGCAGTGACGTTGCAGTCTGTTTCAGTTGTTGTGTTGTTGTATGTTCCAGTGACGTTGCAGTCTGTTTCAGTTGTTTGTTTGTTGTATGTTCCACTGACGTTGCAGTCTGTTTCAGTTGTTTGGTTGTATGTTCCACTGACGTTGCAGTCTGTTTCAGT
This sequence comes from Phymorhynchus buccinoides, assembly GCA_017654935.2. Lineage (NCBI taxonomy): Eukaryota > Metazoa > Mollusca > Gastropoda > Neogastropoda > Raphitomidae > Phymorhynchus > Phymorhynchus buccinoides. The sequence continues at coordinate 61,776,755 of CM065684.1, forward strand.
TGTTTGGTTGTTGTATGTTCCAGTGACGTTGCAGTCTGTTTCAGTTGTTTTGTTGTTGTATGTTCCAGTGACGTTGCAGTCTGTTTCAGTTGTTTTGTTGTTTGTATGTTCCAGTGACGTTGCAGTCTGTTTCAGTTGTTTTGTTGTTGTATGTTCCAGTGACGTTGCAGTCTGTTTCAGTTGTTTGGTTGTTGTATGTTCCAGTGACGTTGCAGTCTGTTTCAGTTGTTTGGTTGTTGTATGTTCCAGTGACGTTGCAGTCTGTTTCAGTTGTTTGGTTGTTGTATGTTCCAGTGACGTTGCAGTCTGTTTCAGTTGTTTTGTTGTTGTATGTTGCAGTGACGTTGCAGTCTGTTTCAGTTGTTTGGTTGTTGTATGTTCCAGTGACGTTGCAGTCTGTTTCAGTTGTTTGGTTGTTGTATGTTCCAGTGACGTTGCAGTCTGTTTCAGTTGTTTGGTTGTTGTATGTTCCAGTGACGTTGCAGTCTGTTTCAGTTGTTTGGTTGTTGTATGTTCCAGTGACGTTGCAGTCTGTTTCAGTTGTTTTGTTGTTGTATGTTCCAGTGACGTTGCAGTCTGTTTCAGTTGTTTTGTTGTTGTATGTTCCAGTGACGTTGCAGTCTGTTTCAGTTGTTTTATATTTAAAAACAAATGAAGAGGCAGATGTTTTTCTGGTCCTAAAATTTATCCATATTACCTACCTACTTTCAAAATACAGGCCAACATTAATGTGTTAATGACTCTTACAATTAAAAGACGGACTGACTGCAGAACGTTCATTTCAACTTAAATTTTCGACGTTAGGAAGCTGCTAGGTAGACTAACAGGATTTGAATCAGTCAGCAATTATCAGTTGCTATGGCAAATAAAGGGGAGAGTTAAAAAGTGAAGGTCAAACAAAAGGTCAAGGATATCCACCAACAGATGACGGCATCTACAACAGCCAATGGGACGGCTGCGTACAGGAACTGATGGGATTGGTCCACTTTACTCTGTAATCATATGGTAATGAGACGGTAATTTATTACCACCACAGCCAATGGGACGGCAGAGTACAGAAACTGATGGGATTGTTCCACTTTAGACTGCAACAGTAATCATATGATAATCGCCTTGGCCTAAGGCTGTGTCAGACCAATTGACATCGGCTAGAACACCAAGGCTACATCAAAATGTTGCTATGTTCTGCATAGTTATGAGGGGATTGTCTTTAGCCATGACAAGCTCCTAGCATAACATCATCAGTCTCCAGAATCCCCCGAAGACGGAGTGTGGCTGCCCACGTGGCAGGATAATCAAAAACGGTCACACACGTAATGTTCTCATCCCTAGCTGATTTCATTTGTACCATAGTGTTCAAGTGCTTCGGCTGTTGGAATGATCCCTGGAGTCTTTTAGCCAGGTTACATCAACATATTATTATGATATGGTAATGAGATGGTAATCGCAACTTGTAATCACATTAAAAAAACACAACTATGCATGAAAATAAACCACACAGAGGATTATAATAAAGACACTGTTGTAGAATAGATATACACAGACACCCCAAAACAAAGGCAAACTCGCAAAAAGTACACCTGTTTAATTCTTCATTTTCGTTTGACAAATGGCTCCCATCTAGAACTCCTCTTCTTCTTCTGCGTTCCCAGGCAATAATGGGTCAGGTACGTATGTGTCCGGTTTTCATTTTTAACTGGTCTTCCCGCTGCATACAGCCAACGCATTTTGATTTTGGAGGAGCTCAAAGGACAACAGAAGTTTTGGGGAAAAAAGGCAGGAGAATGGCCCAATAACTCAGAAAGACAGCAGATGACAGAAAGCAAAGGGAAAAGGCAGAGTCAAAGAGAGAGACAGATTAGAGGAAGTTACAAGCACAGAACTTCCAGTCGGTACAGAGTCAGACTGTACTTGGATGGATCATGGGGAAACTGTTCGTACATAGGTGGGGAAACTGTTCGTACGAAAGACACCCCCCCCCCCCTTCCTGGTATCCCCATGAGGAGAGATCATGGAGGTGGTGGGGTTGTCCAGCTCCCCGCATGGAGGCATGAGGCATCCATCCATTGCCCCATGTAGACCTCAAAGGCAAAAAAATAAGGAGGGGAGGGAAAGGATAGAGGAAGGGGGGGGGGGGGGAGAAAGAGGGGAGGGAAGAAAAAGAGAGAAATCAATTCATACAAGGTGCAAAAATGTATTTTTCAACTGGAGACAAGATGAAGATCATTTCTTGAAAAATACAATACATCACCACACAATGCAACGCAATACAGTGGAACATCCCCTATCAGACCTTCAAAAATCATCCATAATGAGGTCTTATGTGGGAGGGGTCTTATAGGGGAGGTAATTTTAATACTTACAAAGAAGAGCAATGTCTCAGAGAAGTAGGTCTTATATGGGAGGGAGTCTTACAATGGGAGGTCTTATAAGGGAGATTCCACTGTACAACACAATACCCATCCACTCACGGAGGTAGCTCTCATGTATCCCTCAATGGCAGAAAAGACGAAGAACATTCCTCCGACAAATAAAACTTTGTGGAACGTCTGGCCTAGCCGAGGTCTGCAGATAACAAAATAATAATAATAATAATGATGACATTAAAATAAGAATCTGTACACATCAACATAGATCATTCCTACAACAAATAATACTTTGTAGAATGTTTGACAAAGCCGAGGTCTGCATAAAATATACCGTGTTTTTTTCTTTTACTATAAGGCGATACTTTTCCCCAGACTAAGACCCACATAGCATGCCCTATAACATGACTAATAACATAGTAAGAAAATAGAATAACAAAATCTAAATTTTGTGCACATTTTGGGGGTGCGCCTCATACTCCGAATATGGTATATTTTCTTAAATTCTAAATGCATATCCACACACAAGTTTTTTTCCAACTGAGTGGGTTTGTGAAACGTCTGATCTAGGCAAAGGTCTGTGCTTGGCACAGTAACAAAACAATACAGTAACTTCTTCTTCTTTTGCGTTCCCAGGTGATATGGCCATAATGGGTAAGGTACGTATGTGTCTGGTTTTCAGTTTTCACCGGATTTCCCGCTGCATTCAGCCGACATATTTCTATTTCGGAGGAGCTCAAAGAAGAACATGAGAATGGGCCAATAAGGCAGAAAAGTTGTAAATGATAGAAAAGGAAAAGGCAGAGTCAAAGAGAGTGATAGATTAGAGGAAGCTACAAGCACAGAACTTCCAGAAGGTGGGGGAACTATTTGTAAAAAAAACGGTATTCTCATGGGGAAGTCTGTCTGTCTGACACTGTCTCTTTCACTGTCTGTCTGCCATTCTGTCCATACACACATCCACTCACTTGACAAAGCTCAAGCTGACAATGATGACCAGCACATGAGCCAGTTTGTCTGTCTTGCTGACTGTCTGTAAGTAAGTCTGACTGTCTCTCTCTCTCTCTCTCTATCTGTCTGTCTCTCTCTCTCACTGTCTGTCTGTAAGTCTCTCTATCTCCCTGTGTCTGTCTCTCTCACTGTCTGTCTGACTGATTGTCTCTCTGTCTGTCTGTAAGTCTGTCTCTCTCTCTCTCTGTATGTCTGTCTCTCTCACTGTCTGTCTGTCAGAATGTCAGTTTCTCTCTCTCTGTCTCTCTGTGTGCATGAATGTCTGTCTGACTGACTGTCTCTCTGTCTCACTGACAGTCTGTAAGTCAGTCAGTCAGTCTGTGGTTCTGTCCACAGGGACACATCGACTCACTTGACAATGCCGAAGCCCAGGCTGACGATGATGACCAGCATGCGAGCCAGGGTGCGCTTACTGCAGGACACCCACTCCGCTAGCACCAGGGTGAAGCTGCCTGTCACACACAATGACAATAACGCATCCCTGTCTGTCGCTTCCGACAATGACTGCCACACAGCAGAGGGGGCAGCTGCCCGTCACACACAATGCCAATAACACACCCCTGTCTGTCGCTTCCGACAATGACTGCCACACAGCAGAGGGTGAAGCTGCCTGTCACACACAATGACAATAACGCATCCCTGTCTGTCGCTTCCGACAATGACTGCCACACAGCAGAGGGTGAAGCTGCCTGTCACACACAATGACAATAACGCATCCCTGTCTGTCACTTCCGACAATGACTGCCACACAGCAGAGGGTGAAGCTGCCTGTCACACACAATGACAATAACGCATCCCTGTCTGTCGCTTCCGACAATGACTGCCACACAGCAGAGGGGGCAGCTGCCTGTCACACACAATGCCAATAACGCACCCCTGTCTGTCACTTCCGACAATGACTGCCACACAGCAGAGGGGGCAGCTGCCTGTCACACACAATGCCAATAACGCACCCCTGTCTGTCACTTCCGACAATGACTGCCACACAGCAGAGGGGGCAGCTGCCTGTCACACACAATGCCAATAACGCACCCCTGTCTGTCACTTCCGACAATGACTGCCACACAGCAGAGGGGGCAGCTGCCTGTCACACACAATGCCAATAACGCACCCCTGTCTGTCACTTCCGACAATGACTGCCACACAGCAGAGGGGGCAGCTGCCTGTCACACACAATGCCAATAACGCACCCCTGTCTGTCACTTCCGACAATGACTGCCACACAGCAGAGGGGGCAGCTGCCTGTCACACACAATGCCAATAACGCACCCCTGTCTGTCACTTCCGACAATGACTGCCACACAGCAGAGGGGGCAGCTGCCTATCACACACAATGCCAATAACGCACCCCTGTCTGTCACTTCCGACTATGACTGCCACACAGCAGAGGGGGCAGCTGCTATTCCGGCAAGCTGGGCTAAAATTTGTTTATAGTATTTGAAAATGCTAAAAAAAAAAAGGTTCAATTAAAAAAAATTGTTTCTAGTGGAGAAGCCTTGCCCATGGTACACCCCCACTCTCTCAGCCAAAGGGGTTTGAGGACAGTTGTTCCAAAGTTCCATGAAAAAGAAATTAAAAACCAAGAAAAACAACATCAAGCTGAAAAACTTCTTCTTCTGCTTTCCCAGGCCATATGGCCATAATGGGTAAGGCACATATGGGTCCGGTTTTCAGTTTTCACTGGTCTCCCCACTGCATTCAGCCGACACATTCCGATTTCGAAGGAACTCAAATAAGATTGCTTCGGAAAATGGCAGGAGAATGAGCCAATAAGTAAAACAAATGGTAGATGATAGTAAGAAAGGGTAAAGGTGGAGTCAAAGTGAGTGATAGATTTGAGGAAGTTGCTATCACACAACTTCCAGAAGGTGGGGGAGCTATTTGTACAGAAAGACACCACCCACCCCACCCCACCCTACCCCCCGGTATCCCCAGGGGGAGAGAACTGTTTCTGACCTGACTGTCCCGTTTTGTTGAGGTTTTCATATTCTCCAAAGAACACGGCTTTCTCCAGCATTCCTGGATTGACACACAATACAGTATGCACATTAGTTTCTACACAGTACTGTACTCAAAATAGACCCCAAAAGTCCACAGTTTAGTCTCTCTCTCTCTCTCTCTCTCTCTCTCTCTCTCTCTCTCTCTCTCTCGGTTGGACGCATGTATGCCCGCACAAGTATTAACAATTATACCTGTGCGTATGTAATTCTATAAATTCGTATTTCAACCTGTCTTTATCATAATACCTGCTTTGCTACCTTTATGTTCAATTATGTATGTGTAATTTTATGCCTTGCCATGTTTGTATTCTATGTTCGTATATGTACAAAGGTGCTACCTTTATGTTCAAATCTGTATGTGTAATATCATGCCTTGCCATGTTTGTATTCTATGTTCGTATATGTACCAAGGACAGATTTGAAGACTAGGCGTTGCCTAAAATCTTTATCCTTGAAAAATAAAGTTCAAGTTTTCAAGTTTTCAAGTTTCTCTCTCTCGGACATGGTGAAAAAAAGTATTGTTGCTTATCCATTTATCCTCATTAAAAAAATTCAGTTCAATTATCTCTCTCTCTCTCTCTCTTTCTCTATTCTAGCTCTCTCTCTTTTCTACTAGTAGCTAAGAGCCAACCCTTACTCCATGCGGCTGTGTAAAGGTTGACTGGTTGTGGGCTGTCACAGGCCACTGCCCCCTTTCGTGAAGAATTGTTGCTTATCCATTTATCCCCATTAAAAAAATTCAATTCAATTCTCTCTCTCTCTCTTTCTCTCTCTCACTCTCTCTCCTCAATATGCAGAGCTTAGAAACGATTTGATTCCTGCCAAGTATCATAAGCGTCCATGAATGTTTAAATGTCTTGTTGCTTGAAGCTGAAAATACTACTGTTATGATGAATCTTGCACTTTTTGTCCACAAAGCTTTAGAACTTAGAAAGCTAAGTCTGTGCTCACGTCAACTCACTTGTAAAGGGCCAAGGCCTATGCAATAAACCATCGTGTCTCATGTCTTTCTCTCACCCAGTAGAATGACTCCCCCAATCCAGAATTGCACCCTCAGTAGATCCTGCCAGTTACACAAACAATCTCTCTCTGTCTCTCACTCTCTCTCACCCAGAAGAATGATCCCTCCAATCCAGAATTGCACTCTCAGTAGATCCTGCCAGTTACACACACAATCTCTCTGTCTCTCTCTCTGTCTCTCACTCTCTGTCTCTCCTACCTAACAGAATGATCCCTCCAATCCATAATTGCACCCTCAGTAGATCCTGCCAGTTACACACACAATCTCTCTGTCTCTCACTCTCTGTCTCTCCTACCTAACAGAATGACCCATCCAATCCAGAATTGCACCCTCAGTAGATCATACCAGCTATATGCACAATCTCTCTCTCTGTCTCTCACTCTCTCTCTCTCTGTCTCTCCCACCTAACAGAATGACTCCCCCAATCCAGAACTGCACTCTCAGCAGATCCTGCCAGTTACACACACAATCTCTCTGTCTCTTTTTCTGTCTCTCACTCTCTCTCTCTGTCTCTCCTACCTAACAGAATGACTCCCCCAATCCAGAATTGCACCCTCAGTAGATCCTGTCAGTTACAAACACAATATCTCTGTCTCTCTCTCTCTCTTGTGTTCACTCTCTCTCTCTCTGACTCTCTTATCTAACAGAATTACTCCCCCAATCCAGAATTGCACCCTCAGTAGATCCTGCCAATTACACACACAATCTCTCTGTCTCTCTCCCACCTAACAGAATGACCCCTCCAATCCAGAACTGCACTCTCAGCAGATCCTGCCAGTTACACACACAATCTCTCTGTCTCTCACTCTCTCTGTGCCTCTCCTACCTAATAGAATGACCCCTCCAACCTAGAACTGCACTCTCAGCAGATCCTGCCAGTTACACACACAATCTCTCTGTCTCTCACCTACCTAACAGAATGACCCCTCCAACCCAGAACTGCACTCTCAGCAGATCCTGCCAGTTGCACACACACAATCTCTCTCTCTCTGTGTCTCTCCCACCTAACAGAATGACCCCTCCAATCCAGAACTGCACTCTCAGCAGATCCTGCCAGTTACACACACAATCTCTCTGTCTCTCACTCTCTCTGTGTCTCTCTTACCTAACATAATGACCCCTCCAACCCAGAACTGCACTCTCAGCAGATCCTGCCAGTTGCAGGCGAGCAGAGCCAGCCAGACCACGCCAAAGGCTATGTAGATGAGACCCATCACTCCGTAAAACACCAACAGAGGGTAGTCCAGGGCAGAGATGTAGTTCTCCTTGCCGTAAAACGCACGGATGGTCACTGCAAAACACATACAGAGAGATAGTGATGGAGATAGAGATGAATAGATCAGACCCATGATGCCGTAAAACACTAACAACGAATAGTCCAGGGCCGAGATGTAGTTCTCCTTGCCATAGAATGCACGGATGGTCACTGCAAAACACATAGAGAGATAGAGATGGAGATAGAGATGAATAGATCAGACCCAGGATGCCGTAAAACACTAACAATGGATAGTCCGGGGTGAAGATGTAGTTCTCCTTGCCGTAAAATGCACGGATGGTCACTGCAAAACACATAGAGATAGAGTCAAAGCTAAAAATTCTGTATTATCTGGTTAAGAGAAATGACAGTGAGTGTGGTCTGATACAAGCACAGTACAAACAAGAAAACACATATCCATGCACACAAAATGAAAACAAAACAAAGGAAAAGAAAGGACAGCCGATCATGATTCACAAAATGTTGGACATATTTGAAGTCGATGCAAGCATCCTTCCCGACACATTGTAACCGCCCTCCGTCCCCCACCATTTCTTTCCTTGCATTCTTTCGTCCTTCCCTCCCTACTTCACTCAAATATATAAGAGTCAGAAAAGCTGAGAGATAGACATAGATATTCATCATGATGTAGATCAGACCCATGACACTGTAAAACATGTCAGTTGTAGGTTTGAATCATATGATGAACAGATAATTTCTATCAGTTTATAATAATACAATTCTTCATACTAACTAATCTTCTGCCTTAACCCTTTCACCGCCAAAGTCGCATTTTAGCACCACAGTGATTTAACACCTATGTCACTAAAAGGCATCAAATTAGGGGTCTATTATCCAAAGACCCTATTGTCTCAGTTTTGGGAAGTAAGGATAGACCTTTTTATATATGTCACAGAAGAATCCCCAATACTGCAGATGGATTTTGTTCTCTACCCAGGTAAAATTAATGGGACATTTTTGGCTGAAATATGGCTGGCGGTGAAAGGGTTAAACAGATAATTTCTGTCAGTTTATAATAATTACAATTTTTCATACTAACTAACCTTCTGCTTTAAACTCGGGCATGTCTGTCAAAGGCTTGAATCGGATGATGAACAGATAATTTCCGTCCGTCCAGGTCTTGGCAAATGGTTGATGGTCAATCTGAACAATTCACGTAATAATTACTGTATTTTTCAGTCTAAGGAACACCCCCAAAACTATAGACAAACTTCAGATGCTGTTATTGCACTTTCTTATGTGTGTGTGTGGTGTGTGTGTGTGTGTGTGTGTGTGTGTGTGTGTGTGTGTGGTGTGTGTGTGTGTGTGTGTGTGTGTGTGTGTGGTGTGTGTGTGTGTGTGTGTGTGTGTTTGTGTTTGTGTTTGCGTGTGTGTGTGTGTGTGTGTGTGTGTGTGTGTGCATGCGTGCGTACTGTGTGTGTGTCTTAGAACTAGATGATGGTTTAAATAAAGACTTTGACCCATTATAACAAGTCATTAGCTTGACCTTTTTTTTAAAGTAATTTTACTTTGCAAAAGAACACTCAAGCTAAAGTCAGTGACATAATTAAACCAATGAATTAAAGTAAAAAAAACAGCAGGGAGAAACATTATTCATTTCCTAAGACATCCGCATCCACTAATCCACAAATAACAAGGACATTGTTGCCTAGCACAAACCAACATAATACAGTCAGACCTCTGTTATAAGACCCTCCGTGAAAAGACCTCCTCTCAATTAAGACTGATTTTTATTTTTGGCACGGGTGAAATGCACCCTACTGTAATCTATGCATAAAACCGACCTCCCATCATAAGACCCCTCAAAATTAAGACGATTTCTTTTTTACTTTTTGGAAGTCCTGAAATAGAGGTTGGTCTGTACACAATTCAAAGTGCATTCAAAATGTTCTCTAGCACAAAGTCACCAAACCCGAAGTTGAACTTCAAACTTCAAATATTTTATTTTACAAGGAGAAGTTAGGCTGGGAATATAGTCATCCACTTAGGAAAAGAAAATTGCTTTCATATCCACAAAACTATACAAAGAGGCATGAATGTATGCACACACACACACAAGAACAAAAACAACATACAGTATTTACATGGCGCTAAATTTTGATAGAAATAAAATTGGAAGCGTGCGCACGCATGCACACACACACACACACACACACAGAGATAACAAAAACAATATACAGTATTTATATGGCGCTAAATCTTGATAGAAATAAAATTGGAAGCGCGTGCGCACACACACACAAACAAAAAAACCCACAAAATCAAACCTACCTTTTCCCCAAACATCTCCCAATTATCTTCATAATCATAGAATCCCGTCGAGGAATAATACGGCATCATCGTCGATGACATCCATTCCTTTTCCTTCTCCTCCAAATTGACCTTGGGCTCATTCCCGCCCGCAGGGGCCTGTACTGCGATGCTCCCAGCAATCGGTACACTATCCACTTTGGGAGGAGCATTTTGTGCCACCTGGGGAGGCGGCTTGGCAGTTTGTGCTGGAAAACAATCAACAAAATAATTACTAAATCACTGCCCAAGAATACTAGGGGGTCTTTTGTATAAATTCCCCCACCACTTTCTGGAAGTTCTGTGCTTGTAATGCCCTCTAATCTGTCACTCTTTGACTCAAGCCTTTTCCCATTACTTACTGTTGTCAACTATCTTTCTGTCTCATTGGTCCATTCTCGTGCATTTAAAAAAAAAGAATTCTTACAAAGATTTTCTCCAGTCGAAGACGGATATGCTGGGCCTAACAATTTCTTAGATCTAAGGCGCATAACAGCAGCATGACGCATATGCTGAAGACTGTCTGAGCAACTGAAGAAGAAGAAGAAGAAGAAGCCAAACAGTTAGATAAAGTATCAATCAAAGAAACATGAACTAAGCATACCAAATATCTAAATTTACACAGAACACAAATTATACAATCACACATGCCTAAGCATGCATGCACAGACATGCACACACAAACACATACACCATCCCACACACAGAGGTTCAATGTGTCTCACACACACATACACACACACACACACACACAGAGGTTCAATGTGTCTCACACACACACATACACCATCCCACACACAGAGGTTCAATGTGTCTCACACAAACACATACACCATCCCACACACAGAGGTTCAATGTGTCTCACACACACACATACACCATCCCACACACAGAGGTTCAATGTGTCTCACACACACACACACACACACACACACAGGGGCTATAATGCATTTAACACCATGTTCACTCTAACACACAGGCAAAAACATGTATTCATCTTTCAATTCTTTCATACATTATGTACCTAGAGGTTTGGCAGTTTGACCTTGAGGCTGTGCTGGTTGAACTTGAGGCTGTACTGGTTGACCTTGAGGCTTGGCTTGTTGATCTTGAGGCCTTGCAGTTTGACCTTGACCTTGTGCAGGGTTCGGATCCTTAGCTTGAGCAGCCTTCTGGTCCTGACTTTCAGTTTGAGCCGTTTTCACTTCGCCTTGACCCTGGCCTTGAGCTTGAGCTTGTCGTTTGCGCCGGGTGGCTCCCCCTGCTGGTGGTGACCCTGGGGCCGCCGCTGTCTGGAAGACAGCAGAGAAAACGACGGTGATTGAACACATGCCATAACTATACTATGGCTAAATGGATAGTCCACACCCCCATGGAGATACCGTGCAGGGTCTTTCGTACTAATAGTACCCCCACCTTCTGGAAGTTCTGTGCTTGTAACTTCCTCTAATCTGTCACTCTCTTTGACTCTGCCTTTCTTTTCCCTTTGCTTATTTTCATCTACTAATCATTCTGCTTTATTGGTCCATTCTCCTGCCTGGCTTTTTTCCTACAAACTCTGATTAAATTTGTTTTGAAAATCACACTGTACTCTACCTGTGACAATTTAGACACACAACGCTTCAACACAAACTGTACTCTACCTGTGATAATTTAGACACACAACGCTCCAACACAAACTGTACTCTACCTGTGGTAATTTAGACATACAACGCTCCAACACAAACTGTACTCTACCTGTGGCAATTTAGACACACAACGCTCCAACACAAACTGTATTCTACCTGTTGTAATTAAGACACACAACGCTCCAACACAAACTGTACTCTACCTGTTGTAATTTAGACACACAACGCTCCAACACAAACTGTACTCTACCTGTTGTAATTTAGACACACAACCCTCCAACACAAACTGTACTCTACCTGTGGCAATTTAGACACACAACGCTCCAACACAAACTGTACTCTACCTGTTGTAATTAAGACACACAACGCTCCAACACAAACTGTACTCTACCTGTGGCAATTTAGACACACAACCCTCCAACACAAACTGTACTCTACCTGTGGTAATTTAGACACACAACGCTCCAACACAAACTGTACTCTACCTGTGGCAATTTAGACACACAACCCTCCAACACAAACTGTACTCTACCTGTGATAATTTAGACACACAACCCTCCAACACAAACTGTACTCTACCTGTGGTAATTTAGACACACAACGCTCCAACACAAACTGTACTCTACCTGTGGCAATTTAGACACACAACCCTCCAACACAAACTGTACTCTACCTGTGATAATTTAGACACACAATGCTCCAACACAAACTGTACTCTACCTGTGATAATTTAGACACACAACCCTCCAACACAAACTGTACTCTACCTGTGGCAATTTAGACACACAACCCTCCAACACAAACTGTACTCTACCTGTGATAATTAAAACACACAACGCTCCAACACAAACTGTACTCTACCTGTGGTAATTTAGACACACAACGCTCCAACACAAACTGTACTCTACCTGTGGCAATTTAGACACACAACGCTCCAACACAAACTGTACTCTACCTGTGGCAATTTAGACACACAACGCTCCAACACAAACTGTACTCTACCTGTTGTAATTAAGACACACAACGCTCCAACACAAACTGTACTCTACCTGTTGTAATTTAGACACACAGACCTGTTTACCCTTATAATGAAAAACCCGGAATTTGCCACAAAAAAACCCGGAATTTGAGAACAAAAACCGGAATTCACATGATCTGTACACGACTCGCGATAAAGCGGTTTCTTCTTCTTCTCCTTTCCGCGAACATTGGCGTCGATTTTCAATATTGTGATGATTTCTTGGCTCAATTTCGCCAGAAACGTTTTATTAGTAAATTCAGTCACTAATTCTTAGTAAATTCTAGTATAAAACAAGCTGGAAAAAGCAAAATACCTGGAAATGTCCACGATCGGACAGAGAAAAATCATTCAGCCGCGGATCGGCGGATGCCAAGTTGCAACTCGGCGCCATCGCGATCAATTTTCACTTCATTTTCCGTTGAAAACTTCAAAATTCTCACATCATCGTATTTTCCAGTGATAATATAATCTAAATTGACTCATTTCAAGCCCTAATTACAATCTCTACCATTAAAAAAACTGCCTGGAAAGCTCTTCGAATCGACAGTAAAAGTCTGACCGCCATTTGCTCAGTCCCAAAATAGATCGACCAAAATAAAAACATTATTTCATCCCTTTAACCAATGAAAATGCAGCATTTAATGCATGTGACGTCAAGCACAACCCCTTTTCTGATGACGTAGTGTGTTAGGTACACGTTTCGGTCAACCCTTGCGTCTTTTACTACGAACGGAAACAAATAATAAACGGTTTTTCGAAATCCGGAATTTTCAGCGTTCACCCGGAATTTACTATTTTACCCGGAATTTTAGCAAATTTCCGGAATAATTCCGGTTAAACCAGAATGGTAAACAGGTCTGCACACACAACGCTCCAACACAAACTGTACTCTACCTGTGATAATTAAGACACACAACGCTCCAACACAAACTGTACTCTACCTGTGGCAATTTAGACACACAACCCTCCAACACAAACTGTACTCTACCTGTGGTAATTTAGACACACAACGCTCCAACACAAACTGTACTCTACCTGTGATAATTTAGACACACAACCCTCCAACACAAACTGTACTCTACCTGTGGTAATTTAGACACACAACGCTCCAACACAAACTGTACTCTACCTGTGGCAATTTAGACACACAACGCTCCAACACAAACTGTACTCTACCTCTGGCAACTGGGGCACTTTCCATCTCTGTGGCGCCCTGGTTTTGTTGCCCTGAAACAGACCATTTCCATCCATGTTGTTCTTTGAAAATGATGAATTGTACAATAAGGCCGGGTTCACATTAGACGTGAAAGTTCCGTACGGAAAACCCTAAATAAGTGGAAGAAAGAAGGATACAAGTTTACGCATAATGGTGAAATTCGGACAAGTGCGCAAATCTGTTCCCTTCTTTGTTTCACTTATTTATGGATTGCGCACGGGTTTCCGCATGGAATATCCGCTTATGTGTGTACACAGCCTAACTGTACAATAATAATTATTATATAAAACACTTCAAGTATTGAATTAGTCTGAAACATAAAACGTGAATTTTCAGTTTGTCTCACAACGACAAACCGATAGCAGAGAAAACAATCGCTATTCTAGAAAGCTGTGCGGGGAATGCCTTGCCAAGGGAACAAGATACATCCCCACTCTTTCAACCATGACCCTTTCATGACAGTCTCAATTGGGACGGTCTCCAGAGGCCAGCTAGGCCCCAAGACTGCGATGCTAAGAGCCAGGGCAGAGCTTTCTAGCTTAAAAGCAATGCTCTTTCATAGACTGATAAACAAATAAGCTGTGGAATGGCTCACTGTTCAATTTGAAAAGCCGCTAGTTACAGCACTCATCTTGCTATTGGCCTTAAAGGGGCACCCTGACGGATTAGTTTTTGTAAGAAACATGTTGAGATCACCAGGAAAACACCCTTTACAGAGATCGCAACACTCACTTCGCTCTGATTTCCTAGAAATCAAACCGTCAAATCGGCGATTCCTCCTTGCTGGAGGTGCAGATGCCTTCTCTTTTCTAATCGCCGCCTGAGTCGCTTAGACAAAAAAATAAAACATTCCACAACATAAGCCTTTTTAATTACAGTTTACCAAAAGGAGTTTCGCTCACAACAAAGGAATTAGCTCCAATTTTTTTTTGACTACACTACAAAGAAAAAAAAGCTTCAAACACTCTGAGTGTCCTCCACCCACCCCGTCCAAAATGGCTTCTCTCTCTGGCAACTCCGCTAAGGAGGAATCGCCGTTTTGACGGTTTGATTTCTAGGAAACCATAGCAAAGTGAGTGTTCCGATCCTTGAAAAGGCTGTCTTTATGGTGATCTTGACGTGTTTCTGCAAAACCTCATCCGTCAGGGTGTCCCTTTAAGCTTAGGCTAACGTTAATCAATAATACAGACCTTGTGTCACATCGCAATGCAACAGAGTAATGTACAAGTCTCTCGTTTGAAGTGCTCCTCCTAATGCAGCTAATGTGGTTTAACGCCTTAACACAACTCCACATTTATCAGGTTCAAGGTAAAGGTCAAGATGTGCCACCCCCCCTACATTTCTCGGTTAATTGTATTTTTCCGTGTTTGCCTTTCTTACCATACATAAAGGTGTATTTTAGGAACATTTTTAGCTAATAACCTTTTTGGAATACTAACCCTATCCCTAACCCTAGCCCTAACCCTAACCCTACCCCCCACCCTATAAGACGGAAAAACGCAACGAACCACAACTGTGACAAATCGCGGTGTACTGCAGTACATAGTGGGGGGTAGGGTTAGGGTTAGGGCTAGGGTTAGGGTTAGTATTCCAAAAAGGTTATTAGCTAAAAATGTTCCTAAAATACACCTCTATGTATGGTAAGAAAGGCAAAAACGTAAAAATATAATTAACCGAGAAATGTAGGGGGGGTGGCACATCTTTACCTTTACCAGGTTCAACAACATCGCCAAGCTAACAGGAAATTGCCTAGGAAGGATGAGGCTATTATGAAATGCAAGTTGCAATAGAATCCTGACTGGGTCTTCACCTTCTGTCAAAAGCGTGGACTACAGATAGGATCCTAAATCGTCATGGATGTAATTTTGTAGAAATTCTTCAGTCTTTTCCTCTGTATTTTTTTGGGGGCTTTAAAACGTGGGGCTTTAAAACGTCAAAAAGTGAGAGAACCAATTACTGTTTACAAGCCTGACAATATTGCGGTTTATATGATAACCTCTAGTTTGATACGCTGCTTATAGCACGCATAATGCTGGGTATATATCTCAGCAATTCTGTGATAAAATGTGACACAATTGTGAGAGGGCGAAGTGGGAATGCTTAGAATGTCGTGCACGTGCAAGTGAATGAATTCGGAATGATGGGAATGAACTCTGAGCGATCGGAAGTGTAATTGTGGAGAGCGTGCGTGAGAAAGCTGAGTCAGGCCCCGACTCCCAACAGAGAAAGCCAGATTTGATGTGATTGCGAATAAAGAGCAAAGCCGTCCGTCTCTTGGTCTTCGTGTGCTCGGTCATGTGCGAACTGCTCTCAACAACACTACACAATACAGCGTAATGCAATATAGCCTAAATCACCTCCAGTTTGAAGTGTTCCTCATAACATAAAATGTGACACAATATAGCGTAATGCAATATAGCCTAAATCACCTCCAGTTTGAAGTGTTCCTCATAACATAAAATGTGACACAATACAGCGTAATGCAATATAGCCTAAATCACCTCCAGTTTGAAGTGCTCCTCATAACAGGGCCGTTCCTGGTTGTCTCTCAACAGCTCTATGGTGTCATACGGCATTTTTTGGTACGTCACCGGGTTGTTCATAAAGCCTTCCAAGCTCTCCTGCACACACACATAGAAATCGTCATTAATCACACTGCTCTTAGTATCAATAAAAGAACAGGATTTTACGGACCATAAGGCACACCTGATTATAACTTTTTATAAGGCGCACCCCCACAAATTTAACTTAAAATTCAGATTTTGTTACTCTATTTTCTTAGTATATACAGTGGAACCTCCCTTATAAGACCTTCAAAAATCATCCTAAGTGAGGTCCTATAAGGGAGGGGTCTTGTAAGGGAGGTAGTTTTAATACATACAAAGAAGTGCAATGTCTCAGAGAAGTAGGTCTTATGTGGGAGGGAGTCTTATAATGGGAGGTCTTACTAGGGAGGTTCCACTGTATCAGTCACATTATAAGGTGCAGGGGTCTCAGTCTGGGAGAAAAGTATCGTCTTGTAGTCTGTAAAATACGGCAATCCATGATCAGCAAGTCCACAGTGTTCTGTGGCATGCATGTGCATGTCAGTGGATTGGTTAAACAGCTTTCGAAATAATGATGGAGATTAAAACAGCAATTTTTGTTAACGTGATTTCGTCGGTGATCATCCCAATACTCCATGGTGCAGATAATGATGGAAATGATGACGTTGATAGTGTTGGTGATGAGGATGATAACAATAATAATATAATGATATTGATGATAAAACCAACAATAATGAGCTGACCAAGATTTTCGTTAGCGTTGATTTCGTCGGTGATCATCATATATTCCATGGCGCAGATAATGATGGAATGATGACGTTGATAGTGTTGGTGATGAGGATGATAACAATAATAATATAATGATATTGATGATAAAACCAACAATAATGAGCTGACCAAGATTTTCGTTAGCGGTGATTTCGTCGGTGATCATCATATATTCCATGGCGCAGATAATGATGGAATGATGACGTTGATAGTGTTGGTGATGAGGATGATAACAATAATAATATAATGATATTGATGATAAAACCAACAATAATGAGCTGACCAAGATTTTCGTTAGCGTTGATTTGGTCGGTGATCATCATATACTCCATGGTGCAGATAATGATGGAATGATGACGTTGATAGTGTTGGTGATGAGGATGATAACAATAATAATATATTGATGAAACCAACAATAATGAACTGACCAGATTTGCATTAGCGTTGATTTCATCGGTGATCATCATATACTCCATGGCGCAGGGCGACAGACGCAGCAGCCATGACAGTTCAAAGGCGTCCAGATCGTGATTTGCTCCGCACGACAAGGACACTGGACAAAAACATCGTTACATTTGTCAATGTCATTTTCTTACCAACAACGCCACTGGAAAAATAGACAACATCGCTACCACTGTCAATATTATGCCCCTGCTGTTTGGAATACCCTCCCAGCTGATCTCCATCATGAACCAACTCTCTCTGGTTTCAAGGCTAAACTAAAGACCCACTTCTTTCAAAGCTTTGTAAGGTTTTTTTCATTCTTGAACTTATACCTAGGTGAATGAATGGGTGATGCTGCTTTGTGTTACTGCGTGTGTATCAGTGAATGGAAGCACCTTGAGTGTAAAATTATTATAGAAAGGCGCCATAGAAATGCTATCAATTATTATTATATTATTTTCATACCAACAAAGACACTGGATAAAAGTCAAAAGACAACATCATTACATTTGTGAATTTATTATTTTCATACTGACAGACACTGAGAAATAAATAAACAACATCGTTACATTTGTCAATTTATCATTTTCATATCAACAAAGACACCGGCAAACAGACAAAATTGTTACATTTGTCAATATCATTTTCACACCAAGTCAAATCAGATATAACAACAACAAAAAATGCCTTTATTGAAAACATTTGATATATCTAACGTAAATTAAAATGATCTAATGTATATATCTAACACAAATAAAGAAATGCGTTTTAGACGTGACTCTTTCTGGCCTAAGGAGCCAGGCATCGTCAAAGGACAAGAGGGTCTGAAATATCTGCTGGATAAAACATCACAGTTTCCCCCATTTGTTGTCTGAATGCCACAAACAAAGAAACCCTAGAAAAAGGCACCAGTCGAAAGGCTGGGAAAAGAAAACCTTCGCTTGTTGTAACATAAATTAATCTATGAAATTCATTTCATCGCCACTGTCACCTCTTGGCACCACAATGATTTAACACCCATGTGATGTCACTAAAAAGCATCGAATGAGGGTCTGTTAACCAATTATCCTATGTTCTTAATTTTGGGAGGTAAGGATAGGCCCTATTTTATGCATGACACAGCGGAATCCTCAGTGTTGCAGACGAAATCTTTTCTCTACCTAGGTAAGCTTTGTGGAAGTTTTGGCTGAAAAATGGTTGGCATTGAAAGGGTTAAGAATCCCATTGAAAATGTCTAGATGCATAAATACTGTACTTGCTGCCTACTTTGAAAACGTGATATTCATCCAAGATATATGCATGAATCCTGTTAATAATGAATGCATGCCAGTCTGTCATGTCCCACTAAAAGACTTCTAAATAGTAAAGGAGGCAGGCATTATTCTGGAAAGTTGGGCTGAAATTTGCTTATATTATGATGGAGAAGCCTTGCCCTGGGTACATCTCCACTCTCTCGGCCAGAAGGATTTCAAAACAGTGTTGGGGAGGACCCCCAAAGAATGGATAATCAATGTGTGTCACTATAGGTAAAGCGTATGCAATTATCCCCCCCTCAGTCAACATTAGTTACCTGTCACTGTGATCTTGCTGTTCTTGAACATGTGTTTGGAGATAGCGGCAAACTGTCGCTCCTGAAATGCAACACGCATGCACGCACACACATATGCATGCACACACACACATGTGCACGCACGCGCATACACACATGCGCACGCACGCGCATACACACACACACACACACACACACACACACACACACACACACACACACACACACACACACACACACACACACACACACACACACACACACACACACTGATTAGAAATTGCAATAGGCTGAAAGGAAACTCAAAAGTTGACTGAAAACCATTAACCTCTTCCCTGCCTGCTACGAGATAGTCACATACTGTGACATAGTGTATGATGTAATTGATGATGCCATAACTTTTGATGTTATAGTCCTGGGATGGTGGTTTTTGGTTTAGATAAGCCAGGAAAGATATCTCGAGACCATTTTCTCAGATTGAGATCGACAGATTTGTTATGAACTTTATAATAAGAAAATCGATAGTTTCTCTGTGGCAGTGAAGGGGTTAAAAAAAATGTCCTTAAAACTTTGTCTCTCTTGTCTATCTCTGCCCCCCCCCCCCCCCCTTCACTCTTTTCTAATCTTACTCATTTTATCCCCCTTCCCTTCTATTATATTAGCATTGGTACTACAGTCAAACCACAATTTTACTTAAGACTTCCAAAAAGTCAGGAAAAACCGGTCTTCAATTGGAGGGTGGTGTCTTAAAAACGGAGGTCATTTTGATAGGAAGAGTTCAGCATCTGTTCCCAAGAAATCGGTCTTAAATGAGAGGTCTTTTAACGGAGGGTCTTATATTAGAGGTTTGACTGTACTACATAATCAATGTTTTATTAAGCCAAAAAGCAAAAGCATAAAATTTCCAAAACATTTTTTACAGCGGCAGATTTCTCCTTGTGACGGTCCAATGATTTTGGTGTCAGGTGCTTAGTACAGTGCAAGTACAGTGTACAAAACTCGAGCAAAGAAAAGTGGAGGGCCTTCTCAGGTCTCTGCTCATGTCACGGGCTGCAGCCTGCTGTCCCTGTGGAATTCATGTCTCCATTGATTTTCTTCATGAAAGGGGGCAGTAGCCTGTGACAGCCCACAACCAGTCAGCATGGAGAAAGGGTTGGCTCTTAGCTACTAGTAGAAAAGAGAGAGAGGGCGAGAGAAAGAGAGAGAGAGAGGGAGAGAGAGAGAGAGAGAGAGAGAGAGGGGGGGGGGGGGGCCTGTGACAGCCCACAACCAGTCAACCTTTACACAGCCGCATGGAGAAAGGGTTGGCTCTTAGCTACTAGTAGAAAAGAGAGAGAGGGAGAGAGAGAGAGAGAGGGGGGGGGCCTGTGACAGCCCACAACCAGTCAACCTTTACACAGCCGCATGGAGAAAGGGTTGGCTCTTAGCTACTAGTAGAAAAGAGGGAGAGGGAGACTCAGAGGGAGAGAGAGAGAGAGAGAGAGAGAGAGAGAGAGAGAGAGAGAGAGAGAGAGAGAGAGAGAGAGAGAGAGAGAGAGAGAGAGAGAGAGAGAGAGAGAGAGAGAGAGAGAGAGAGAGAGAGAGAGAGAGAGAGAGAGAGAGAGAGAGAGAGAGAGAGAGACAGACAAGACAGGCAGAACACTGAACACATAACAAATAATTAACATATTTATTTTCCAAGGATGAAGATTGCCTTTAAAGAAAGCCTATTCTTGCAATCTGTCTTTGGCTTGAGAGAGAGAGAGAGAGAGAGAGAGAGAGAGAGAGAGAGAGAGAGAGAGAGAGAGAGAGAGAGAGAGAGAGAGAGAGGAAGAGGGATGAAAGAAAAGAGGGAGAGAAATGGTGAAAGAAGAGGGCATGAGAGGGGGGGGGAACAAAGAAAACATAAGCCGGCCGTGGTGTAGTGGTTAGCGTCGCGGTCTACTGGCTGGGAAGTCTTGGGTTCAAATCCCATCAGAGGCGAGGGTTTTTTTCGGTCCTGGACCGACTCCTACCCAGAGTGAGTGGCTATGGCCTCAATGGGAAGACTGAAACTACACAGTCGAGTTTCATCCGCTTAACGGATGCGATTCTGAGTGTTGCTCTAATTGCAAGACCAACACTGCAGGTGTCTGTAGTTCTCGGGCCTGGTTAACGCCGGGATATCATTATGAAAGGAAGCGTAGAATACAACCCTGCCATGCAGTCTCAGACCGATACGGAACTCCATAGCATCATCATCATCGGCGCATTCGCCGAAATATCCAGTAGTTTTGCTTTGTCTCTTGTGAATAAAATAACGTCACTTTACACTTGTCGTTTAGTGGTTTGTTTGTTGTACATCGGCCTCATTTTCCATCAATCATAAAATTAAAAAATGTCTCAAATTCTGTGGCTTTGCATGCCCTGCTCTCATGGTGACCTCAGTTTCGGTTTCCAATCCAGTCTATGCCTTGGTACGTTCGGGTCAAAGTCATGGGGATCAGTGTGTTCTGGGAAGCTATCGGTGGACGGTCGTGGTGGCGCCCTCGGAGAAGGACCTCACTCACGCTGGCTCAGCAACTAAGAGAATATTGTCGTCAGTAGGGGGCTTAGTAGGTGGTGTCCTGAACAGGCTCCACTGAACTCCACCGAAGTGACTCAGCAGAAGTGCAGTGTCTCCTCGGTTGGTTGCCTCCTGACTGCCTAACATAGATTCGCTCTCCTTGGACTGCTGGTCTCAGATTCTGTGACTTGAACAAACCGGGGAGTAGCAGTGAATTGGGATTCGGAACGAGCGGCGTGGGAGCAACGCCACTTTACGGCCCAGAAGATGGGACAGCAAAACAAAAGAAAAAAAAGAAAACATAAGGACAAAGACTCTTTGTCCTTATGTTTTTCTTTTTTGTTTGAAAGAGGGGGAGGGGGGAGTTGTTTTAATATAGATCTGTGTATATATCTTTCCAGAAAAAAAGTGATTTCTGAATTTGTGGGATTTACTATTTAGACTTTTAGCTTCAATCCTCTTACTGTTTTTTAATAAGTTTCTGCAGTTGTGGCTGTTTAAATGTTATCAAATTAATATTCTATGTATATCCAGGCACCAATTCTGATACACACACAGAAAGCTATCCGCAGGACACCATGCCAGTGATTTTTTTTTCAAGTTTTGGTAAAGGTCAAGATGTGCCACCCCCCCCTACATTTCTCGGTTAGTTGTATTTTTCCGTTTTTGCCTTTCTTACCATACATAAAGCTGTATTTTAGGAACAGCTTTAGCTAATAATAACCTTTTTGGAATATTAACCCTATCCCTAACCCTAACCCCACCCTATATAAGACGGAAAAACGCAACAAACCACAACTGTGACAAATCGCGGTGTACTACAGTACATAGTGGGGGGTAGGGTTAGGTTTAGGGCTAGGGTTAGGGCTAGGGTTAGTATTCCAGAAAGGTTATTAGCTAAAAATGTTCCTAAAATACAGCTTTATGTATGGTAAGAAAGGCAAAAACGGAAAAATACAATTAACTGAGAAATGCAGGGGGGGTGGCACATCTTTACCTTTACCCAAGTTTTCAACTCACTGCAAGCAGTGCAACTCCTATCCCTTTCTCCAACTTTCCAAGTGAGGATAGGGTTAGATAGGGGTAGGGGTAGAATTGAACGGCCGGGAAAGGGATAGGGTTAGGATTAGTTAACAAAATCAAGACAAAAGGGCTGCTTGCTGTTGATGCCATCCAATGAAATTGCAAGTAGTTGGCATGGAGTCCTACAGATAGTTTCCTGTCCAATTCTGTCAAATTGAGTCGATATCCAGGCATCAATTCTATCAAATTGATAATCCAGCATCAATTCTATCAAATTGATAGTGTGTGTGTGTGTGTGTGTGTGTGTGTGTGTGTGTGTGTGTGTGTGTGTGTTGTGTGTATGTGTTCCAATTGAAATCACTTTATTATCTCTCAAGGAGAAAGTGAGTGCGTGTGTGTGTCTTCTTCTTCTTCTTCTTCGCAGTATGTAGCCACAATCCACATTGATTATTAATATTATGCCACAGAACCGGGGAGGTTCAACCACATACTTATGCTGGAAGAAAGTGCCAGGAGGCCAGAGAAGATTAAAGTAAGACTACTAAGAGAAGAGAGGACAGATTTAAAAAAAACCCACTAACTTGATGGAAATCTGCCAGGGGGGGGGGTGGGAGAGAGAGAGAGGAGAAGGGGGGATGGAAGGCTTTTGCTTGGTTGTTAGACTGATATAGTGATAACCCCTGAGTGGGACAACCAGTCACAGCAGGTGCAGCAGGCGGGTGTCCATTGAGGAACTTCCAGACTCCGGCTGCGAAACTCTCTGGAGTTCTGGCCTCCACTGCCGGTGCTGGCAGGTCATTCCACTCCTTGATTGTTTGTGGAAAGAAGGAGCTTTGACGGTACTGCATCCAACACTGGGGGATGAGGAGCTGTTTCAAGTGATCCCTACGTTGCCGCTCTGGCTGAGGCATGGCTTTGCTCCTGTTCACACTGACCATGCCATTAGGAGTATTTTATACAGCATGGCGAGTCTGGTGGCTTGTCGGCGTTGCTGCAGTGAATTCCATCTGAGAGTCAGTTGAAGAGGATCAAGAGTTTCTTCAGAGATCAAGTTTCTTCTTCTTCCACAATCAAAAATTAATGTATTTAAATACAATTATGATTAAGATGACAATGATAGTTCAAAAAGCGCCACAGCTATGCCAATCTGATTGATGAACAAAACCACAATAACAAACAATCAAAAGATAGGGCACATCAAGAGGCCGCGAGGCCTGGCTGCCCTGGAGATCTGACCTGACCAAGAGAAGCACACAGGGCTGAAATAATTTTACAGTTTTACTTTAGTGACTACATCTCAGTCTGTTACTGAGTTAGGAACTTAGGACCCTCTACAATTGACATTAGAGCAGACTCCTCTTTACTGTCATACTCATAGTGTGTGTGTGTGTGTGTGTGTGTGTGTGTGTGTGTGTGTGTGTGTGTGTGTGTGTTTCTTCTTCTTCTTTTTCTTCCATTTATATCCACAATCAACAATTTGATTTGTTGATACTGTTTGGTCGAGGTCCGAAGGTCGCAGACTCGCACACAGAACAAAAACAAATAAAAAACAACCCTAATCTACTGTGACCCAGCCAGCCAAGACCCGTTCAGCGGAAGCTCGGCAGGATGCTGAATCGGCAGGAACTGGA
The DNA here is from genome assembly GCA_017654935.2 of Phymorhynchus buccinoides. Taxonomy (NCBI): domain Eukaryota; kingdom Metazoa; phylum Mollusca; class Gastropoda; order Neogastropoda; family Raphitomidae; genus Phymorhynchus; species Phymorhynchus buccinoides. The sequence continues at coordinate 61,801,068 of CM065684.1, forward strand.
ACCCCTAGGCCTAAGCTGTGTGTGTGTGTGTGTGTGTGTGTGTGTGTGTGTGTGTGTGTGTGTGTGTGTGTGTGTGTGTGTGTGTGTGTGACTGAGAAACTCTATTGTGCTCTTGGATGTGGGTGATTGAGAAATTCTATCCTGCACTCATATCACTATCATATGTGGTGATATATTGAAAGCTTGGCCAACCATTGATTCAGACCAACACAAGTTTGGGTTGCTTATTAAATTAACAAGTTCAGGTTGGTGAGCAAGAATTGACAAATGAACCATTTATATAATGATTTGGTCTTGAAGTTATCTGATTCTGAATCAGCCAATTGAGGATTTGTCATGGACAGATGATCACACTCAGTGTCACTGTCACTGGTCTTCTTCTTCTTCTTAGCTGCAGCGTGGCCACAATCAACGACTGGTACCACCAGTGGTGGTCGTGTACTGAGGTACTTCCTTTGAAATCCGACTAGCACAGTTCTAAGGAATAGTGAAATGCTTCGAAACAGCAAATAAATACCTGGTTTAAATGAAAGGTCCATACTCCCTGCTCTGGATTGCCCACAACAACGGCTAAACACGCCAAAAAACAAATCCACCTCAGGTAGCAGTCGACGCCCGCCATTTTGTGTGACAACGCAAATTCACAATACCGCACATACGGTGGCTCCGCAGTATAACAGACAACGTCATATGTTGGGATAAAAATAAGATTTCCACAAAACAGATATCCAGAATAAGCAACAAATTAAAAACAAATGTTGATGTTTAACACCGGCGAAAATAACTGACTAGGTATGCCTAAATAATAATTTAAAGATTCAATTTTGTGAAAGGCGAGAGCGGAATGTGAGGGTGCCAAAGAGGCACGCAAGATTTCTGTCCCTTGTGTTATTGTTTTACTGCATCGTGATTGGTTGAAGCAGACGACATTATTCCCACTTTTTTTTTTTTTTTAATAATTAGAAACCCATTACCAAAATTTAATCTTGGGGCAAAGTAATACTGACACAAACAAAATAATTTCAGTACACCCTTTCCCAACTTTCCTGGTGTTGCACTGCCTCCGGGCGTTGCCTCCAGGATAGTTCCCACCATCTTTATGAATGAAACAGACACACATGGGACATTAGTAGACAAAAAGATGGTGGAAACGAAAAAACGATCCCGGAGGCAGTGCAACTCACGGAAAGTCCCGATTTTTTAACGATACAGATGTATTTGATCTACTAATGTCGCATATATGTCTGTTCCAGACCAGAGGACGTTAAGCAGAATTTCATTTACATTCATAAGAATTTTTTTTTAATTTTGGCTTAGGGTAGTTCTATAAACCTTTGGGAGCGCTGTACACTGAAGAGGGATTGTCAATATACAGCATTGCATTGCATTTATAATAGAGGCGACTTACATGGAATGGGTTGGCCTTTGGGGACCTTCCTCAACGTACGCCACCTGTGAAGTATCTATTGCCGAGAGAGTGGGAATGCAGCCTGGACAAGGCGTCTACACTGTAAACAAATTCTATCACAAATACACTAATATGCTTTGGGCTATCACAAACCAATTTTGTTTCTATTGTGAAACTTTAAATGTTTTGTTTTGCTTGTTATTTCAATTATATTACAAACCAATTTTATTTCTATTGTGAAACTTTAAATGTTTTTGTTTGTTTGCTATTTCAAATTATTTAAAAGAATTGGGTTAATTAGGGGAAGACCGGGTAAAAAGCGCATGGGCGGGTAAGAAGCCCACCCCAATTATCTCATGAAATAAAGAAAATTTCAGTCAAATTTGCCCATGAGACGAATGCTAGACATTAACGCTCGTCTCATGGGCAAAATGAGACTGAAATGTACTTCATTTCAAGAGATAATTGGGGTGGGCTTCTTACCCGCCCATGCGCTTTTTACCCCGTCTTCCCCTATCTGGCAAATGTGAAGCTCAAGCCCCTGTTCCTTCGGGTATGCCTGGATGCAACACTCTTTCATTCAGAGAAGCTCCGTCCCTTTCATTCATCCTGGCTGTTCTGTTAACCAGTATTTCCCTCTGCTGAGCAAGAGCTCTTTCATTCAGAGAAGCTCCGTCCCTTTCATTCACCCTGGCTGTTCTGTTAACCAGTATTTCCCTCTGCTGAGCAAGAGCTCTTTCATTCAGAGAAGCTCCGTCCCTTTCATTCACCCTGGCTGTTCTGTTAACCAGTATTTCCCTCTGCTGAGCAAGAGCTCTTTCATTCAGAGAAGCTCCGTCCCTTTCATTCATCCTGGCTGTTCTGTTAACCAGTATTTCCCTCTGCTGAGCAAGAAGTTGTGCTAAAGGTGGACCCTGACGGATGAGGTTTTGCAAGAAACACGTCGAGATCACCAGAAAGACAGCCTTTTCAAGGATCGGAACACTCAATTTGCTCTGGTTTCCTAGAAATTAAACAGTCAAAACGGCGATTCCTCCTTGGCGGAGATAGTAGCCATTTTGGATGGGGTGGGTGGAGGTCACTCATTGTGGTTGAAGCGTTTTCTTTTTTTGTAGTGCAGTAAAAAAAAAAAGAGGAGATATTTCCTTTGTTGTGAGCGAAAGTCCTTTAGATAAACTGTATAAAAAAGAAAAGAAAAAAAAAGGCTTGTATTGTGGAAATTTCGTGCAAACGATTTGGCGACCATTAGAAAAGAGATGGCACACGCCTTCTCAGTCTTTGGGTGAAAGAATTTGACTTCCAGCACCTCCGCCAAGGAGGAATTGCCGATTTGACTTATAGGAAACCAGAGCAAAGTGAGTGTTTCAATCTCTGTAAAGGGTGTTTTTCTGGTGATCTCGACGTGTTTCTTACAAAAACTAATCCGTCAGGGTGCCCCTAACCGTGACCAGGAAAATACTCTTTCTTCAAGCACTGAAGGAAAGAAGCCAATAGGAATTGTTCGGAAATAATTAAGGGGTAATTTCATAGTGTGTGGGAGTGATCTTGCCTAATTCAATCGGTCAAACAGGGGATGTTATTCTACCATCAGGTAGATCCCCAGCTCTCGATCGCTTCGTGTGTTTGAGTAGACATATAGCACTTAGAACACCGTGCGTCATTTTAAACATTTTTGTCATTTGCATGATATGGTTTTGACCGAGTAGGGGAAGACGGGGTAAAAAGCGCATGGGCGGGTAAGAAGCCCACCCCAATTATCTCATGAAATAAAGAAAATTTCAGTCAAATTTGCCCCTGAGACGAATGCTAAACATTAACGCTCGTCTCATGGGCAAAATGAGACTGAAATTTGCTTCATTTCATGAGATAATTGGGGTGGGCTTCTTACCCGCCCATGCGCTTTTTACCCCGTCTTCCCCTAAGTCGATGTAATCAACTCTAATTTTCACGAAGTGCTCTCCCCTAGTTTTTTTCGTCCGAAAATCGTCTATTGAAGGTTTGTTCTCTTTTATCAATGAATTATCTTTCGTTACAGAGTAAAATGTTGCAGGAAGTGTAGCTCAGCTACCCCTTCACATGCTTTTGGCTTTCAATTGCGAGATATCGTTCTTTCGGTGAAATAATCCTAACATAATACTAAACTTATCCGTCATTCGAGAAAACCAATATATATATTATGTTCCAGACCGAGAGCTTTAATACTTGTAGCGGTGCCATAGCCGATGAGGTTGAACCGAGGCGTGGTTACCGCTACACCTATCTGTATTAATATAAAAAAATCGGGACTTTACTGGTTTCGTACTGCCTCCGGGCATTGCCTCCAGTATTGTTCCCAACATATTTGTATTTACAAATGTCCCATATGTGTCTGATTCAGACCAAGAGGACGTAAAACACCATTTTCGTCGTCGAGAGGACGTCTTCAAGTGTTATTCATCAACTTATTTGTAGCGGTTCCATAGCCGATGAGGTTTACCCGAGGCGTGGTTACCGCTACACCTATCTGTATTAATAAAAAAATCGGGACTTTACTAGTTTCGTACTGCCTCCGGGCATTGCCTCCAGTATTGTTCCCACCATATTTGTATTTACAAATGTCCCATATGTGTCTGATTCAGACCAAGAGGACGTAAAACACCATTTTCGTCGAGAGGACGTCTTCGTGCATGTTTAGTGAGAAAGTTGTCCAATGTGGCGGTACCATAGCCGATGAGGTTTAACCGAGGCATGGTTACCGCTACACCTATCTATATTGTTAAAAACTCGGGACTTTACTGGTGTTGCACTGCCTCCGGGCATTGCAGCCAGGATTGTTCCCAACATCTTTGTATTTACATATGCCTATGACCGAGAGGACGTAAAACATCATTTTCATCATCATGTTTAGTGAGAATACTTGGAAAGGGTAGGCAGTTGTTGGGCCGGCATCATGGCTGGGTTTCGCTGAACGGTCCCTGTCTGGCCGGTTGTCTGGCTGTCTACCCACCAAAACTCTCTCTCTCTGTTTTTTTTTCTTTTCTTTTCTTTGTTTTCTCTCTCTTCGCCCTTTTCAGTTGAAATAATGGTCAGAACTGACTTTGTCAACTATATTGGAAGAAGAAGAAGAAGAAAGAAACAATGTGACGGCACCATAGCCGATAAGGTTTAACCGAGTTGACATGCGTAGGAATGGGATCGTAACATTTGCCGGTTAGCTTTTAATGCAGAATTAATGAACCTACTCATTAGTCTGTGTGTATATGTGCGTGCGCATGCGTACGTGCAGAGAGAGAGAGAGAGAGAGAGAGAGAGGGAGGGAGGGGCAGGGGGAGTGTGTGCTTTCGCACATGATATTAATTCTTCTTCTTCTCCCTTTTACTGGACTGGGCCCAAAGGCATTGAAAGTCCAATGTTGAGACACGCTAGGCAGGCCGTGTATACTCTCAATAGTCAATATCTGCCATTACAAATTTGGATTTTAAGATTTTTCTTTAAAACTTGGGTTAAAACTATATGCTCTGCTTGCAGCACATGTTTCTATGGCATGTCATCATGGAAATTAAAGACAATATAAAATAATAATTGACAATAAGTGATTATGTCCCATATGATCTTTTAAGATCGGGAGGACGTAACACGCTAATATACTGTTTCAAAAAAGTTAAGGACCACTAACTGCAAACATTTCAGACATCGTTTTCAGTGCTTAAACTACCATTTATGAACTTTGTGATGCAGTAATATTCTAGCCAAAGGTTCAAACTGTTATGAAATGTAAACATAATCATGCACAACATTAAATATGCGCTGATGGGAGACTGTTTAAGACTGTCCGTTGAATGGTCAAATGGGATTGACCCACCTTCTGTAAGTTCTGTGCTTGTAACTTCCTCTAATCTGTCTCTCTCTTTAACTGTCTTTTTCTTTGCTTTGTGTCACCTATCTTTCTGACTTTTGGCCCATTCTCCTGCCTTTTTTCCAAAAAAATAATCTTCAATATAGTTTTCTCTTTTGAGTTCCTCCAAAGTCGGAATGTGTCGGCTGAACGCAGCAAGGAGACCAGTGAAAACTGTAAAATGGACACATTGTGGCCTTATAACGCAGAAGAAAAAACCAGACGAGTCTCAGTGGCAAGAAAAGTGATACACTATATTACAACCAGGCATGGGTGAAAGTAAAACATTCTCTCCACCCTGAAATGACTTTTCTGTGTTCTCTGAATCTTCCCAATCCTGAAGTGGTGACCACGTTAAAAATGATTTCCAATGTGTGTGTGTGTGTGTCTGTGTACACAGGATGGGTGGGGTGGTGTTAGAATTGCATGTCTATCATCTTGTTTTAATCTGCCATCAGTGAGTGTCTGTGTACAGGATGGGTGGGGATGGTGTTAGAATTGCATGTCTATCATCTAGTTTTAATCTGCCATCAGTGAGTGTCTGTGTACAGGATGGGTGGGGATGGTGTTAGAATAGCATGTCTATCATCTTGTTTTAATCTGCCATCAGTGAGTGTCTGTGTACAGGATGGGTGGGGATGGTGTTATAATTGCATGTCTATCATCTAGTTTTAATCTGCTATCAATGTTGGCAGAAATGTTTTATTTTATCAGACTGTGGTTCCGGATGACAAGATGGCCGATCCTGAAGACTCTTGCTATCAGCTTTTCCAATCCTGATTTCAGGAGCCTGCCTGAACTACTTTCACCAGGAAACAAACACCACATTTTACCACTCACCCGCTATATTTACCAACCACACCTGAACACAAACAGTCAAAATTAATATTTTTAAATTTCCAAAGACCCTGTAATAGGGTGCACATCAACGACACAAACGGTTCACACATTTTCAATCATCAACACAAAAAATATCTTATTTTTTTCCGCCAAAATATGACAAGCACAACCATTCAAACATCAATCATATCAACATTTTTCACAAATGTTTGGGGAGATTCTAAGAAAATATAAACTATTTTGCATTTAGCATTTTCTTCTATTCTACACTCTTTTTCCCACTTCACTGGAAGATAAATAATTCCTGGCGCTCGCGATGTTGACAGTGACAATGCCATGTCAAGCTGTGCCAGAGGTTCACTTTGACACTAGAAACTATTAACAGCATTATTATGTTTTGTAGCTCAAGTCACACTTGACTGCTTTGTTTTCTCTCGTGTCAAATTGTTCTAAAAAATTATACTCAGCTTACGACCAATATTTTACCTTGAGAAAGCTTTCAAAATGAACTGAATATCTAAATTGCAGAAACAACAGTGTAATCCACTGAAACAATGTATTTTTTAAACTGAAAATTGTTGAGACTTCTCCACTTTGAAAAAATACAACTCACACATTTCAGTGAACATACACAAAACTCCACACATTCTACAACCATTCACACACATCATACTCATTCCAATGGAAGGCCTGCTTTTAAAAAAAAGAGTTAAATAATCCTGCAGCAGCCAATAGCAAACCTTATAACAAACCAAGTCAAGCCAATGGCAGACCTTTTTACATCAAAACTAGCAAAAGCAGACAATTGTGCATGACAAAACCAGACATGCATAAATCAGACAGAGTGGAATTTTGACTCGATCTGGTAAGGTACAAATAAGATCTGACAGAAATAAAACATTTTTTGTAGTACAGATTTTGCGGTCATCTGAGATTAGATAGTCAAGGCACCTCATTTTAGAAAAGGGAATTTGTAGGATTTGTTTTTTCTCCCACTGGTGACTACGTCCTGAATTGACTTCTGCCAGTGTCACCAATCAAGGTCAAGATCAGGAGGGTTCTATCTCAGGGGTCATACTCTTGAAAAGGAACTAAATTCAAGGAGTTTTCAAGGGGGTACTTGGATTTTTCAAGAGGCCCCGAAGTTGATAAAATGAGCAAAATTATGCAAAGTAACTTCATCTCCAACCTCAACATTATCTCCCAAAACGAAACACTGAAACAGAAAACTGCTAAGTCCTTAACACAGCCGAGCGGAGAATGCTTTCAATTTTCAAAACACATCGTCTAGGCCTACTGAGACTCAAGAGTGAGAGGAAGCAATGAATGTCAACAGCCAATTACGGAAATGTGCGTGCGCATGTGTGAAAGTAGACGACGGAAATGAAGAAGAGCCAAATGAAGGCATCGACCACGATCTTGTCATTTTTTAAATTTTGAGTTTGTGAACAAATGCAGCCCCCAAATGATTTCTACTTACTCAGGTTTTATACATGTAGGACTACAAGCTTGGCCCGCGACAGAATTTCAAGGGGTGGTTAAAATGTTGCTAATTTTACCGTGTTTTCAAGCACCTTTTTGACCCAGTTCAAATTTAAAGGGGCTTCAAGGGTTCTCAAGGGGCGTACGAACCCTGTGCCTCTTATTGACTGAGTTCAAATTTAAAGGGGCTTCTCAAGGGGCGTACAAACCCTGTGCCTCTTTGTTTCAACAGAACTGGTTTCCAAAAAGTTCACATAAACATTAAAACCATTCAAATTTTGATTTCCCCCCCTTGGTAGGAACTTAGAATTACATTTTTGGTATAAGAAAAACACCCTTCAAAATTGTCATGCCTTAATGGTAAATTGGATAGATTTAGGATAGTTGATGACTTTTGCATTCAACTATGGTACTTGTGGTGACTAAATGCCTGATTTTCTCCTGCCCAATCACACACTCTTCCTCTCTCACATTTATTAAATACTCCAGCTGCAGCCAATTAGAAACATTGTCTCTTAGACAAAATATCCACTTTTTTCACTCTCAGCCAATCCAATTTCTCCTTTATTGACGATATTCTAACTGCAGCCAATAGAAAGTAGAAAAATCTAAGACCATCATCTCTAGTTCTTTTCCTTTTAATATTAGCCAATCACATAGTCCCTCTCTCTTCAAATTGTTTCTCTCTTGCTGATGAGATAGCCGCAGCTAATGGGAAGCGGGGTGAGTTAAACGATCATCTCCAGCTCGCGGGCGTACTCGATGGTTTGCTGGGCCAGGGAAGTTGCTGGGATGAACTCCTCTCCGCTGGGTTTCTTGTCCACAGCGAAGTGGAGATAGTGGTCTTTGCCCACCTTCCAGCCACGCTGAAACAGGATATGTTCACTAGTTTAGGCTGACAAGATACTAACACCAAGTCTAATGCTAAAGCCAACAACAACTATGTAAGCATATCTACCATATTTTTCGGACTATAAAACGGTACTTTTTCCCCAGACTGAGGCCCCTGCGCCATATGACTAAAAATATAGTAAGAAAATAGAATAACAAAATCTGAGTTTTGTGTAACACTTGGTGGGTGCGCCTTATAGTCCGAATAATACAGTACTCTCTGATGGGCTTTTGGTTCACAGTGAAGAACAAAGAGTGATTCTTACCAACCTTAGGACATGCTGAAACATGATACATTCACTAGTTTAGGCTGATATGACAATCATCACTATCATGAATAATAATGATTTTATAATTCTGATATAGATACATGTCCAAAAACGTTTGAATTTATCCATTTCTATTTTTTCCCCTATAAAACTTAAACACAGTAATAGTGAGCAATAATAGACCCTTTTCCGCAGCCGAGCGACCTTGAATTTCAATCAAGGCCTTGAATAAGAGAGGTCACACAACTACAGGCAAAACAAGCGGGCAAAAGTACAGTCAGACACTAGTCTAGTCTACAATACGGTCGCTCGTGGCAAATGCCCTATTGAATGGGAGGGAAAACAATTTTCCGTAATCCGATCGTGTTGGCGCCTTGAGACCCATGTAAAATTTTACAGGCACAGACCTGCCAACCCCCTAACAGACCAAATAGGAATATTTGTAGCAGGAAAGAGGAATTTTGGGGAGCTAAGAGAAATTTTGACGCAGCATCTTACCTTTCGCGCGTAAACATAATTTGAAGCAAGCAATTTTCATCCTTGTGAACTTGTCTTGTTTAAAACTAGTCTTGTCTGGAAGTGTCACAACTATTCCTAACACAATAGAAGCTTTTGGTTTGTTTCTCTGTCCTTTTTGTTTGGGCAGACCAAGACGGTTGGTGCCATAGATGACTTAAAAACTTGGAAGGAAGATAATTAATCAATTTAAGTTCATCTTTGTTCTCCTTTCCTTCCGTTGGCTTGAAGTCGGTAACGGTGGAAGACGAAGTCTGGGAGTTTGCAGTTTCGATAAGATGAGAAGTAATGTGGCACTTGATGTCTTGACATCCTCCATAGGAGACTTTTAAGTGTAGTGAGCACATCATACATCTAGCATGATGCACACTTTCTTGATCTCTGAATGCACAAATACTTTTCCATGTAATTTTGGCAGAAATATTGATCTGTTCTCTTTCTTTTCTCCCCAGAGTCTCACACGCATCGATGCGTCAATCGCCATCTTGACGGATGTGCGCAAACAGAAACTAGAAAGTCGGTTATACGCAAAGCAGCTATAAGACGATGAATTTGTGTGTTCAAAAAAACTTTTTTTTTAAAGTTTTGAAAGCAGAATTTTATGGACTTGAGTGGAAGAAATGTAGTCTGAGCGGAAGAAATTCCGCTCAAAGTGGAAAGGTTGGCAGGTCTGCAGGCAGTGCAACGACTCGTGATTGACTGTGGGGACTATGTGTGACCCGCGCTAACGCAAAGCAGATACCATATTTTTCGGACTATAATGTGACATGTTTCTTCCAGACTGACATCTCTGCGCCTTATATGAGTCTTATGACTGATAATACAGTGAAAATAAGTCTAAGAACAAAATCTAGTTTTGTGTAAAATTTGGGGGGGTGCGCCTTACAATAAGGTAACAATTTATTTTACTACAGGGACGTGTGACCTGTGTTAACGATGTTCAGATCATGTCAGCGCCTTGTGACCCGTGTTAACGATGTTCGGCAAAACGATGTTCGGATCATGTCAGCGCCTTGTGACCCGTGTTAACTATGTTCAGATCATGTCAGCGCCTTCTGACCTGTGTTAACGATGTTCGGATCATGTCAGCGCCTTGTGACCCGTGTTAACGATGTTCGGATCATGTCAGCGCCTTGTGACCCGTGTAAAGGTCGACAGGCTGCGCAATGATCCGTGCTTTGCTGTGGGGACAACGTTCACGGGGTCCAAGGACACCCGTGTTAAGGCTCTAAAGACTGTGACACTTAGAACACAGTCTTCAGCCAATGTCCCTTTTTGTGCATGTGACAAGAAAACGGCACAATAATGAAATGGGTGAGGAAGCTATTTTTACCTTCTGGGCGTATTCCTGCATGGGCTTCTGGGAGTCGAAGAACAGCATCCTGGCTGCTTCGCTCATCGCAATTTGGTTGTAGGCTTTGTCGATGCACGCCGCTATCTCATCTCTGGAATCAAACCACCCAAACAACACAATTAAAAATGGGGGGTGGGGGTGCTTATACAAGGTACTTTACAAAACACCAACTGTGAGCCTTTGTCACACTTTGAGAACTAAGTAGTACCATATGCATGAGAGACACCGCACATGTACTGTAGGTAGACACTAGGATAATTTAACACAAAAACAACAAACTTACACACAATTCAATCACATCAGTATGAATATTCCCCCCGAGGGGATACCAGGGGGTCTTTTGTATAAATAGTTCCCCCACCTTCTGGAAGTTCTATGCTTGCAACTTCTTTTAATCTGTCACTCTCTTTGACTCTGCCTTTTCCCCTTTGCTTGCTGTCATCTACTATCTTTCTAACTTACCGGCCCATTCTCCTGCCTTTTTTCAAGAAACGCTTTAAAAAAGATTTCCTCCAGCTGAAGTCGGACATGCTGGGCCTAACTATTTTTTACTTAAAACTAAATCCTTCGGTGAATCTTCTTTCTCGTACTCTGCTCCCTCGGTCTGGAATAGCTTACCACACAGTGTTCGCCACTCTTCCTCTGTTCAGTCTTTCAAAACTTCTCTGAAAACTCATCTTTTTGAAACCTCATACTCTCACCTCTAATCCACGTAGTCCTTGATGATATTACCCTGCAGTATGTGTGTGTTTGTGCGTGTGTGTGGGGGGGGGGGGGGAGGGGGAGGGAAGGCGAGAGATTAATACATGTATTTTGTATGAACAGTCTCACTTATTTTTAATGTTTATATTCATTGATACTTGTCTTCATGTTGATTATTCTTGGCTTGTCTTTAATGTGTATGTTTATCTGTATGTTAGTGTTTAGGCCTTTGTTCAGCGCTTTGAGCACCCTGCAAAGGGAGTTAAGCGCTCTATAAATAACCAGTATTATTATTATTATTACTTAGACGCATAACGCTTGTACAATAGTGTCATGATACCATGATGTTATATCATGTCTCTCTCTCTCTCTCTCTCATTATCTGTCAGTCAGTCTCTCTCTCTGTTTTAAATGTATTCATTTCTAAGTTGATGTCATGAATTTTAATGCTAATTATTTGGTTGGTATAATTTCGTTTCACACGTTTGATGAATGTTCTTTCAGTTATGTTGTGTCTCTGTCATGTTGTTGCACCTAACCTCAATTTCTCATTTGGGGATATTAAAGTATACTTGAATTTGAACTTGAACTTGAAGGAGGTAGAAGGGTATGTTTGTTTTTGCAAAATGTGTCTATTATAATTAGTCATGTAACTGGTATGTCGACGGCAGTATTTTATTTCCAGTATTGTAGTTGTATCTAAGCTTGATTGAGAAGGTGAATGTGGTCTGTTTTTTCTTAGAATTTTCATATAACTATTTTACTCTTGCATAATTATGAGTGTGTGCGTGCGTGTGTATGAGTGCATTCATGTATGTGTGTGTGCCTGCGTGTGTGCATGTGTATGAGAAAGAAAGAGAACGTTGCATGCAAGCATCATGTTTATTTTACTTTCTAATGATTCATTATTTGTTTGCCTTTAATGTTCTTGTTATCAATGTAAAGTGCACTGAGCTCATGTGAGAAAGAGCGCTATATAAATTCCCATTATTATTATTATAACGGCAGCATGACGCATATGCGCTCATAATTGATAGGAAACTGTCTGAGCGATGAAAGAAGAGGAAGTATGAATATTACTTTTACTGTTTACTGTTACTAGATGACACATTGATACTGATGATGATGATGACGATAACTACACACGCATACATTTCCTCTGACCTGATAGTGTTGAGCAGAATGTCGATGAAGAAATTGTAGTTATCTGCCGGAACGTTGCCTCTGGCCAGAAACACCTAAGACAGAAATAAATCACCATAAAGATGACCTTGTACTAACCAGTCTATGGCGTCATGACCTAAGACAGAAATAAATCACCACAAAGATGACCCTTTTACTAACCAGTCTGTGGCGTCGTGACCTAAGACAGAAATAAATCACCATAAAGATTACCCTTTTACTAACCAGTCTATGGCGTTGAAAATTGGTATCTGCATGGCAGCTGTATGCTGAAATAAAATGATTGTATGGGGGTGTGTGTCAGTGTGTGTGTGTGTGTGTGTGTGCTTGTGTTGAGAGCAACATTTTACCGAGTTGAGTGGAAGGAATGTAAAGTTCGTCAAAGTGACAACAAATTCTGCCAAATGAACTTATTAACTCTTTCTATACTAACCTGCGCTCTCGTAGCAGGGCATGCGCAGAACGCCTCGTTACTAAGGTAACGGGATATCGCATGTGAACTATAAACATTCATAGTTCATAGGTTAACAGTCATGCGTGCTTCAAAGTGGCTCAGAGGGCTACTACTACGTTTCATTCATGCCTCGACACTGACTGACTGGTTGTAGGCTCTATTTCGGGACCTTAGTATGTGAAGAAGAAAAATGGTGTTTTACGTCCTCTCGGTCATAGACACATATGGGACATTTGTAAATACAAAAATGGTGGGAACAATACTGGCTGCAATGCCCGGAGGCAGTGCAACACCAGTAAAGTCCCGAGTTTTTAACAATATAGATATGTGTAGCAGTGATCACACCTCGGTTAAACCTCATCGGCTATGGTACTGCGACAAGTATAATAGGACCTTAGTATGTAAATTTGGGTTTTACGTCCTCTCGACCTGGGAAGGCACATATAAACCTTAGTATGTAAATGAGGGTGGTATCCTTATATTTTTTGCTATATGAGTATGCTAGGCTTGACAAAACATGCATTTATTTTAAAATATCACAAATCAAAACTAATAAAGTGGATGCTTTGAAACTGTTGCAGGTGTTAGTCCTGTATATTGTGTACATATTGCCAAAATTTCACGTTTGTATCTGTTACCATTATTTAGAAAATAATGTTTTGGTAACCTATGCAAATAGCCAGTATAGAACATTTGCAAGGGGAAGCAACTGGCCAGTATGGAATGAGTGATTTGCAAGTCTAAAAATTTGATGATGATGATGATGATGATTGTGATGATGGTGACGCAGTGATGTCCCGAGACCCCAGTCATAGGCCATTGACCTATTAAAATTGAAAATGTCCTATTGCGTTCTCCCTTGTCAGGACAAATGTCTGAATCAATTTTTAACACTGGCATGCTTTGTTTTATTGATTTCTGCAAGAACCAGGACATTGTCCTATTGATTTCTCTTGTCTCAGGACAGTTTGTCCTGCCAGTTTTCCATCCCTGGTACATCGCTGGGACGACAATGATGACACATACCTTATTACAGCTGCCCTCCATCAAATATTGCTTCATGCTGACGGGATGTTTGATGATAATGATAATAATGGTGACAATGATGACACATACCTTATTACAGCTGCCCTCCATCAAATATTGCTTCATGCTGACGGGATGTTTGATGATAATGATGATAATGGTGACAATGACGACACATACCTTATTACAGCTGCCCTCCATCAAATATTGCTCCATGCTGACGGGATGTTTGATGATAATGATGATGATGATGATGGTGACAATGATGATGATGATGACACATACCTTATTACAGCTGCCCTCCATCAAATATTGCTCCATGCTGACGGGATGTTTCATGATAATGATGATGATGATGACAATGATGATGATGATGACACATACCTTATTACAGCTGCCCTCCATCAAATATTGCTCCATGCTGACGGGATGTTTGATGATAATGATGATGATGAGGATGGTGACAATGATGATGATGACACATACCTTATTATAGCTGCCCTCCATCAAATATTGCTCCATGCTGACAGGATGTTTGATGATAATGATGAGGATGGTGACAATGATGAAGATGCTGGGATGCATCTAGAAATGTCTAAACTGGGGGGCATTGCCCCCTTGGTGTGGAAATTTGGGGGGATCTGGAAATAGTTAGGGGGGCGGGGGTAAATCAATGCCAGTTTGTTTTATACTTGAACAGTACACACAGTGAATCGCTCTTGTTAGCGAATCAGACTTTTTTTCAAAAGCAGTTTTCCGTGATGCCTCAAAAATCTTTTCTGAGTGAAACGTCTTGCACTGTGTCTTTGTGACTAGGTATGTAGTGCGGAAATTTTTACAACCTGTGGTGAACACATTGTTCTTTTTGCTTTGTAAGCACCAGTCACAAAACATTGCTTTTGATTCGCTGTCAAATTCTAGCCAAGGTCTGCTTTTTTTCCAACTTTCAATGAACTCATGCTTTCGCTTTTTGAAAGGTGGTGGAGCGACACTACTAGCAATGGGATCGTCGGTGACATCACAGTCCTGATCCGATGCTTCGTCATTCGATGAACTTTCCCCGTTGTCATCACTAACTGCCGATGAGGAACAACAAGGTTGTTGATCAATGTTGCCTCCACAGTCGCACTGTTTTCTTTCTTTTTAGAAGTCACAGTAAAATAATCCAGAAGCGATGCCATTTTTGAGCGGGCTCGCTTACACTGCGCCCGGAAATAGTAAATGAAAGAGAAAGCCGTTGATTGGCTATGCTATTTTTAAGACCCAATCAAAATGCTCGTTCTTTACTGTCGAAAGGAAATGCAGACTCGGTACAGCCCACGCAGCCACGCAATCTAGGCCTAGTGCCGAACAAGTTATTTTCAAACGATTTTTTCGTTTGCGGGATTTCACAAAATTTGGGGGGATTTTCCCGCAGCATATTTTTATTTTTGCGGGAACATCAACAATTTTGCGGCAATGCCGCAATCTAGATGCATCCCTGAAGATGATGATGACACATACCTTATTACAGCTGCCCTCCATCAGATATTGCTCCATGCTGACAGGATGTTTGATGATAATGATGAGGATGAGGATGAGTGTTCCCCATGCTTCCAAATTTTTAAGGGTCATCATGACCCTTTGCCCCCAAATTTTAAGGGTCATTTGAACATTTTTGAGGGACAAAATAAAAGCCATAATAAATGGACAATAATATGCTCTAAAATAAAGACATGAAGCCAGTCAAATTCTTCACACCAACTTGACTTGAATTTGCGAGTTACTTTATTCTTTTCATCACTACTGACAGTTGAACTTGAAGTATAACTTGAAGGGCCTGGAACTGGTTTGAGGGTTTTTGTCATCTCACTTAAAACTTCAGAGTCTTTGGAAGAACTTTGCGTCAAAGTTGTCGCAATCCAGCGCCATTTTTCTGCTTCAAAAAAACTAGGGTTAGGGTTAGGGCTAGGCTAGGCAGCAGTGCACGTGCGAGCAGCATGGGTGGCGAGAAACAAAGGGAAATTACTCTGTGGTTCATGATAGTTTTTGTCGTCTGCTTCAAGCATGGCATAGTAGTGAAAGAATAGGCCCAGTATATTTGGTTGATCGTTTCCTGCAGGCCGAAATGGCTTCGACATTCTGATCGCGGCGAACACGTTTGAGCAAAGAGTGTACCGCGGACCTGGTTTGAGGAAGCAATCGGCAGAGAGAAAAACTGTACGTATTGACTTAAAAATGTATACGTCAAACTTGAAACTTTGTACGTCATTTACGTACAGATCTGCGTAATCGGGAACACTGATGATGGTGACAATGATGAAGATGATGATAATGATGACACATTCCTTATTATAGCTGCCCTCCATCAGATATTGCTCCATGCTGATGGGATGTTTGATGATAATGATGATAATGGCGACAATGACGACACATACCTTATTACAGCTGCCCTCCATCAAATATTGCTCCATGCTGATGGGATGTTTGATGATAATGATGATGATGGCGACAATGATGACACATACCTTATTACAGCTGCCCTCCATCAAATATTGCTCCATGCTGACGGGATGTTTCATGATAATGATGATGATGATGACAATGATGATGATGATGACACATACCTTATTGCAGCTGCCCTCCATCAAATATTGCTCCATGCTGACGGGATGTTTGATGATAATGATGATGATGATGATGGTGACAATGATGAAGATGATGATGATGATGACACATACCTTATTATAGCTGCCCTCCATCAAATATTGCTCCATGCTGACAGGATGTTTGATGTAGATGTTGCTCTGAAGCTCTCTCACAGGGAGTAGTTCTAGCTCCTGAAAAAATAAACACCATCAAACAAACATAAAAACTACAATGAATACAGAATTCATTATCACACACAGGTAAAAGCCATGACAATACAGGAATCAGAATGCAAGAAAGGCTGTGTAAACCCTGTCACATTAGAGGAATACTCACACACACAGCCATGAAAACAAAGAAAATTGTGAAAACGATGTCAGGTTATGCAAATGTCTTCTTGCTCAAATCCTGAAATAGGATAGGACTGAAGGATTGGAAAAAACGAGAAACATCTTCCCCAAGTGTTCTTGAGAGACCAGGGCGCGGGGATCCTTGTTTGCTGATGTACTGAGATATGAATGTGTGAACCTACCCCCATGGGGATACCGGAAGGTCTTTCGTACAAACAGTTCCCCCACCTTCTGGAAGTTCTGTGCATGTAACTTTGTCTCTTTCTTTGACTCTGTCTTTTCCCTTTGCTTACTGTCATCTACTATCTTTCTGCTAACCAGTCCATTCTCCTGCCTTTTTAAAAAGAAATTCCTAGAAAGATTTTCTCTAGCCGAAGATGAATATACTAGGCCTATTTCTTAGTTAGGCGCATAACGACAGCATGACACATCTACGCTCATAATTGACAGGAAACTGCAAAAAGAATTTCCTGTAAAATGGACAATAAAAATATTGATGGATTGATTGAATAAACAGAGCTCCATCTCAAATTGACTTGATCAACAACTCTGCGTGCATGTGTGTGTGACAGCACTGTATCTTCTTCTTCTTCGATGGCTCAGACAGTTTCCTGTTAATTATGAGCGCAGATGCGTCATGGTGCCGTTATGCGCCTAACTAACAAATAGTTAGGCCCAACAACTCCGACTTAGGCTGGAGAAAATCTTTTGAAAGTGTTTCGTAAAAAAAAAGACAGGAGAATGGACCAGTTAGGCAGAAAGGTAGTAGATGACAGTAAACAAAGGGAAAAGGCAGAGTCAAAGAGCGACAGATGAGAGGAAGTTACAAGCACAGAACTTCTAGAAGGTGGGGGAACGTTTTATACAAAAGACCCCCGGTATCCCCAACGGGGGGAGAGCACTGTATTGATCTAATTAACTCACGGTGTGGAATTCAGCCAGCCTGTTCTGGGATAGCAGACACAGGAGGTTAAGCCCCAGCAGCTGAAACTTGAAGGTCGACTCCGGAAGATCATCCCTGCACACCATCATCATCATCATTGTCATCCACCAATGTCATCATCATCATCACCATCTTCATGATCATGATCATTATCATCACCATCATCATTATCAACATGACCGTCATCATCAATGTCAGCATCATCATCACCACGATCGCTATCATTATTATCACCATCAAGATTGTCATCACCATTATCATTATCAACGTGACCGTCATAATCAACGTCAGCATCATCATGATCGTCATCATAATCATCACCATCAAGATCATCATCAACATGACCGTCATAATCATCACTATCAGTATCATAATCGTCATTATTATCATCACCATCAAGATTGTCATCACCATCGTCATTCTAGTCATCATTATCAACATGACCGTCATCACCAACGTCAGCATCATCATCATCACCATGATCGTCAGCATCATCAAGATCGTCATCACCATCATCATTATCAACACGACCGTCATCACAAACGTCAGCATAATTATTATCATCATCACTGTGTGTGTGAAAGGTACAGTTGTTGATAATCATACTGGCAATAAGGAACAGACTAAACCAACGAAGAGAACTTGTAAAGTATCGGTGCCATTTTATGCTGAATCATATAGTAAAAAGCCAAGTGTCCGTGTGTGTGTGTGTCTGTCTGAAACACAAAACGGGCCTTATAACTCCGCCGTTTTTCGACTGAATCGCTTCAAATTTGCTGTGAGCCCTGACGGGCCCTGTCATTTGCGCGGTTCGGCAAATGCGCGAAACGCGTATCCGCCGGCCTCTCGGCGCCCATATCTCCGGTAGTTCTGGGCCGATTGCCTTCGAAATTGGAAGGTATGTGACCGGGGACCGTGACTATCCGTGTGCCAAACCGGAAGCGAATCAATTCATAAACGTGCTAGACGCCGCGTCACCTTTTCTTTACAACTAACTCCGCCGTTTCTTAACCGAATCGCTTCAAATTTGCTGTCAGGCTTGCTATGGCCAGGGCAAAGTCTGGCAGGAAATTTGAAGAGAATCGGGAGAGAGCGTCACTTTCAGAGCAGCGCCAACGGGAAACAGTGCCTTATAACTCCGCCGTTTCTTAACCGAATCGCTTCAAATTTGCTGTACTCAGCGTTACCGTTACTAGGCATTACCAGTACGGTGCATTGCCAGTACTAGGCGTTGCGCTAGTCATTCATAAATCATCAAACAAGCTTGCCAGTGTTCCTTTTTCATTCGATAATAATAATAATAATAATAGTTAATACTTGTAGTCCATGTAGTAGCACTTCAGCTGGGCCATGTAGCGTTCAAAGGCGGGGATGTCTTTCTTGGCGATGGCCCACTGAGCTCCTATCTCCAGAATATCTCCTGAAACATAAGGAAACAATCATATTATGAGAGAGGGAGACAGAGAAAAAGAGAGAGAGAGAGAGAGAGAGAGAGAGAGAGAGAGAGAGAGAGAGAGAGAGAGAGAGAGAGAGAGAGAGAGAGAGAGAGAGAGAGAGAGAGAGAGAGAGAGAGAGAGAGAGAGAGAGTGACTAAATGATTTTGATTACGATACGTTGGGATACATTATATTACCACCAGAGCAAAAATGATATTAATTATTATTATCATTATTATCTTGAGCTATCTTTAAAAATTAAGAAAACAACCATGATATTCACTGATTCAGGCTTTTTTAGTGGCATTACGAATGCTAAAAAATATTTTTTCTTGTGCATCCCTGGGACCCCCTGCACATTCTTTTAGAGGATCCTTTACAATTTTAGTACTTCATATACCCCCAAATGGGGGTCCCTGGGAGTGGGAGCCCTGCTGCACTCTATCACTACACCTCCTTTCATAGGTCATTAACTTAACGAGAAACACTCATACAGATACCTGCAGTGTTTGGAAATTATAGGGTAATGTTCACTAACACTCTGAGAATGTTATCTGTCAAGTTCATGAAGCTTGAAAATGTGGATTCAGTCTTCCCACCCAGCCACAATCACTCTGGGTAGGAGTTCAGTTAGTCCAGGACTGAACACAACCCTCACCACGTCTGTTCCATTACTACTGTACCGTGACACGATAGTTCAGTAGTTGGTACGACACTGTATTTCAATTTAGTTTAGCACTTTGAACACTGTTCAGCCACCATGACTACTCACGAGCGATTAGCAGCTCTTGTTTGGATGGGTTGCTCTCATTGGTTGGCAGAAAGGTCACCCCTGTCAAGGCCACCTGGAACATCAAGGTCAAAGGTCAGTACTATTATTTCATAGACATACTAATGCAGGGGGGGGGGGGGGGGAGGGGGAGGGAGGGAGGGAGGGAGGGAGGGGAGGGAGGGAGGGAGAGGGAGAGAGAGAGAGAGAGAGAGAGAGAGAGAGAGATTTTAAAAACTACCGGTAAGGTCCCACATCTTAAATTCTTATTAAACAAGATGAATAGATTAGATCATTATATGGGTATTTTTTTTAATTTTTATTATTAACATTTAGACCATCTATAGAGGTATTAATTTGATGACAGAAAAGATTTAAGACAGGTACTGAGGTAGCTCTCTTTTGTGACATTTTCTCACTGTGTCTTCAAGTTCAAGTCAGTAATGTCCCTGGGTCCCGGTCAAAGGACATCGTCCTATTAACATAAAAAATGTGCAATTGAGTTCCTCTCTGATAGGAAAAATGAAGATCATAGGTCATAGTCATTGGCGCCAAAAATGCTGCAGAGCACCTGGCACGATTACAATTGAACGGAGGGACCTAGACCTCACAAGTCACATTTTGCATGCAGATAGGTACTAAGATTAAGAATATATTGGCCAATTTAAAAAATGAAGGTCATAGGTCAGAGATGAAGGTCCCTGGAGCCAAAAATGCTGCCAAGCACCTGGCACGATAACATTTGAACGCAGGGACCCAGGACACTCAAAATTTGCTTGCGGATAGGTACTAAGGATATCTAGACCAAGTTCGAAAACAAAGTTAGTCACTGTTGATATGATATGATATGATATGAAATAAGGCTCTGTAGGCTTTTTATAGCCCTTTACATATTGACTTCATTTCGTTTTTGATAATCGGCGTAAAAACCGATGGCTACTTAGCAGTTGTGTTATACTACTGATCTATTTTTGTAAAATTCATTGTATACATAATATTTTGAAAGTGCTTATCTATTGAATTTTTAAAAGCATTTAATGATTTTGCATTTACTGCCTCATTGGTTAGATCACCATGACTGTTACTATACTATTACTATACAAAATGAGGTATTGAACAAACAACAGGAAGAAAAAATCAATGAAATAATTGATCAGAAACTGACTGAAGCTTTCGAGGAAAGGGATGAGCAGGAAAAAAGGAAGAAAAATATTACAATAGTCAACTTGAAGGAAAGTGCTAAGCCAACTGCTGATGAAAGGAAGAAAGAGGACATGGAGGAGGTGCAGCACCTGCTCAGTAAAAGTTCAGTTTCCCTTGAGAGAGGCGACCTTTCTGATCCTGTCAGGCTTGGCAAGCAGGGAGGGAGTAGGCCTAGAATGCTTAGGGTGATGGTCAGTACAGAGCAAAAGAAAAAAGAAGTTATGAAACAAGCTTTCTCAGTCAGGGAAGTACAGATCCAAAAAAAAAAATCTATTTCAACAATGATCTGACCTCCAAAGAAAGACAAAAATTACAGGACCTACTGACAGAAAAAAGACTGCGAACGCAAAAAGGTGAAAAGGATCTGGTGATTCGAAACTGGAAGCTAGTGTCGAAGCCTAAGCCCGCAGAGTCAGGAGCAGGTGGTGATAAGAAGGAAGGACAGACCAGCGGTGAGGGTCGTCCTTCAGGGAATAAGTGACAGTCCCAGCATACAGCACCAAAGAATTTTGTAAATAATTGTAAAAATGTAAATATTTCATGTGGTTATACATTTTTGTACAGTAACGTTGATAGTTTAAGCAATAAAGTTGAAGAATGTTTTACTCGTATTGACGATTTAAGACCTGATATTATAGGGCTTACAGAGACCTTACCAAAAAACAGACAGGGACTAGATGACAAGTGTTTTAATGTGCAAATCCCCAATTATGATCTTTTTACCAATGTTGACAGAAAGAGAGGGCTGGCCATTTATGTACATAAATCTCTTAAGGCAAAAGAGTTCAGTGGTTTTAATTATTTGAGTTTTGATGAGAGCGTGTGGTGTGATTTCCAAAATGTAAATGGAGAGAAAGTACTTGTTGGATGTATGTATAAAAGTCCTAATTCGTCTGTAGATAATCATGATAATCTATTAAAAACTCTAAGATCTCCAAAGCTAAGCAACTTTAATAAAGTATGTATCGTAGTAGATTTCAATTTTCCAAATATTAAATGGAATGGAACATGGACAAGTAAATTGGACAATGAATTTATTGAATGCTTAAGAGACTCCGTCTTGATACAGAAAGTAAAACAACAGGTCTACTCGTAACAGACTGGGTCAGAAATCTAACATAGATGATCTAATTTTGATCAATGATGATAATCTAATCTCTAATGTTACCCACTTAGACCCCCTCGGAAAGAGCGACCATGATATGATGATATTTCAGCTTAATTTACCTAGGGTAAGAGTGATTCAACCAAAACAGTACCATTTTATCCTTTCTAGAGGCAACTATGATTTGATGAGGGAAACACTTCTAAAGGAAGACTGGACAGGTATGGGAAGTAAAGATGTTAATCAGGGTTGGGAGGAACTGAAGACATTAATTCTTAAGTTAATGGACCAATGCATTCCAAAGGTGAAAACTAAAAAAAACAAGCGAGTGAAGCCATCGTGGATGAATAAGAAAACAAAAAGTAAGATAAAGAATAAATATAAAATGTATAAACGTTTTCTAAAAAGAAAAACTGTTTATGCTTGTAAACCTAAGGTACATACGGGCAAGGAATACATGTAATAAATTAATAGGGCCAAAAAGAACTACGAAAGAAAGCTTGCAGAAAATTGTAAGGAAAACCCCAAGGCTTTTTGGAAGTATGTTCAAGAAAAGACAAAAGCTAATGTAGGAATTGGTGTATTGAAAAGGGCGGATGATAGTCTAGCAGTAGATGATAAGGAAAAGGCAGAAACATTAAATGAATTCTTTGCTAGTGTTTATAAAAAAGAAAACTTAAATAATATACCAACTCCTCCTCAGTGTTCTAAATCTAATAATGTATCAATTTGTGATATTAGAGTAACCCCATCAGCTGTGCAAAAAAAGTTACAAGAACTAAATCCCCAGAAAGCCCAGGGTCCCGATAAAATTCCTCCACGTGTATTGAAGGAACTCAGTAACGAATTGGCCCTTCCGTTGAGTATGATTTTCAACAAATCTCTTGAGACAGGACAGCTTCCTGATGATTGGTTAAACTCACTTAAAGGCTGAAGTGACTGCTAAATTTATAAGAAAGGGTCTAAAGTTGATCCTGGAAATTATATATATTTATAGGCCAGTGAGTAACTTGTGTGTGCTGTAAAATACTGGAATCATTTATAAGAGATGCAATAGTTAACCATTTAACCGACAACAACTTGTAATAAGTTGTATGCCGAATGTCAACATGGCTTCAGAAAAAAGAGATCTTGTGTTACACAGTTACTGGAGGTAATTGAGGACTTAACTAAATTGTTAGATGAGGGTAAAACTGTGGATATAATATACCTTGATTTTAGAAAGGCTTTTGATACAGTGCCTCATGAACGTCTATTGTCAAAAATGTCTGCTTATGGTATCACTGGTAGTATTCTTAATTGGACCAGAAGTTTTTTAAATGGGAGAACACAGGTGGTAAGAATAAATGAAGCCAAATCTTCACATGTGCAGGTCTACAGTGGTATCCCACAAGGCAGTATCTTAGGCCCAGTACTCTTTACTGTTTTCATTAATGACCTTCCAGAGTGTGTCAATAGTACTTGCAAAATTTTTGCAGATGATACAAAAGTTTACAATGATTCTAAATATGCTAACCATATCCAGGAAGATCTAGATCATCTTATAGAGTGGTCCAAGACATGGAATTTGTATTTTAATGTTTCTAAATAGTAAATGTAAAGTATTGCATATGGGAAAGAAAAATCCAGGAAAAAACTATGGTATGAGTATAGAAGATACAGTCAAAATTATTGAATCCTGTACTAGTGAGAAAGATTTAGGTGTAACTTTTGATTCTGTTTTATCATTTGATACTCATATCAACACTGTTATAAATAAAGCTAACCAATGATTGGACTTATCAAAAGAACATTTTCATATCTTGACAGATCCATGTTTTTAAAACTGTATAAGGCCCTTGTTAGACCCCACCTTGAATATGCAAATATTATATGGCATCCATATTTAAAAAGACAGTCTGTAGCTATAGAAAAGATCCAAAGAAGAGCAACCAGATTATTGAGAGAATGCAGAGATATGAATTACCTTGAAAGACTGAAATACCTTAATTTACATTCCTTAAAAGGTAGAAGATTGAGAGGGGACCTGATTGAGACGTATAAGATATTTAATGGCCTTGTTAACAATAACATTGATCAGACTTGCCTACCCCCAATTTCTTTTTTAGGTACTCCACGAAATAAAATTCCGTACTTTTTCTCAAAATTCCGTACTTCGCAAGGAGACCCAAAAACGGAATATTACAGAACATTAAACCGCCATGCGAAATGACGAAAAACACTCGATTTTGACCGATCTTAGAAGACCTTAAGTTAAAAAATTTGCCGTATTAATTTTCCATGTACCGTACTGCAGTACTGGGGCTAAAAATCGTGTACAAAATACGGAAAAATCGTATGGGTAGGCAGGTCTGATTGATGTTATTTATTGTTACTAATATTTTCCAACTAACATAACAGAACAAGGAATTCAGAAATGAAAATCCTGATGGGCCATAGCAATACTAATATGAGAAAAAATGCACTGACTAACAGAATTGCACAGTTTTGGATTGTTCTTCCTACTCAACATAAATGTTCACCTATAGTAATACTAATAGTAATAGTATTACTAATACTAATGAGTAATGTATTTAAAAGTCTTCTGGACAGCAATAAAAAATGTAAACAAATGTTTTTTGAATATGATGAATGAACATATCAAAATTATAATGTGTATGCGCAACTATAATAAATGTACAAAAAGAAGGAAGGGGACACTTGATAGGCCGCGAGGCCTAGGCTTATGAGCCAGTCCCCCACTACTACTACTACTACTAGTACTACAGTTATGTTGAAATGCCACAATTTTGGGGGGCATGCATGCTTCTTCTTAGCCATGCGTGGCCACAATGAACAAGCATGCTGTAACTGTAAGTTAATTATAGTCATTGAATGAAGAGCAACTGGAAGGAGAGAAAGCTGAGAGTAGCCAGTAACTAACACCAATGACTGAATGAGTGTAATTAACAGTTCGCAAACTGAGAAACAAGAAAATGTCGTTGTGACAAAGCAAAATTTAGATCGAAAGATTGGTTTCTTTACTGATCATCAAAACAAAACTGAATCATGTATATAAGTATGCGAATAAAACAAACCTTCAGCTTTGTTAACGTTTCGCCGCATCGATCGAGATTTGGTGGCTTTTTGTCCCATTCATGCTTCAAACTTTGGTACATCACCACGATTTCTTTCAAGGAAGCGGCCATTTTCACGTTTGTACCGCAAAAACAGACTCGGAGGCTGTGATTGGACAAAACTGAAAGAGAGAAACGAAGTACAAACCCACGAGGTTGCTGATTGGTCAAAACTCGCTATCAATGTGCAGTCAAGAAAGCGAAGGACTGCAAGAGAAGAAGTGCCAACGTTGACGGAATTTTAGCACGATGGAAAACGATGTTCTCGACGCTCTGGAAGACTTGGGGTATTAGAGCATTTTCATGACAGAATACCAATAATTCGATCGATTAGCTGTTTTGTTTTCTTCTTAGGTGGCCAACTTTTGCACTAGTATATTGCAGATTGTCAAAGTAAGACTAAGAAATTGTCACAGTGCAGCATTGCCAATCATTGCAATTTTGACCAAACATGGAAGTAGTTTACTAAGACTAAGACCAGCAGGATACTGGATAGTGTTGGCAAGCATAGTCTACAGTGTTTATAAAGAAAAAAATTAATTAAGTTATCATGTCTCCATCCAGAGTTTGCATTGTTTGTGTATTTTGTATTAATATAGCAGTAAAAATTGCCATGCTTCTTTCTCAAACATGCACTATCACGGCATCACAGTGATGATCACCACGGATCTCACTCTCAGACGCAATGTAAATTTTCCAATGTTTCATTCATGATAGTTTGTAGGATCCTAGGCTTATGGGAGCTGGCTTTGTTGTCCTTGAACACGTCACACTCACTGTCAAAAAGCGGTGTGTCTATACACCGGAAAATGCTGAAAAATACCGGAAAATGCCGAATAGTGAATGCAGAATGGTCAAAACATACAGAAAAATGCTGAATGGTGAAGGCGGAATGATCAAAACACCGAATTATGAAAACGTTCTATAGAAACCCCCAAAATTTATTACAATGGAAAGTGAAATTGCCAAATAGCAAAGTGATTAACACGGTCCCGATGACACATTTCTGTAGTTCGGCTATCCCGCACACTAGAATAGAATTCACGCCATACCGCATCATATCGACGTGTTTGCAAACAAAGCAGTGCGCGCACGCGTGTCACAGTAAAAAAAAGTCGCTCGTTCAAATAAATCGCCCGGCGAGTGTGTATATATGACTATGAGTGTGTATTTGCGACATTTTGCGACATTGAGCATGAACCACAAATTTCACTTTTTTTCTAGGGTTAGGGATAGGGTTAGGGTTAGGTAAATGGTTCAAGTAAAGAAAGAGTGAAATTTGTGGTTGTCGCAAATACACACTCTCATAGTAGCGGGCGATTTATTTGAACGAGCGCCTTTTTTGACTGCGACAACGCGTACATGCAAACACATCGGCGCTCAACATAAATGAGTAGATGTCAATTATTTTTAACCTCTTCACTGCCCCGTCACGGATATTTTCGTCAACTTCCGGTAACCTATAAACTGCCCCATCACAGAAATATCCGTCATAGGGTTATTCTAAGAGTTTCCCTTTTTCTATCCATATATGCTTTCCGCAGTATATTTGAATGCATGTGAGAGTGTTCTCAAATGATAGTGTATTCAATTCCCTTTCAGAAAAGCATAGGTTATATGCACTTTTATTCAGAAATTTTTGCGATAGACTCCGCAACCTAAAAGTAAAACGGCTTGGCAAATAGTTGCCCTGGAACCGGAAACGGGCTCGGCAGTGAATGTGAAGGGGTTAAGTAGATGCGGTTTTGTGGCATCACACACCGTTCACACAGGCTGAGATCGTCACCGGGCACGTAGCAACCTAGGCCTGGGCCGTGTGTTATTTTTAATTTTCCGGTATTTTCTGGCATTCACCTTTCAGCATTTTTCGGCATTCTCCGGTGTTTAGACACAACCGTCAAAAAGTGTTGTTGTTTCTAATGAAACGAATACATGTAATGCCCAATACTTTAAATAGCCATTGAACTTGAAGCATGGACGGGAATGGTTTAGTAAGTTAGTATCATAGTTACACCATACATTGATGATGATGATTATGGTGATGATGATGACATTGAATCGATTGATGGTGATGATGATTTCAGTTACACAGGTCCTCTGTGTGAAGTGGACACTTTGTTTTCTGCTGTGGAGCAAAGGCAAAGTGGGTTGTTGACCGATGCTGATCATGATGATGAAGATGACAATGATGGTGAAATTCAATTAGGAACATGAGAATAGTGATGATGATGATTATAGTATGTTGATTGTTATTACCCGGCTAGAGGCCGAGGTATTGCGATCGGTTTGTGTGTCTGTCTGTATATCGATTATCTTAAAAACTATTGTTTGGATTTTGATTAAAATTGGCAGAGGGGTAGACAGCTTGAAAAGGAAGCTTCCTTTCGTTAATCAACACCGTGCTGACCTTGACCTTGAAGTTTGACCTTGAAAACCGAAATTTCCTTCTTTGGGCTATTTAATTCCCCCCCAGCTTTATTTCGTGAACTAGTGAACAGAATCGCTTCAAATTTTGTGTGGTTGTGTACCATGGTGCAAGGAAGTTTGTATAAAAGTTCATCTGTATCTCGTGAACTACTGAACAGAATCGCTTCAAATTTTGGGCTATGTATTTTATGCGTTCTGTAAGTGTGGAAAGTGGTGTGTTTATTGGGGGGGGGGGGGGGGGGGAGGAAATCACTCGGTGCAAGGAAGTTTGTATAAAAGTTCAGCTGTATCTTGTGAACTACTGAACAGAATCGCTTCAAATTTTGGGCTATGTATTTTATGCGTTCTGTAAGGGTGGAAAGTGGTGTGTTTATTGGGGGGGGGGGGGGGGGAGGACATAACTTTGGCCGGGTTCGCATTGTCACAATGCGTTGCTGCCGCTCGGCAATGCCCTTGTTGTTGTTGTGGGTTCACAGACACACACATTACATCCAGAGGAAACACAACTGACTACAAGGATCATGTACTATGCACGTTTATTAACACTACACACTTTACAGGATAAACATGGAACACAGAGACAAGGCTTGAGCTGCTAGTAGCATGTACAGTAGAAGAGAGAGAGTAGTAGCACAGCAGCATCACTATAGCTAGTATACTATAAGGGCTGGCCCCTATAGAGAGAGACACAGAAAAGCAGGGCTAGGCCCCACGCGATGCCATAGCGAGAAGCGTAAGTGAGACAGTGTGTGTGCATGTGATCGGCACAAGTGAAGACAGGAAGAGCCAGATAGTTATTCTAAGAGTTGTTGCAACTATCGCTACACACCTATTATTAGTATTAATGATATCACTGCAATGATGATGATGATGATGTTTTCAGCTGCACAGTTCTTCTGTGTGAAGTGGACATTTTACAGCAGTAGAAGAGGGTCCTGGCTCGGTGTTATTGACTGATGATGATGTCAGATGATGATAATGATGATGATGATGATGACAATGATGGTGATATTTTCAGCTACACTGGCCCTCTGTGTGAAGCGGACACTTTACTATCAGCAGTAGAAGAGGGTCCCGGCTCGGTGTGATGATGATGATGATGACAATGATGATGACAATGATGGTGATATTTTCAGCTACACTGGCCCTCTGTGTGAAGCGGACACTTTACTATCAGCAGTGGAAGAGGGTCCCGGCTCGGTGTGATGATGATGATGGTGATGATGATGATGATGGTGATGATGATGATGATGGTGATGATGATGTTTTCAGCTACACTGGCCCTCTGTGTGAAGCGGACACTTTACTATCAGCAGTAGAAGAGGGTCCCGGCTCGGTGTGATGATGATGATGATGATGATGATGACAATGATGATGACAATGATGATGATGTTTTCAGCTACACTGGCCCTCTGTGTGAAGCGGACACTTTACTATCAGCAGTGGAAGAGGGTCCCGGCTTGGTGTGATGATGATGATGATGATGATGATGATGATGATGATGATGATGGTGATGATGATGATGATGATGATGGTGATGATGATGTTTTCAGCTACACTGGCCCTCTGTGTGAATCAGACACTTTACTATCAGCAGTAGAAGAGGGTCCCGGCTCGGTGTTGTTCACTCAGCTGGTGGAATGGCTGGTGACTCGCATCACTGACCTCACCGGCAACGAGGAGAGAGTGCACGCCATTAGCTGTAAGTAGAACAAATGAACATACACACATGCACACAGAGAGACACACACACTGACGCATGCAAGCACATACACACATACACACACACACATGCATGCACGTACACACACACACACACAGACAACACGCACACACACACACACACACGAACATACTCATACATGTATATGTTCTCACATCACCAACCTCCCATGCATAGAGACCAAATGTACAGTATACATTTAATGAATTCAATGATTCATGCATACACACACACAATACACACAGAGACATACACACAGAGACACACATACACAAGTATGCACGCATCTTCTTCTTGCATATAGCGTCCTCCATCAACAATTTGATGATTATGATGCTTACGATATATATGCATACATGTATGTACATATGTATGCATGTATGGACACACACACACAGACACACACACACACAAACACACCACATACAAAGACTGAAAGAGACACAAACACACTGAGATAGAAGCTAATGATATGTTTGAATAGTTTGCTTTTAAGATGTTCACAGAACAATACTGCAGTTAAACTGATATGACTTTGGAGTGTAGACCCTGATGATGATGATGGTGATGGTGATGGTGATGATGTTGACATGGGTGCAACTTTTCCTGGTATACAAGGATTTCCTGTTTTTGAATTTTACCACAAAAGGAATTTCCTTTTTTTTAAAAAATTTGTCCAACAAGATCTTTGTGTGTCAACTGTATTTTTCAAACACTTTAAGCATTTGTATAGATTGTGAAAAAAGTAAACTAAAATACCTTCATAAATCATTTTTTTCTTCAGCTGCAGGGGAACATTACCCCTAGATCCGGGACGCTCCGGGGTTTTTTCATTGTGTGTAGTTGAACCCATGTGTTTGAGCTATACAGAAAGAATCTTCCTCTATCTTTTAAAGATATGGTAGTTAACTGATGTGACTTGTGTGGGCAGGCCCCGAGGATGCCTCCAGCTTTCTCTTGGAAGTCAGTGGATTCCTCAGGGAGTATGGTGAGTGCAGAGAGAGAAGAAAGAGAGAGAGAGAGAGAGAGAGAGAGAGAGGGTATACATGTGTGTGTGTGCGCGCAGTGTGTCGTTCTAAAGTGCCTGCTACACTACATACGATTCGTTGTCAATGCGATGTGATTCTGACGATGCGAGTCATGAATCACTTGAAATACTTCTGTCTAAAAATAGTTTTACTACTTTCACTCCAATACACAAGTAGATCCAATACATGAATTTCATGTGAATCATGACTCGCATCATCACAATCGCATCATATTGACAGCGAATCGTATAGCAGGCCCTTAAGTGTCCAGTACCAGGGTTCGTGGGGTCCTTTCAGGTGCTTTAAAGTGCTGTGAAATCGATCGGTCTTCAAAAGGCCTGTTAAGTCCTTTATATCAGCAAGGAGGTCCTTTCAAGTCAGTCAAATGTCCTTTTAAAATTGGTGCGGTCAGTTTAAATCCTTTAATCGGGCAAAAAAACAAAACTAAGTACCTTGTCATAAGAAATGAACTCAAAAAAATATATTAAATGAAATCAAATTTGCCAAAAATCAATCTCCTTTGTATCTTTCGAGCAGACGATCTAATTTTAATAGTCACTGTAAATCCGGTCACGTGCGCGAGATTCGGCGAGATATCTTATGTGCCATGTTGAAATTCTTCGCACATGCGGCTGCTTCAGTGCTTGTTTTCAAGTAAAAGTGTAAAAATGCCTGGAAAGTGTTCGTTTTCAGGATCGTTGGCTGAGAGAAGACATTTATAAGGACTGGGTCCGAAAAGTGATGGACAACAAACATACAGTTCGTTGTGCATATTGTAAAAAACACATCAACATCTAGTCAATGGGAGAGTCGGTGCTGAAACAACACGCAAAGACTGAAAATCACAAGAAAGCTGAAAGAAGGCACAAGGCGGAATCGAGGTGCAATGTGACCGACTTTTTTTGCAAACAGTAGAAGTACTACTGCAACAAATTAATCTGCTCAGCAAAAAAAAAAAAAAATCTGCTCAGCCACAATCATCAGCGTCTGGCTCTGCTCCCACCACGTCTGCAAGTACAACTACAAACAAGGTTTAAATAGGTCCTTTAAAAAATGTTGCTGGTCCTTTAAAGGTCCTTTTATGGTCCTTTTTTGGCACTCTTCCAAGTCCCCACGAACCATGAGTACTGAATCTGATTGTTGACGCTGAGCTGTCCCTCCGGACAATTATACAGCGTTGTGTGTTACGGCAGGAAGAAAAATAAACAGAACTAAAAATCAACAGGAACTCAAGGAACTAAAAGAATTGAGGTCTCCCTAGCGTTTCATGACTCGGGTCAGGCCAATCCGGCTACCGTAGCGGCCCCTGGGGACAAACCCAGACCGGCACTGCCCCAACCTTCAAAATTCTGCACATACTGAAATATTTTGTATGTTGTTTCTGTGCAGGGTGTGTGTATCCTGACCTGACTGAGGGCCCAGTCAGTGACAGGCTAAGTGAGGCCAACAAATGTCTACAACTCTTGGGTGAGAGAGAGAGAGAGAGAGAGAGAGAGAGAGAGAGAGAGAGAGAGAGAGAGAGAGAGAGAGAGCGAGCGAGCGAGCGAGCAAACAAACAAATCTTTTTTAATGTTGGCAAAGAATAAGCACAATACAGGCTTGTTTTCATCTAGCCAACAACAATGTAAGAAAACTAGTTACACCCATGCTCTGCACAGGTCCAGAAATAAAATTTTTGAAATGCAAAGATAATTTATTCATCTAATTCGTGGCGAATAGGGCAATTTTCAAGAAAAATCTGAAAAAATTAAAGTAAAAGGCGCCCTCGTTTGTAAGGCGATACACACTATTCGCATTATGCACCGCAGCGCCTAATGATCTGAAAAATATGGTAATTAAAACTTTTCGTTCAAAACGTAACTGACAGGACAACATTTCTAACCAAATTTGTTTTCAACATAGCACTTGCCGGGGATTTTGAAAGTCAACTGTTTTAGCATCAAATCAATGTGAGCTTTGGACCTTCTTACAAGAATCCTACCTAAAATACTTATCAGTCAAATCCTATTTGTTCTGTTAAATCACCATTAAACAGTGTATAGTAAAGAGGCGTGGCCTTCCCTACAGGTTTGTCTGATATTCAAAATGGCCGCCAGGTCACATGGTGTTGAAAAACAATGTTGCTTAGTTTATTTCATGCCTTCCAGTCATTTCTGTATCAAGTACAATTATTACAGTTATCCAAATATAAAAAGTAAAAATTGATTTCAAGGTAACTTTTCGGCTAGAATTAGCATATCTGAGTTGTTAATTCGCGTTCTTTGTCTCAAACGAGATTCTGTGAATTTTTTTACTATTGTTTGATGAGACAGAGAATGCGAGTTAACAACTCAGACATACTAATTTTATGACCATTGCTTTCATGTGTTAGGAAAGTAGACAAATGATCAGCATCACCACACAATGCTTAAATCCAGCGCTGTTGATGAGCTAAGATTTCGTGTGAATTTTTTTTTAGATGGACTCCATACTTTCATAGTGCCTTCACACAGTCTTCAAATTTAGCATATATGGTCAGGGTAATATTCTGTATCAGTGTGCAAAATTTCATGTAGCTTACAGACAGCTTACAGACCAGGTCACAGTACTGAAACTGCTTTAGTAAAGGTTGTTAATGATCTTCTTCTTTCTCTTGATGAAGGAAAACTCAGTTCTGACTCTTGGACCTTTCAGCAGCGTTTGATACCATTGACCACAACACTCTTCTTTCTCGTTTGGAATCTGTCTTCGGCATCAGTGGTACAGTTCTCCAGTGGTTCACCTCTTATCTTTCTAACCATACCCAGGTTGTTTCCTTTCATGACACCAACTCTGCCCCAGCCTCTGTTTCCTGTGGTGTGCCACAGGGATCAGTCCTGGGGCCTGTTCGATTTGTTCTCTACACTTCTCCTCTTTCAGACGTCATGTCCCAGCATTCAGCTCTCCATCACTCGTTCGCTGATGATACCCACCTGCAGAAGTCTTCTAAGCCTAATGAAATTGATGATCTAGTTTTGTCCATGCAGGATACTGTTTCAGATGTCAAGTCATGGATGACCTCCAATAAATTGAAACTCACTGATAAGAGTGAGGCAATGATTGTTTCCACTCAGGAAAGTTCCATCTCTGTTCAGTTTACTGACTCTCTTGTCATTGGCGATGCTACTGTCCCTTTCTGTCAATCAGCTAAAAACCTTGGTGTAACCCTCGTCTGTCAGCTAACTATGGTCATGCATGTCATGACTCTGATTCGTAATGTGAACTTTGAACTCCGTCGTATTAGTGCCATTCGCAACTATCTCACAGTTGAAACCACCAAGACTCTAGTGTCAGCTTTTCTACGGTCTCGCATCGATTATTGCAATTCCTTACTTGTAGGCTGTCCTCAAACCCTCCTCAACAAACTTCAGGAAGTTCAAAACAATGCAGCTTGGTTAATCCTTAAAGTCCCTCGTACAGACCACATCAAACCCCACAATACCTTACACTGGCTTCCAGTCGAGGCAAGAATAAAGTATAAAATTGCTTGCCTCTGTTTCAATGCTGTCCATTCATCTGGTCCTGCCTACCTCTCTGATCTCGTTCACCTGTACTCACCCTCCAGGTCTCTCTG
Source organism: Phymorhynchus buccinoides (assembly GCA_017654935.2). Classification (NCBI taxonomy): domain Eukaryota; kingdom Metazoa; phylum Mollusca; class Gastropoda; order Neogastropoda; family Raphitomidae; genus Phymorhynchus; species Phymorhynchus buccinoides. The sequence goes on from CM065684.1 coordinate 61,835,386, forward strand.
TTCCTCTTCTGACAAACTTATCCTTTCTATTCCTCGTACAAACACTAAGACATATCGTGAACATTCATTTTCTTTCAGCGCCCCTTCTGTCTGGAACACCCTACCATATGAACTTCGTTCTGTTAAATCTTTCCAATCTTTCAAAACCGCTCTTAAAACTCACCTCTTCCGGCAATACCTCTGATTTCTTCCTTGTCCTGCTTGCTGCCTTAAAACTATGCTCCCCACATTGTGTGTGGGTGTGCGCGCGCGTGTGTGCGGACGTGTGCGTGTGTGTGTGTGTGCATGCGTGTTGTGGCTATGTGCATGTTTTTGATAGTTAATATTGTAGTAGCTTATGATCTATGTATTTATTTAAATCATTGTGAAGCGCTGTGAGCTCATGAGAGAAAGGACGCTCTATAAATGTTAATTATTATTATTATTATTATTTATTAGATCCTGAGAAACAAAAATGAACAAAAATTGCCCCCAAAAAGCACAGTGTGCCACCAGATTATTATATAGTCATGAAGGGTGGATTATGCTGGTACATGTAGTAGTAAAAGGGGAGTTTCCAGTGAGTTTCATTATTAGTTTACGGTTGCCTAAAATCATCATGGATCAACAATACATAACAATAACATAGACTGACAGAGAGAGAGAGAGAGAGATATTCTTTTTTTTTAAGGCAGCTGAGGGGGTGGGATTCAATGCAACTAGGGACCCACCCCCCACCTACCCCAGTCCGCCCCTGGCTATGATCACAAAATTGTGAAGAGAATAATTGCCATGCTGTTTTTTTGGTCATTTTTCAGATTTTCTGAGCTGCGAGCTACAGGCTGTGCGTATGATTGCCAAGAAAAAGCCCTCCATGCTACAACCCTCGGCATCTGAACCCGCAGTGGCTGTGAGTGATTAGCATATTAATGTTCATGAATATTAATGACTATTACCATGAATATTAATGTTGATTGCCAGGTAAAAGCCCACCAATTTACGACATCCAGGATCTCAACCTGTGGTGGCTGTGAGTGATTAGCGTATTAATGCTCATGAATATTAATGATGATTACCAAGAAAAAGCCCTCTGCGCTACAACCCCCGGGATCTCAACCTGTGGTGGCTGTGAGTTATTAGCATATTAATGCTCATGAATATTAATGATGATTACCTAGAAAAAGCCCTCTGCACTACAACCCCCGGGATCTCAACCTGTGGTGGCTGTGAGTGATTAGCATATTAATGAGCATGAATATTAATGATGATCACCATGAATATTAATGATGATTGCCAGGTAAAAGCCCACCATGCTATGACCCTCAGGATCTCAACCCGTGTGATTAGCATATTAATCTTCATGAATATTAATGATGAATACCAATACAGAAAGCCTTTTTAAAAATCATGGACTTTTCAAATGCATTGACGTTTGAAAGTCCATACAGTTACAAAATGATCCCTATATGTTATTGCTCAGTATACAATTCTTGGGATGTCTACAAAAGCAAACGTAAGTGTATACATACAGTGATACACCTCCCTATAAAGACCCCTTCCTATTAAGACCTTTTTGGGGTTTTGTTTGAATGTCTTAATAAGGAGGTTCCAATATTGTTTTATTTTGTTGTTTCATTTTCAGTCAGAGAGTGAAATGGCAGAATACAGGAACAAAATGCTGATAGGGTTGCAGACCTGTTTACTCAACTCTTTTCGATTAGTATTCTACTCATTTTGGACCTCTACTACTCTTCAAAATTGAAAATAATGCTCTTTACTACTCATTTTCAGTGAACATTGTTTGATGGTTTAATGAATAAAACTACACATTTTGCACCCAAACTACTCATTTCAGCTCTCCAGACTTCTCCAGACTTGTGTAAGGGGTAAACAGGTCTGGGGCTGGGTTTCCCTAAGCCCCCTGACAACATCACCACTTTACTTATAGTGTGGTTTACATCATGATAATATCATTATTGTTGTGTTCTGTGTGATTTTCAGTCAGAGAGTGAGGTGGCAGAACACATGAAGAAAATGCTCATAGGGCTGGGTTTCCCTAAGCCCCCCGACAACATCACCACCTTCACTGTCTTCAGCAAATTGGAAGCCAAGGTAAAGTCCTTTACCCTAGACCCCGGCCTTTCAGGGTTTTTTTCATTTTGTGTAGTTGTACCCAGGATGACTCAAAGCTGTTGAAGCAATCTTTTTGATATGTGCTAGCAAGTATTATTGTCATTGTAAACAAAGGTCACTTGAAACAGAAGAAGTAATATTTGGGATGGTGTGTGTATGTTATAAAAATATGCCAATCAAGTTTGCTGAACGGGTATTGCAAAGAAAGCTCAGCAGTCTATTAAAAGGTCAGGTCAGGTCAGGTAGGACGACTAGGCCTCGCGGCCTCTCAAGTGTCCTTTCTCTTGATTGGGATTTTAAAAAAACAAAAAACATTTTAATATTCAGTTGGCACAGCTGTGACGGTTTTAGTAGACTATCAGTCATACTGGTATTTTAATTTACTAAGGTTTGGGTCTTTGTCCAGTAGGTTTTTAAATTTGTTAGTGTAGTGGAGGCTGTGTTGGTGGTGGTGTTTGCCACACAGGTTCTCTCTTCCTCTCACTCAGTACTGTAGTGGAGGCTATGATGGTGGTGGTGTTTGCCACACAGGTTCTCTCTTCCTCTCACTCAGTACTGTAGTGGAGGCTATGATGGTGGTGGTGTTTGCCACACAGGTTCTCTCTTCCTCTCACTCAGTACTGTAGTGGAGGCTGTGTTGGTGGTGTTGTTTGCCACACAGGTTCTCTCTTCCTCTCACTCAGTACTGTAGTGGAGGCTGTGTTGGTGGTGTTGTTTGCCACACAGGTTCTCTCTTCCTCTCTCTCAGTACTGTAGTGGAGGCTATGTTGGTGGTGGTGTTTGCCACACAGGTTCTCTCTTCCTCTCACTCAGTACTGTAGTGGAGGCTATGTTGGTGGTGTTGTTTGCCACACAGGTTCTCTCTTCCTCTCACTCAGTACTGTAGTGGAGGCTATGTTGGTGGTGTTTGCCACAGGTTTTCTCTTCCTCTCACTCAGTACTGTAGTGGAGGCCATGTTAGTGTTGTTGTTTGCCACACAGGTTCTCTCTTCCTCTCACTCAGTACTGTAGTGGAGGCTGTGTTGGTGGTGGTGTTTGCCACACAGGTTCTCTCTTCCTCTCACTCAGTACTGTAGTGGAGGCTGTGTTGGTGGTGGTGTTTGCCACACAGGTTCTCTCTTCCTCTCACTCAGTACTGTAGTGGAGGCTATGTTGGTGGTGGTGTTTGCCACACAGGTTCTCTCTTCCTCTCACTCAGTACTGTAGTGGAGGCTGTGTTGGTGGTGGTGTTTGCCACACAGGTTCTCTCTTCCTCTCACTCAGTACTGTAGTGGAGGCTGTGTTGGTGGTGGTGTTTGCCACACAGGTTCTCTCTTCCTCTCACTCAGTACTGTAGTGGAGGCTGTGTTGGTGGTGGTGTTTGCCACACAGGTTCTCTCTTCCTCTCACTCAGTACTGTAGTGGAGGCTATGTTGGTGGTGTTGTTTGCCACACAGGTTCTCTCTTCCTCTCACTCAGTACTGTAGTGGAGGCTGTGTTGGTGGTGGTGTTTGCCACACAGGTTCTCTCTTCCTCTCACTCAGTACTGTAGTGGAGGCTATGTTGGTGGTGTTTGCCACAGGTTTTCTCTTCCTCTCACTCAGTACTGTAGTGGAGGCCATGTTAGTGTTGTTGTTTGCCACACAGGTTCTCTCTTCCTCTCACTCAGTACTGTAGTGGAGGCTGTGGTGGTGTTTGCCACACAGGTTCTCTCTTCCTCTCACTCAGTACTGTAGTGGAGGCTGTGTTGGTGGTGGTGTTTGCCACACAGGTTCTCTCTTCCTCTCTCTCAGTACTGTAGTGGAGGCTGTGTTGGTGGTGTTGTTTGCCACACAGGTTCTCTCTTCCTCTCACTCAGTACTGTAGTGGAGGCTGTGTTCGTGGTGGTGTTTGCCACACAGGTTCTCTCTTCCTCTCACTCAGTACTGTAGTGGAGGCTATGATGGTGGTGGTGTTTGCCACACAGGTTCTCTCTTCCTCTCACTCAGTACTGTAGTGGAGGCTGTGTTGGTGGTGGTGTTTGCCACACAGGTTCTCTCTTCCTCTCACTCAGTACTGTAGTGGAGGCTATGATGGTGGTGTTGTTTGCCACACAGGTTCTCTCTTCCTCTCACTCAGTACTGTAGTGGAGGCTGTGTTGGTGGTGGTGTTTGCCACACAGGTTCTCTCTTCCTCTCTCTCAGTACTGTAGTGGAGGCTGTGTTGGTGGTGGTGTTTGCCACACAGGTTCTCTCTTCCTCTCACTCAGTACTGTAGTGGAGGCTATGTTGGTGGTGTTGATTGCCACACAGGTTCTCTCTTCCTCTCACTCAGTACTGTAGTGGAGGCTATGTTGGTGGTGGTGTTTGCCACACAGGTTCTCTCTTCCTCTCACTCAGTACTGTAGTGGAGGCTGTGTTGGTGGTGTTGATTGCCACACAGGTTCTCTCTTCCTCTCACTCAGTACTGTAGTGGAGGCTATGTTGGTGGTGGTGTTTGCCACACAGGTTCTCTCGTCCTCTCACTCAGTACTGTAGTGGAGGCTGTGTTGGTGGTGTTGTTTGCCACACAGGTTCTCTCTTCCTCTCACTCAGTACTGTAGTGGAGGCTATGTTGGTGGTGGTGTTTGCCACACAGGTTCTCTCGTCCTCTCACTCAGTACTGTAGTGGAGGCTGTGTTGGTGGTGTTGTTTGCCACACAGGTTCTCTCTTCCTCTCACTCAGTACTGTAGTGGAGGCTATGTTGGTGGTGTTGTTTGCCACACAGGTTCTCTCTTCCTCTCACTCAGTACTGTAGTGGAGGCTATGATGGTGGTGGTGTTTGCCACACAGGTTCTCTCTTCCTCTCACTCAGTACTGTAGTGGAGGCTGTGGTGGTGTTTGCCACACAGGTTCTCTCTTCCTCTCACTCAGTACTGTAGTGGAGGTTGTGTTGGTGGTGGTGTTTGCCACACAGGTTCTCTCTTCCTCTCACTCAGTACTGTAGTGGAGGCTATGTTGGTGGTGGTGTTTGCCACACAGGTTCTCTCTTCCTCTCACTCAGTACTGTAGTGGAGGCTGTGTTGGTGGTGTTGTTTGCCACACAGGTTCTCTCTTCCTCTCACTCAGTACTGTAGTGGAGGCTGTGTTGGTGGTGTTTGCCACACAGGTTCTCTCTTCCTCTCACTCAGTACTGTAGTGGAGGCTGTGTTGGTGGTGGTGTTTGCCACACAGGTTCTCTCTTCCTCTCACTCAGTACTGTAGTGGAGGCTGTGTTGGTGGTGGTGTTTGCCACACAGGTTCTCTCTTCCTCTCAGTACTGTAGTGGAGGCTATGTTGGTGGTGGTGTTTGCCACACAGGTTCTCTCTTCCTCTCTCTCAGTACTGTAGTGGAGGCTGTGTTGGTGGTGGTGTTTGCCACACAGGTTCTCTCTTCCTCTCTCTCAGTACTGTAGTGGAGGCTGTGTTGGTGGTGGTGTTTGCCACACAGGTTCTCTCTTCCTCTCACTCAGTACTGTAGTGGAGGCTGTGTTGGTGGTGGTGTTTGCCACACAGGTTCTCTCTTCCTCTCAGTACTGTAGTGGAGGCTATGTTGGTGGTGTTGTTTGCCACACAGGTTCTCTCTTCCTCTCACTCAGTACTGTAGTGGAGGCTGTGTTGGTGGTGTTGTTTGCCACACAGGTTCTCTCTTCCTCTCACTCAGTACTGTAGTGGAGGCTGTGTTGGTGGTGGTGTTTGCCACACAGGTTCTCTCTTCCTCTCACCCAGTTAACAATGTCTTGAAGGCAATTGTTGTTCTCTTCACCTTTACTCTCTCAAGTTCAGGGGAGGACTGACTTAGGCCAGTCAACAAATCATAGAATAGAATACAGTTCACATCTTAACCTACTTTCTCCCAATGCACACACACATTTCATGATTATTCACTCACACTGCTACAGGCACATGCCTACATTAACTCTTAGATTACAAACATATCAATAGGTGCAATGCATCTCCCCCCCCCCCCTTCGTCTGGAAATGCCGTCCTGGCGATTATCTCCTATGAAAAAGTTAATAACAAATATAAGGGGGTTCAACAATTACTTCAATGCAATTAAGCAAAAGAACAACATTAGGAATATATATTTTGTTCTTTTCCTTTCTTTCTCTTCTTCTCACCATTGCTCCAATATTTACAAAGTACAAAAGCAATTTAAAAAAAAGTTAAAAAAAAAAAAGGAAGGAAAAAACTTACATTTTTAACACAGAAAACAAATATTTCAAAATTGCCATTAAAATGTTCAGGAAAAATAAGAACATGAAAGTCAAACTTTCTTTTCATATGTTATGCTTACTCTATCTTTTATTATTATCATTTAATGTCTTTCACTTTTGAACTTTAATTTAGCTTAACTTCTGTGACTATCACCATGGTAACTTATGTTAGTGAACGTAGGGTCCCAAAACAAAGGAACAGTTCCGTTTTGTCTCTTTGTCAATGCTTGACTGTGGACACAAATCTTCACAAAAGTCATATAAATAAACCACCGCAAAAACATTTATTTACCTATTATTGCTGGCACAAAACCTTATACAAATGAACCACAGCATTATTTTAAAGTCTCTATGGAAAAAAACCAATTCAGAAAACAAAATGTAAGTTTCATTTTTTTTGGGATTGTCAAAAATATTATGGCTAGGTAAAATAGGTTTGCACCAATATGCTGTTAATCACCTATATACGTTTGTGCTGTTATTGTTCGCTAAGCTATCTCTTCAGTTCCTACTCTGACTGTCACAACATAAAAGAATGTCTTGTTTTGTTCTGCCACAAAAATATCTTTTCCATCCAGAATTCTTGAAAACAAGCTGAGCATCCTGTCAGCCATCTGGAATTTGTCTTCTAATTGTCTATGCGGAGTGTCTGTGTCTGCCTGCTGTTCATTCACAGTGGTTGAACATGGCAGATGATGTAGGTTGCTGTGCTGCCCTGCGGTTGACCTGGTGCTACGCCTGGGTCTGGGGACCGGTTGAGGTCGTTCTACTGCTGGGGGACCGTCCCGTGAAGGTAGATTGTTGATGAATTCCATCACCTCGGTTTCTGAGTCATCAGTGTTGCTGGTGCTTTGCATGGTATGTTCTCCACTTTGCGGCTGCTGCTTTTTACTGGGAAATATCTTTAGTTCATTTCGGTGCACGCGTTTCTCGAGACTAGTCTCTCTGTTGTAGATGGTGTAGACATTGTTGCATATGCCCACAACTTCGAAAATCTCCTCTCTCCACTTGTCCTGGATTTTACTTATTCCACGGGGGTGGTTTTTCATTAGCACCCTCTTGATTATCGGCTCATTCCTCACATGCTTATCGTAGATTTCCTGTAGGTTCCTTAAGGGCAGGGGGTCTCCACTGATGATCCCTGCACAGCCCTCCCTCCGCTGACAGGTGATGGGGAGGCAGAACCATTGACGCAGTAGTATCCTGCACTGCACTGCCCTGAGGGAGAGGCGAGGCCTGTGCTGTTGAAGTATTGCTCTGGGGGACACTGCATGCGCTGGGACTCCATTCCCAGGCCACGGATGCTGCTCTAGGTGCCGGCTAGAGGGGTCAGTCTGGGTTCCGTTGGGGCAGTAGTATTTATGATTCCAGATCAGAAAATCATTGTTAAAGACCTGCCAGATTGTTAAAGGCCCACCAGAATGAAAACCAGTTGTATTTATGATTACAGATCAGAAAATCATTGTTAAAGACCTGCCAGATTGTTAAAGGCCCACCAGAATGAAAACCAGTTGTATTTATGATTCCAGATCAAAGAAGTGATGATGCAGCACCCGGGACAGACCAGCAATTCATTTCTAAAGACCCACCATATTGTTAAAGGCCCACCAGAATGAAGTTGTATTTAGGATTCCAGATCAAAGAAGTGACAAAGCAGCACCATGGACAGACCAGCAATCCATTTCTAAAGACCCACCATATTGTTCATTTTTAAAGATCCACCAGATTGTAAAAGACCCACCAGAATAAAAAAAACCCAGTTGTATTTATAACTGCAGATCAAAGAACTGATGACTCAGTACCCGGGACAGACCAGCAAGCCGCTGCTGAAGGCTCGCCTGTCGGACAAACAGTGGGACAGCGTGATGGAGGTCAACGAGGCCATGGCTATGGAGTACCACATACGACGACAGATGTTGATGAAACGACTGGACGTCACCATACAGTCCTTTAAGTGGTCTGATAAAGCCAAGGTAATCAAATATAATGTTAATGAATGCATAATTAATGAATCATAATGTTAATGAATGTGTAATTAAAAGTCTTCGAGGTCATGGCAATGGAGTAGCACATAAGACGACAAATGTTGATGAAGCGACTGGACGTCGCTATACAGTCCTTCAACTTCAAGTGGTTCGATAAAGCCAAGGTGAAAAGCTGAAACAATGAATCAATGAATACAAATGTGTGAAAGGTGACTGAATACTTCCGTTGTGATCATTTTATTACTCTTGTTTGTATCCCTTTTTTTTTTATTCTCGGTATTTGAATAATGCGCAAATCGACTGTTATTCTTTGAATTTTCAATAATTATAATGTCTTTCTGTTATGTACAAAAGTAATGGAATCTGCTTTGATTAATTAAAGGGTGATCACGAAGAAATGACGTTGGGGTGAGACAGAATGGCTGGGTGATTCTGGCTGGTAGATTTCAGATCTGATCTGTGATTTAAAACAAAAAAATGTGTGATTGCTCAATTCATTTTGAAGAATGTGGCACAAAAGGTATGTAATACTAATAGTGATAGAGTTCACAGCCTGTGCTTATTGATATTCTAAAACCATGGCTGTGGTGTTTTTCAGAACGTTTTTGCATCCGAATATAGTGTGACCCCTTGTGAAGATCCTTTAATGCTCACATAGTTAGTTGCCCATGATACAATTTCCAAAGCCTAGCACAGTATGATTTGATTTATAATATATGATATGATTTATCAGCACTTTTATGAGTTTGTTTGTTTCTTCGTGCTCTCTAGCACCAAGAGGCCAAGATTGACAAAGTGTACACTCCCATCAAGGAAAGTCTGAAGGCTCGGTCTACCATCGGAGTGCCTGAGATACTGGCTGCTAGAGAAGGTACAGAGAGAGAGGGAGAGAGAGACAGAGACAGAGGGAGACAGAGACAGATACAAGGTTTATGCTCCCATCAAGGTCAATCTTAAGGCATGTCCACCATCGGAGTGCCTGAGATACTGGCTGTTAGAGGATGTACAGAGAGAGAGACAGAGAGAGGGAGAGAGAGAGAGAGACAGAGACAAAGGGAGACAGAGACAGATACAAGGTTTATGCTCCCATCAAGGTCAATCTTAAGGCATGTCCACCATCGGAGTGCCTGAGATACTGGCTGTTAGAGGAGGTACAGAGAGAGAGACAGAGAGAGAGTAAAGGGTCACTCTCTCTCTCTCTCTTAAGGGCCTGCTACACTACATACGATTCGCTGTCAATGCGATGAGGTTGTGACAATGCGAATCATGATTCACGTGAAATACTTCCGTCTAAAAATAATTCTACTACTTTCGCTCCGTATATTCAAGTAGACCCAATAGATGAATTTCACGTGAATCATGATTCACATGGTCACAATCGCATCGGATTGACAGCGAATCATATGTAGTGTAGCAGGCCCTTAAGAGAGAGAGAGATAGAGTGACTTCAGACTAAAGACTTTAGACACTTTATTTTACGAGGATAAGAATTAAGGCTGGTCCTAGTCTTCCATTCTGTCTTTGGTTCTAAGCATGCAATGCAAAACTATTATACTATAAATGAACATTGAGACACAGGAACATCACCAACAGAGACAACAGCAGTATTATAGCAACGGCATGGCAGAGAGAGAGAGAGAGAGGGAGGGGGGAGAGAGAGACAGAGAGAGATGGAGGAGAGAGAGGGTGCCAATATACTAAACAGAACTGTCTTGTCTTTTATTTTACAACAGATCTGACGCACATTCAGAAGACCAGCAGCGGGGACAGCCGCAAAGAATGCAACATCAACAAAGTGCTCATAGGACGGGTGAGTAAAGATTTGAAATAGTAATAATAGAGTGTAGAGTGGCACAGTGGTAGCACGTTCGCTTCGTGTCAAGTAAACCCGAGTTCGAACCTGGGTACAGGGGATTTTTCCTCTCACTTTACACTAGGCCTTGCGGTCTGAACATGGGGTCTTTCGGATGAGACGATAAACCGAGTTCCCGTGTGCTCATGCACTTAGCACATGTTAAACCCAGTGTCAATGAAAAAGTTGTCATTTGGTCAACATTTACCCCCTTCCCTTCCTTCCTCTTCAGTCACACAAAAATCGCATTACATTTTTTTTAAATTTTAAATTGACCTCTGACTGCGACACACTCTCCAGGTAGGAGCAACCCGAATTTCACAGAGATGCCTCTGTAAATATAATGTACCTAGCCTAACCTAACCTAATAATAGTGTTATTATTATCAGTGTTAATTCTATGTTTGAAATCAGGGGTCGGAATCAGTGCACCTGGATATTGTAGGGGAGTCGCTCTTTATTTTTAAACATTGATTCGTGAGTCATTATGCAATGAATGATGATGTGTGTATTTGTAAATCATGTATATCAGTGATGAATCACATGTGTTATATGGCTTGTATTGTGAATTAATAAATGAATTTAAAGAAAAAAGAGGAAGAAAGCATGACTTTCTGCACGGAAACGCATGCGCTTGTTTACTTTATAAAAAAAGAAGAAGAGCTCATTGGATGGGCTAGTTACTCTGAACTAGAGATGGTCAGTCATTTCAGTCGTTTGAAAATAAAAATGGTGTGTACATTTAGCTATGGGTGAAAGCAGTTCAGGCATGCTCCTGAAATCAGGATTGAAAAAGCTGATTCAAAGTCTCCAGGATTGGCCATCTTGTCATCTGGAACCTCGGTCTTATGAAATCAAACATTTCTGCCAAAATTGATGGCAGATTAAAACAAAGTAATGCAATTCTAACACTATCCCCACCCATCCTGTATGCACAGACAAACTCACTTTGAAAATTGTTTTTAACCTTTAGCACATTGCATTTTTCTGACGTTCCATACTCTGCCACTGCATTCTTTTTTGAGGCAGTGAAAAACGTGTATACCCACTGGATTATACATGCTGTAATGTTCTCTATGTGCTGTTTGCAGACTGGATTATTGGAATACTAATAAAGAGATGATTGAGGGAAGTGGTGATACTAAGCTCCACCTGTCTATGTGCTGTGTGCAGACTGGATTATTGGAATACTAATAAAGAAAGGATTGAGGAAAGTGTTGATACTAAGCTCCACCTGTCTATGTGCTGTGTGCAGACTGGATTATTGGAATACTAATAAAGGAATGATTGAGGAAAGTGTTGATACTAAGCTCCACCTGTCTATGTGCTGTGTGCAGACTGGATTATTGGAATACTAATAAAGGAATGATTGAGGAAAGTGTTGATACTAAGCTCCACCTGTCTATGTGCTGTGTGCAGACTGGATTGTTGGAATACTAATAAAGAAATGATTGAGGAAAGTGTTGATACTAAGCTCCACCTGTCTATGTGCTGTGTGCAGACTGGATTGTTGGAATACTAATAAAGAAATGATTGAGGAAAGTGTTGATACTAAGCATTTTGTTGTCCGTGCATGTTTTGTTGTTGATTTTTGTTTTTATCTAAGCAAACATTGACTATAATTTCCAGTAGGAAGCTTCGCTAACACAAAAACCCACCATATTTGATAGGGAACTTGACTTTCTGACCGAATAAAGCTTTGAAAAAATCAATACTCAACTGAAAAAGCAATATGGCGGCCAAACAGGAAAAAAATGATAGCTGAGCCTCGTTCTGAAGCTAAAGTAAGGTTGTTTCCATTATTAGTAATGGGAACAACGTTCGCGAAGCGTTGGTTTTGAGTACCCCTCTCTGGGTGACACAGGGCGCCTGCAGTGGCAGGGGAGAGTATCTACTCAGCGACACAGTGCGCCTGCAGCGTGCCGCGCTAAAGGTTAATGTAGTCACCACTTCAGGATTGGGAAGATTCAGAGAACGTTGGAACGTGTCATTTCAGGATTGAGAGAATGTTTTACTCTCACCCATGTTTAGCCCTGACTTATTGGACACACCGTCTGTGCTTTGTTAATTGATGCTGTTTTTTATGTACATATTTATGTGTGTGTGTGTTGATAGGTTCCAGACAGAGGGGGCAGGGCCTGGGAGTTAGAACCCCCTCCCCCCGAGATGCCTTCCTTCATGAAGAGGGACAACGCGCCCCAGGGACAAAGGCCCTTCAGTGAGTAATGCGAATAACTCTTAGGGATGCAGCCTTGGGTAGCATTGAGCAATACATATTTTTGTCCCCAACTGGGACTGCAAAATTCTCTTTTTTTCTCTCCTTATTTTTGTTTCTTTAAAGGGGTATCCTGACGGATGAGTTTTTGCAAGAAACATGTCGAGATCACCAGGAAGACACCCTTTACAGAGATTGCAACACTCACTTTGCTCTGGTTTTCCAGATATTAAACCGTCAAATCGGCGATTCCTCCTTGGCGGAGGTGTTGGAAGTCAGATTCTTTCAGTGAATGAGAAGGCATGTGTCTTCTCTTTTTTAATGGCCGCCTGAGTCGCTTTGACCAATCACAAAATTTCTACAATGCAAGCTTTTTTATTTACAGTTTACCAAAAGGAGTTTTGCTCACAACAAACTTTAGGGAAATAGCTCCATTTTTTTTTTTACTGCACTACAAAGAAGAAAAAGCTTCAACCACTCGAGTGTCCTCCACCCACCCTGTCCAAAATGGCTTCTTTCTCCTGCAACTCCTTCAAGGAGGAATCACAGTTTTGACGGTATGATTTATAGGATACCAGAGCAAAGTGAGTGTTCCGATCCTTGAAAAGGCTGTCTTTCTGGTGATCTCGACGTGCTTCTTGCAAAAAAATCATCCGTGAGGGTGTCCCTTTAAGCTGCAACAATTTCTCTTCTCTGAGCCATTTCCTTGTTTGATCTGATCTCTCTCTCTCTCTCTCTCTCTCTCTCTCTCTCTCTCTCTCTCTCTCTCTCTCTCTCAAGCCACAAACCTATAACTCACTTTGTTGGTCTGTTGGTCGGTCGGTCGGTCCAAAATTGTCGAACATATTGTAAAAGAGAAAGAAAAGCGTGCCACAAACGATTGCGAATCTGCGCTTGTTTAATGAAAAGATGAGATGCCTGTGGAAAAATTATGGATGCTTTGAGAGGAAAGCCTGTAATGTTTCTTTGTCATGGGTGAAAGTAGTTCAGGAATGTTCCCGAATTCAGGATTGGAAAAGCTGGCAGTGAGAGTCTTCAGGAATGGCCATCTTGTCACCCGGATCCACAGTCTGATAAAATCAAACATTTCTGCAAACATTGATTAATATATACTACATCTGTATTGTTACTAATTCGGGACTTTACTGGTGTTGCACTGCCTACGGGCATTGCCTCCAGGATCGTTCCCATCATCTTTATATCTACTAATGTCCCATATGTGTCTGTTTCTGACCTGAGGACGTTAAACGATTTTCATTCACAACATTGATTAATAATGTCAGATTTATAACAAGATGATAGACATGCAATTGTAACACCACCCCCACCCATCCTGTCTACACAGACACACACATTGGACATTGCTTTTACTGTGGTCACCACTTCAGGAATGGGAAGATTCAGAGAACATTGAAACCTTTTTCGGCGTTTGAGTGTACATGTGCTAGTATTTGTTATTGCGTTTTATGCGAAGAACTAGCTTCCATGCAGACAAACATTGGTTACATTTCTGAATTTCTGACTGGCTTAGGGCAAATTGTCTGAACTTCTGATTGATTTAACTCATTCGGGACGAATGAGCTGGATCCGGTCCATGGCTTTCACAACCGTTTAGGAAGAATGAGCTGGATCTGGCTAACGAGAGTTTTCAAGGTTTTGATTTGTGGCGTGTAACCAGCTTTCAAGCGCCACGTCGTAACCTACTTTCAGTTTGCTTTGACCTTGCCCCTCTTGAAATCAACCAATCATTGTAGACTTTACTTTCAGGTTTGGCTGTAAGGGGTGTGCATGTGTGTGTGTCAGAGATTGGAATGTGAAAATTTCCTTCTTTCTATGTGTTAGCTGTTTTCGTCATTAGGAGACAAACGACGAAGGTATGGAATCTGATATTTTACTATCGTTTAGTGCATGCAGTTAGTAATCTTCTCTGAAAATATCAATCCATAACATATAATCATTTTTGTGTGATGTGTTTTCGAACCAAGTCAAATGGCCCGTCCTGAACAGTTGTGAGGGGAAGCCACCGGCCGGTGCCCAGTGAGTTAAGGTAAATTATGTGAACTTCACTTTCACCACTAACCTGTTCCTCACCAGTAATTCTTTTCTTCTTCTGTCTGTGTCAACAGGTGGTGACAGTCGAGGGACACATAGAGGAGGAAGAGGAGGAGGAGGAGGAGGAGGAGATGGGGGGGAGGGGGAGGAGGAAGGGTGCAAGGAGGGTGGGGTGGGGGAGGAGGAGGGGGAGGGGGAGGACACCAACAAAACGTGCAAACCAAGTGGGATCAGGGGGGTGGGGGGTATGGGGCAGGTGGAGGAGGTGGGGGAAGATACCAGGGAGGGGGAGGGGGAGGGGGAGGGGGAGCGGGTGGAGGGTACCAAGGGGGAGGCAACTACCAGGGAGGGGGAGGCAACTACCAGGGTGGTGGGGGGAACTATCAAGGAGGGGGGAGTTACCAGGGAGGAGGGGGCGGAGGCTACCAAGGTTATCAGGGCGGCGGTTTCCAAGGGAATGCCGGTTACCAGAGCAACCCCGGTTACCAAGGAAGCGCCGGTTACCAAGGAGGCGCCGGCTACCAGGGTTACCAAGCGGGAGGAGGAGGGGGGTATCAGGGTGGGGGAGGTGGGAGTGGGTATCAGGGTGGGGGAGGTGGCGGGGGGGGTACCAAGGTGGGGAGGGGGGGGGAGAGGGGGAGGGGGAGGGAGGGGGAGAGGTGGTAGAGGGGGGAGGGGTGCACGAAGATAATGATGTTGAAGATAATGATGATGTTGAAGATGATGATGATAGTGGTGAAAATGACAATGAAGACAACAATGTTTTTGTACATTACCGTTGGGGCAGTCGCTTTATTCACTTTTCCATTTCTGCTCAATCATTCATTTTCCTTTATTTTCAACACATTATTTTTTAACCATGCGCTCAGTTTTTATTGTTTCTTTATCCATAAGAAAAGTCTGAAAGGGTGGGGTAGGAGGTAAGGATGTGCATTTCTCATGTGTGTGTGTGTAAATAATAAAATGGAAGACGGTGTTTTTTTCAAAGCGTATGTACTTTTAGTGCAGTTTACTTACATTGTATTGTAATGTGTGAGCGTTGTTAAGGTTATTGAGGGTAAATATTCCACTCAAGCTCTTAATCCTTGGCCTAGAAAGGGTACCGTATTGTACGGACTACAAGGCGCACCTGATTATAAGGCGCACCCCACAAATTTTACCCAAAGTTCAGATTTTGTTATAGTTTCTTACTGTTTTATCAGTCACGTTATAAGGCGCAGGACTCTCAATCTTCAAAAAAGGTATCGCCTTATGGTCCGTAAAGTATGGTACTGTATTGTAATGTTGTGTGAATACTGTTAGTGATATTGGTGGTTAATGTTTCCACTCATACCCATATTCCTTGGTGCTTGGTGATAACGGGTTCTGTAGAACTAGAAGGATAGAGCTTTTATTCAAAATATTAAATTGGTTTTTCGGGTCCTTTTTTCATAGATTTTTTCTTCTTCTTCTGAATGATTTAAAGTTGCGTTCATATTTTCATTGTTTGATACTGAAAAAGCTTTTTTTGGCTGTTTACAGACACACACACAGAGAAAAAAAGGAAAATGAAAGATGTCAGTACATGTACTTGAAATGCAAGTTAAAAAAAGTTGATGAACTAACTGTCCAATCAAAGAATCTGAGCACAAGCCTAAAGGGCCAGCCACATGTCCACTAACATCGTTCGACTGTACCATGCGATTCGATCACGTGATCTCAATGTGCCAATCATATTTGTTCTTGGAGACCATGTGATCGAATCGTATTGTACAGTCGTACGATTTCAGTGGACGTGTGGCTGGCCCCTGATGGCTATGTTTACTCCCTAGTTCCTAACCTAACCTAAATGTAATAAAAAAAATAAATAACTAGGATTTCAGAATGTCTCAGGAAAATTAAAAAATAAAGTGGTGGGTTGGGGAAATCCCAAACACTAAACAACAACAAAAATAAAAAAAACGATGTTTCCGAGCATAACTCCGTCGTCTGGGCACGCACACACACGCACGCATGCACGCACGCATGTACGCATGCACGCACACACAGAGTAACCCACCACTTTAACCTAACCTAACCAAGCGACATTCTGCCATTCTTGTGAAAGGGTAGGGTTAGGATCAGCCTAGGATTCACAGGGCACAAAACTTAATGGAATGCTGTTTAAAATGTTTTTTGAGGACAACGAGGAGGCTGAAAATGATAACGATGACTGACGACTATGATGGTTGAGGGTTATTGTAATAGATGATGATGATGAATTTATGGAAATCCATTTATTGAGGGGTCAGAGACTTAGTCCCGTAGTAGTCGCACAGTGCATTAGATGTTCAACAATCCATGAGTGTGACTCAAAAGGGGCAGACCCACTGCATACGATTCAATCCAACTGCGATCTGATTGTGACATTTGTGAGGCCAGGGGGCTGTTTCACAAGGGCTAATGTTACGCTGCGCTCGCTCAAATCGGCAAAAACGGTCTAAGAAACACCCTTCGTTTGCCGATAGTTCGCGTGGCGTTTTGTTCTGGCCAAACACCGAGCAAGCGGCGAACTATCCGGAACTAGTAGGGGGTGAATACGTTTCTTGTTGTTGTTTGGTCCATTAAAGTTTGTTTGAAACTTTTTTTTGACCAATCAGACAAGAGCTTGTAATATTCTTCCGCAAACGTTTTCTAAAGTGCTTCTTAGGGCCCGTTTGACGTAAGCGTTGTTCGGCGACCGTTATCTAGAGAAACTCGACCCTGATTCTCGTGAAATTCTGCTGTCTAAATTAGTCTGATGAAATCCTACTAGTTTTGTTCACTATATTTATATTCCCCCGTACACAAATCTGATGAAATATCTGTAGTTTTGTATCAGACATTGTATGTGATTCGTGTATTGGGGTCTACATGAGTACAATGAAGGCAAATATTAGAATTTCTCGAGAATCGCGACTCAAACATCGTCACAATCGGATCGCAGTTGGCTCGAGTCTTATGCAGTGGGGCCGGCCCCCTAAACAGATGCATGGATATTGAAATAACGAAAAGGAATGTGTGTGTGTGTGTAAAACGTGCTGTGCAATAAAGTGCTGTCTTCTACACTGCCTGTTCCGTGCGCTCACAGTGACGGACTGCTTGCTGAAGGGCTCTGTAACGTGCGCCGCATGTGAGCTGCAAGTAGCCTAGAACTTAGGTTTTCCTTAATTTAATTTTTTTTTTTTTAAAGATCAGAATTGTATATGAATATTTGTGCACGGCAAATATTGATGAAGGGAATTAACCCTTTCGTCACCAGCCATTTTTCAGCCGAAAAATACCATTAAACTTAACTTGGGTAGAGAATATTGGGAATTCCTCCGTGACATGTACATGTATGACATTAGGCCAATCCTTACTTCCTAAAATCAAGAAAATAGGGTCTAGGGATAACAAGCCCTGATTTGATGCCTTTTTAGTGACATGTGGTGCATAAATGCGACATTAGCGGCGAAAGGGTTAAGTGCAAGAAACTTTGTGAGTGGTCGCCCTTGTTCATTTACATATTTACATATGTATTGCAATGAATGTTCATGTCTGTAGTTATTGTTAATGTGATCTTAGACAATCCAGTGTGTTTGTTTTCATTTTTTTTATTTGCTCTTTTTTTTTTCTCTTTCCCTCTTTCTCTCTCTGGTCTCTCTCTCTCTCTCTCTAGTTTCTTTTAGTGTTTTCCATTTTAAAAATGTTGTGATATATGACCTGGAATGCTTGCTTTATGTGAGAGGGGCAAAAATAAAGCCATTACCGATTCAATGTACATGTAGCTTTGATTTGGGTTTTTTTTTCACTTGTCTGGTTTTTCTGTTTGTCTGCCCTTGTGCCACATGTCTTCAATCTCACTCTGGCTGTGTGTCTCTGCCTATCTCTGCCCCCCCCCCCCCCCCCCCTCCCCCCCCAATCTGCAGGGGAGCTAATTTTCCGGAATGTTCTGGGTTTCCTGTTTTTGTTAGTGTAAGCACTTGTGGCTTCCAGTTTTGGGAGTGTAAAAATCTTGTGACTTCAACGTTTGGCTTCCAACGTTTTTGGAGATTTTTGCCACTTGTGGCTTCTCAGTTTTGGATTTGTGTAAAACTTTATGGCTTCCACACACACAGTGCTAACAAAAGTTTCGGCTTCCAGTTTTCCGGGAGTGTATTTAAATCTTGTGACCCCACCCCACAAACACACGTTTAACAACTTTTTTAGCAAGCTTCAGTTGTGGCTTCTCAGTAATGGATTTGTGTAGAACTTTATTGCACACACACACACACTCCTCCGCTCAACAAAAGTTTCGACAGTTGTGAGAATTCCGGGTTAGTTATTTACACCCTTCCACCCCACCCCACAAACACACGTTTAACAACTTTTTTAGCAAGCTTCAGGTTTGGGTTTTTTCAATAATGCTAATTTTACATTTTTAGGTTTTTGGACCTCCCTTTAGCATCCCTCAATCTGTTTGTGTGGTTCGGAGGAAGTCTGGTGTAACTTACGTGTGTGTGTGGCTCTGTGGAAGTTTGTTATTCTGCTTATTCTGCTTTCCCTGTATAAAAAAACCATTCATTCGTGTCTCTCTCTCTCTCTCTCTCTCTCTCTCTCTCTCTCTCTCTCTCTCTCTCTCTCTCTCTCTCTCTCTCTCCTGCTACTTTGAACTTCAAACATCACCTTTTTTTTCATTCTACTTTCTTCTTCATAGATTGTTTAGTCAGTTTCCTGTCAAATGAGCGGAGATGTGTCATGCTGCCGGTACGCGCCTAACTAAGAAATAGCTTGTCCGTCTTTGGCTGGTTCTTTCATTCTTATTCCCTCTGCCTCAAAGCAGATAAAAGTTTCTGAGTACAGCAAGAAGTTGCTCAATGGATCTTATTAGCTTCGGTTGATAATATTTGAGGTGATTGTGTACAGCGGTTGATAAGAAACAGACAAAAACGAGACTAAGGAGCAATAAAAGAACACGCGCACGCACACTGGGTTTGAAAGAGCTCTGAAATACAAGGGAAACAACCGAGCTCTTGCCATTTCAAGAATAGACGATTAGCTCCCTTCCATCATAAATGAGTTTGCTGATGATGAATAAAACTTTTGGCTATGAACGAGTCCAAAAAGTAATGTATTATTCTTTCAGAATGTTTAAAAAAATAAATAAAAAGCACTTTTGCAGTTTTCAAAATGACTGACCGACTTATTTTCGGACCCTTTGCATTTCTTGAACCAACTGTAAGCCCTCTCAGAGTGAGAGTCCATGGGCCCTCTTATCAGTATTGCAAGGGAAATAACCAATTTTCGTTGCAGCTAAAAACTACACGTGACACGGAAAATTTATCTTAGAAAATAAACAAACACAAATGATTTCTTAGAAATAGTAATGGACTATAAGTAATGATACACTTGGAAACCTATTAAGATACTGCTACGTCAAAACAAAGAAATTATGAATGCTTCGTAATTTTTTTTATATGCGAAACCATTCTTAAAGAATACTTGTGAAAATGGCATTCGGGATTCCCACAAAGGTCTGTAAATTCACAAACTTTCAGACTTATTGATTCTGGAAGCAACTTGTTTTTTTTAAAGCGTCCAAGAGTTTTAGTCTTGGCGTCAATGACTGTTTCGTAAATCAATTTTACAATTTTCACAGACATAAGCATGTAGACTATTGGTACCTATGAGTATTAAACAATTATACTTATGTTATTTGGTGTTACGTCAAAGACATTCTGGGTTGAGTTTCTCTAGATAACAGGTCGCTGCGCGAATAACGCTTACGCCAAACGGGGCCTAAGAAACACTTTAGAAAACGTTTGCGGAAGAATATTACAAGCTCTTGTCTGATTGGTAAAAAAAAAGAGTATTAATTTAAACAAACTTTAATGGACCAATCAACAACAACTAGTTCCGGATAGTTCGCCGCTTGCTCGGTGCTTGATAAGAACAAAACGCCACGCGAACTATCGGCAAACGAAGGGTGTTTCTTAGACCGTTTTTGCCGATTTGCGCTCACGCTACGTAACGTTAGCCCTTGTTACATTCATGTGACCATCAACATTAAGACTGATAATACTGGGCGTAAAGCCTTATTT
>CM065684.1:61883353-61888353 GCA_017654935.2 Phymorhynchus buccinoides
CTTTCAAAGTAGCCAAAGTAATACCAGTTTATAAATCAGGTGACCCAGACAATCCTTCAAACTACCGACCTATTTCTCTTCTATCTAACCTCTCAAAACCATTAGAAGACCACTTTAGAAAACACATCCTTGCTCATTTTGAGCGATTCAATTTGCTCCATCCTAATCAATCCGGTTTTAGGAAACACCATTCCTGCCATTCTGCACTTACAAATTTAATCGATAAATGGCTATCCAATATAAATAATAACTTAATTACTGGTGTCCTCTTCATAGACTTTGCTAAAGCTTTTGACGTGATTGATCATGTGTTGCTCTTAAAAAAGCTAACATTATACGGCCTCTCTAGTAATACCAGAGAATTAATGTCGTCATTCTTAGATGAAAGATACCAACTTGTTTTCACTAATGGTAAAAAATCCTCTCTCCTCCCTTTAAAATATGGAATTCCTCAAGGGTCAATCCTTGGCCCGATCCTCTTTTCAATTTATATTAATGATTTGCCTCTCAATTTTCAAGCTCTCTGTGACATGTTCGCGGATGATACTACTCTCCATACAAGCAACTCCAAGGTAGAAAACATAGTTCATGCATTGCAAGAAAGTATCAATCAGTTAACAGAATGGTCTGAACTAAACCACATGAGTCTAAATCCTAACAAAACTAAATTCATGCTTGTCACCACTAGGCAAAAACGACAACTTTTTTCCTGTTCTCTCCCCTTGCACATAAATGGTAACAATATTGAAGAAGTTAACTCACATAAAGTACTAGGGGTCTTAATTGATAATAATTTATCTTGGTCTAACCATGTACAAACTCTTTGTAAAACAATTTCCAAGAAAATATATCTTCTATGCAAAATAAAACACTTTCTAAACACAGATTCACGCAAAATGTTCTTCCATGCATACATTGATTCTCACATAAACTATTCGTCTACACTCTGGGATTCAGCAAGTGAGCAAACCCTAAAGCCACTGCATAGTCTCTATAGACGAGCACTGAAATTAGTCTTACTAAAATCATCGAGTCTTACTCAATCCGATTATGTATCATTAGACATTCTCCCTCTTCATTTTAAATTAAGATATAATAAGGCAATATTTATGTTCAAAATGATGTCAGGCTATGCTCCTCCTTCTTTACAAGAAAAATTTCAATTCAACATGAAACATCTTCCTCATAGACTGATGTTACCTCTTCCCAAATTAGATTTATTCAAATCTAGCTTACAATATGCAGGAGGTCTCCTTTGGAACGGCATTTCTTCCCAATTTAACGTTCATGTTTGTTTAAACACATTCAAAAAAAGATATCATCAAATACTCATGAAGGAATACTCTAGCTCATAATATCCAAGAATGTCTACTTAATATCCTTTTTTAAATATCTCATTTGTTATAATACATGCTTATGTGTTAAGTCTTCTTTTATGTACATTGTATTTACTATGCATTATTTTTCCTGCATATATTGCTTCATTTCTTCCATTTTATTCTGTTCTTTTATTTTGACCTCCCTCTCTCTGTATCTGTCTGTCTGTCTGTCTGTCTGTCTGTCCTTGTCTCAGTCTCGTTAATTGATGTAATTTATTTTATTTATATGCCTTGCACGGTGCGTCCGTTTGCGACCTTGATTGAAGGTTGAGGTTTTTTTCCTTGTATTTTGCGATGTCTTTTTTGTCTATTTGTATTTTTTAAATTTATTTTCTTTTGGTTCTGAGGGCCGGATGAAAAAAAGCCGGTTATTGTGCTTATTCCGCTTTTCCTCAATAAAAAACATTCGTTCGTTCGTTCGTTCGTTCGTTCTCTCTCTCTCTCTCTCTCTCTCTCTCTCTCTCTCTCTCTCTCTCTCTCTCTCTCTCTCTCTCTCTCTCTCTCTCTCTCTCTCTCTCTCTCTCTCTCTCTCTCTCTCTCTCCAAAAACACTTGAATTTGTGAGATTCTCCCCAACTACTCGACAAAAGAGTGTTTGCGTCTTCCTGTGTTTCTGTGTCTTTTGGTCACTCACATAAAACCGTTTAAAAACAAATCCTGATCATAGAATAAATCAGCAATTAGCATGCACCAATCAGCAGCTAACAATCAAACTCTGCACCAATCAGTTGCTGACTTTAACTCTGCACCTGGGGTCCGTTTCACAAGGGCGAACGTTCCGTTGCGATCGCTCAAATCGGCGAAAACGGTCTAAGAAACACTCTTCGTTTGCCGATAGTTCGCGTGGCTTTTTGTTCTTGCCAAACACCGAGCAAACGGCGAACTATTCAGAACTAGTAGGGGGTGAATACGTTTCTTGTTGTTGATTGGTCCATTAAAGTTTGTTTAAAAAATATTTTTTTTGACCAATCAGACAAGAGCTTGTAATATTTTCTCGCAAACGTTTTCTAAAGTGTTTCTTAGGCCCCGTTTGGCGTAAGCGTTATTCGCGCGGCGACTGTCGTCTAGGGAAACTCGACCCTGGATTTAGAAAAAAGAAAAAAGAAAAAAAAAGGACGAAGATAAATTTGAGAAAGACAAGTAGAATGAAAGAAAGAGAAAGGCACCATATGCTATTTTGTGTTCCTCAGTAAGCTACTGTATGTTTCTAAAATAGTGTCTCTGGCGTGACCCATAAATGTATCACTTAATGTATCAGCAAGAAATCAAAAGTAGGACCGTGAAATTAACTCAAGGCATTCTCCCTTCTCCACCCGGCTGTGCTCTTCTTTGATGTTGTTTTATCTGAAGAATTAACTTGGTGGAAGTTCTCACGTGCATTTATCATTAGCCCTTGGCTTCTCCCATGCTGGCTGCTATTTATGACAGCACATGTGAATCAATCCGCAGCCATTCTCATTGACCCAGATTAAGGCGGGTCGAAGGTCAAAGTTCATTTCTCTCACAGACAACATTCCCATCGGAGTGATGATGGAGATGAAAGCACGAACTTTTTTGAAATCTTGAGTGTTTTTTCTTCATTTAAAAAAAAAATCAGGGCAGAACTTTAACCCACTTGTCAAGCCACTTGAGGTTTGTTTCCATAGCAACTTAATATACGATGTTGCGTTTATTGCGAGGTACTCTAGGTACTCTAGGTACTCTAGAGAATTATGTGTTGAGGCGTTCGATAACGTTGTTCTTCTCTGTCTCTTCTGCCCATCTTCTTCTTTCTGTTGTCTTAAAGATACACTGACCCACCACGATTGAGTCCCTTGTTTTTTTCTGGGTAGCTGTGACCCATATACAAATGCCCCCAACTTGAAATTGAGGCTACTCTTTAAAATGATGTTTCGTTTTCAATTTGGGGGCATTTCTATGGGAGTCAAATCTGGTCAGAACAAGATTTCTTACCAGCTATAAGAGGGAAAACACGTGAAATCCGTGATTTTGACACGTGATCTGGTGGGTCTTTAAGGACCCGCTACATTACATACGATTCGATTCCAATGCGATGCGATTGTAATGATGTCTGTGAGTCATGATTCTCGTGAAATTCTACTGTCTAAATGAATCTGATGAAATCCTAGTAGTTAATGTTCACTATATTTGTAGTCCCACGTTTTACAAAGCTGATGAATACGTGGTAAGATTTAACGTGGTGACAGCCCTGACATGGCCTTAGATGTCGACGGGGCTATAATTTTAAACTTAATCAATCTACAAAGCTGATGAACTGTCTGTATTTTTTGTTTGTATCAGACATTTTATTTGATTCGTGTATTGGGGTCTACATGAGTGTAGTGAGCGAAAATAGTAGAATTATTTTTAGACGGAAGTATTTCACGTGAATCATGACTCACAGACATCGTCACAATCGGATCGCAGTTGGATCGCGTCGTACGCAGTGCGTCTGTCCATTTACTCTCTGTCTCTGAATATGTATGTGTGTCTTTGTTTCTATCTCTGTATCACACATCTTAATAGTAAGCATGTCCCATATGTGCCTTCCCGGGTCGAGAGGACGTAAAACACCAACATTTCTTCTCTATCTCTATCTTCTCTATCTCCCCTTCCCGTCTATCTCTCCCCACTGTCATCTTTGTAGTTTTGGGGGACATCCCGCTATCGCTACGTATCGATAACACTACCAAGGATAAATCCGTACGGCTATCACTACGTATTGATTACACTACTGGGCTAAATCATTACGGCAACTAAGGGTTAGGCCGGGTTCGCATTAGACGCGTAAGTTCCGTACGGAAAATCCTAAATAAGTGGAAGAAAGAAGGATACAAGTTTATGCATATAGGGGAAATTCGGACACGTGCGCATCTTTTATTCTTCTTTCTTCCACTTATTTGGGGTTTTCCGTACGGAACTTACGCGTCTAATGTGAACCCGGCCTTAGGGTTAGGGTTAAAATATGGTTAAACTTAGGTAAGGAATAGGGCTAGGTTACGAAAAGGGTTCGGGTTAGGGTTAGGAACCGGGTTAGGGTTAGTCTGTCGGAATTCAAACTGACAGATTGGCACGTAGCGACAGCGCTACGCACCCGTAGTTTCTAAGAAAATAATCTTTGCGCTATTGATTGTTTGTTTCACTTTCCTGTGGAAAACAACATAAGGGCCTGTATTCACACTGAGATAGTATGAGACTTATCATCATTATATCTTAGTGGTTCTTCTAAAGTAGTAGGATTTAATAGGACCTCAGTCGGACTTCTAAGATAACATGATGATAAACCTCATACTATCTCCATGTGAATACAGGCCCTGGTGAATACAAACGTCTAAGCATAATCTATTCTACTACTATACTACTAAAATTCATTTGATGTCTGTTTGTCTCTCTGTGTGTTTGTTCGCCCTGTAACTCATGAACTGGTGGACAGAATCATTTCAAATTTTGTACGGCGGTGCATCGTGGTACACAGATGATCCCAGAGAAAGTTTGAACCTCCAGTGCAAATCTTCGCTAAGGGAGACCCACTTTTATGTCCGATCGTATACGCTGTAGTAATGAAGGGCAGTAACTCATAGACTGGGTGGTAACTCATTGGCTGGACTGGCTGGTAGCGCTT
>CM065684.1:61893353-61895853 GCA_017654935.2 Phymorhynchus buccinoides
CCACTTGAGGTTGGCCTTGAGATTGTCCTTGTGTCTCTTCTTGGGATGACCCTGCGTGCGGCTGCCTTGTGTCTGCTCACCATAGAGAAGCTGACGACTGACGAGGGATCCTGGACTCCTCCATGCGGATGACGTGGCCAGTCCAACGTAGCTGAGCTTGGAGGATTTTTATCTTAGACGCTCGTCGTGCTGGCTCTGTCAAGGACCTCTTGGTTGGTAATGTGGTCATGCCACTGTATCACACAGAAGAAGAAGACGAAGAAACAGAAGGAGAAGGAGAAGAGGAAGAAGAAGAAGAAGAAGAAGAAGAAGAAGAAGAAGAAGAAGAAGAAGAAGAAGAAGAAGAAGAAGAAGAAGAAGAAGAAGAAGAAGAAGAAGAAGAAGAAGAAGAAGAAGAAGAAGAAGAAGAAGAAGAAGAAGAAGGAAGAAGGAAGAAGAAGAAGAAGGAAAGAAGAAGAAGAAGAGAAGAAGAATAGAAGATAGAAGAGAACGGTCTCTTTTAGCACTTGACACAGCATACATCACGTTGCCATGAGGGCTTTTACCTGCGCCATTCATCTCTCAACCCCTTCCCTTTCAATTACTATGACCGCCCCCTCCACCTCCATCATTCTGCTTCTCTAACTCTCTTCTTCTTGAACTGGTCAGGATTCAGGTTTGGTAAAAAAGAGACGACATCTCTCTACCATTTGTAGTCTCCGTTCTTACAGAACGGGAGCACATTGGGATGGAAAACGAGGGCTGTGCGGTTCTCAGTCCGTCCGTGTGTGTGTGTGTGTGTGTGTGTGTGTGTGTGTGTGTGTGTGTGTGTGTGTGTGTGTGTGTGTGTGTGTGTGTGTGTGTGTGTGTGCGTGTGCGTGTGCGTGCGTGCGTGCGTGCGTGCGTGCGTGCGTGTGTGCGCGCGCGCGTGCGTATGTGACCGAAAGTTGATCCAATTCCTATCGCCGAAGCCACTGAACCGATCGTAATAAAACTTGGTACAATGGTTCCTTAGACATGGCAGATGCGGTCATGAATGAAAATCCGTTTAACGTCATCCGGTCTGAAACAGACACATATGGGACATTAGTAGATATAAAGATGGTGGGAACGATCCTGGAAGCAATGCCCAGAGGCAGTGCAACACCAGGAAAGTCCCGAATTTTTAACGATACAGATGTATGTATTTTAACATTGTATAATAGGCAGATGCGGTCGAATGAATGAATGAATGAATGAATGAATGAATGACATTTTGGGCTTTACGTCCTCTCGACCTGGGAAGGCACATATGGGACATTTGTATTGGGTTAGTATGAGGAACTAAAAATAAAACAAACACAAGACACAAAAGACGAAACAAGGACGTGGACGGGACATATAATATAAAGGGGGAGTTCTTAAAAGCGCAAGTTTATTCCTTCCCGGGTCGAGAGGACGTAAAACACTACTTTTCATTCATTCGCGCAAGTTTATTTATTACATTGAAAGGATTTAAAATTTATAAAATATAGTATTTTGTGTCATGTGACACTTAATAAATGACTATAGTGATGTAAAATAGATTAATAAAATGATTTTGTTTGTCTGGCCATAATACAACCCTCCCTGTTGTATTAAAATTCAAGGGCTACAAGGTTAAAATTTCCAAAAATTATTTTATTCATAAAAAGCCAAATTTGGCCCTTATTTATTATTAAAAGGGAATATGTAGATGCGGTCGCGTATCGTAAATTTGGGTTTTACGTCCTCTCGACCTGGGAAAGCACATATGGGACATAATAGATGCGGTCGCTTGATGTCCGATTCATAGAATGGCAACCCATATCAACGGATCTCCAGTTACCAAATTTTGAATGTTACAAAGACACTGATTATTTCAAAGTTAACTGATGGATTCAAACCAAAGTAGGTACAGTAAAAAAGTGTCACCTAACTACCCTTTTCTGATCAAATATTTAATGTTTCAGTATTACCATGCCGATACAAGAAATGTTTTAACAAAAATAAACCCCACAATGATCACAGAATTAAAAAAAAACCTCCCTTTCCAAGGAAGATAATTTGCAGATATTTTTATTCTTGAACTGGGAGTACAGTTTATATGGCCCTGCCGTCTTGTTTCTTTTTTCTTTTGCTCCCTCTTTCTGTATGCTCTTTCTGCATTTATGTCTGCTCTGTGCATGTCTTGATTGCTTATCCTTTTCTGTCTGTCTGTATTCCTGTCTCTCAGTCCCCCCCGTGGGGATACCGCGGATGTTTGGTGAGCGCTCCTTTTCCTTTTCGGCCCCATCAGTTCTAAAGGCCAACACTTGGTTTGCCAACTGTGTTTGACAACACTTCCAACTAGTTTTGCATCTGAACCGCGCCAACACATGTTGGGCAACATTATCTGCGGGGTTGGCAAACCAGGTTGGCACACAGGTTTTTGGTTTTCAAGTTGTGGTTTGGGAACCTCTGTGTTCCTTCGTTTTGATTGGTCGAACTCTTTCGCGTTGAAGAATCATTTCTTCGTTTCACC
>CM065684.1:61908353-61913353 GCA_017654935.2 Phymorhynchus buccinoides
TAATGTTATGCAAACCAAATTACACCAACAGCGAACAAACAGCAGGCAAACAAACAACCGAATTAACATTTTATCTCATATCAAATTATTTTTAAAAGTAATATTATTAATTCGTTCATGAAGCACATGGTATAGAGAAGAAGGGATGGGGAGGAAAGGGGAGAGAGAAGGAGAGAGGGGGGAAAAGCTTAAATAGTTAATTAAAAAAAAAAAAAAAAAAAAAAAAAAGAGAGACAGAGAAATCAGAGAAATCAGAGTAGACAGAGAAAGGGAGACATTGAAAATACGTCAAATTGCTTTACGCTAACGGAGTCATAAAGACTGATACCAAATAACCCAGTCCCCTTTCCCTTCCCCCTCCCTATCTTGGAACGATTCATTGCCTGGGGCAAAGCGTCCCTAAATCGCGCCGTCAATGAGTCACGTGATCAGCAGTGTCTCAATACCCAACTGACCAATGAGGCTTGCTCCTGATTGATAGTGTCTATTCACAGGAAAACACCGTAATTTGCAGGCGATGTTTTCAGAAGAAACACAGCTACTACGCATAGGACTGCTTCTTTCTGATGCCGTCTTTGGGATTTTTTGTAAGAAAGAATGTGGGGGGTGTGGGGGTGGGGGAGGGGTAATGTTGGGGATTTCTGTGACTGAAAGATAAATTGTATCGATTACTGGGGCAGTGGGTGGATGCCTCGTGCCTCCATGCGGGGAGCTGGACGCCCCCGCCCCTTCAACGAGTCCCTCCGCGTGGGGATATCGGTGAGGGGGGGGGGGGGGGGGGCGTTCTTTTTCGTGAACATGGTTCCCCCACCTTCTGGACATTCTGTGCTTATAACTTTCTCTGGTCTGCCGCTCTCTTTGACTCTGTCTTTTCCCTTTGCTTTCTACCATCTACTATTTTTCTGACTTATTGGCCCATTCTCCTGCCTTTTTTGAACAAAATCTTCCAAATAAGTTTTCTCCTTTGAGCTCCTCCGAAATCGGAATGTGTCGGCTATGCGCGGCGGGGAGACCAGTGAAAATTGAAAACCAGACACATACGTACCTTATCTATTATGGCCATATGGCCTGGGAACGCATAAGCGGACCTAATGTTTGTGAGTGTTTTACACGACAAAAGTGGATGATTGTTGTTGATGTGTTAGTGTTTTAGGTTGTTGTTTGAAGAAAAGTTGTCTGTGTTGTACAAAGATGAAAGAAAAAGAACTGTGCCGACGGCCAGTGAAGCAGATTACAGAACACTGCGTCTGTTCTGTTTGTTTTAATTAAAGGAGCTGGATGAAGCTGTATTGGCCACTACAAAGAACACATTTTGCAAGAGTGAATGCCCGTGGTGGGTGAGGGAAGATAGTTGAGTAATGACCAAACAAGGGAATAACTCTCGCCAATAACCCTATTTGAGGCCACGCAATGGCTACCTTTTGCAAGAGTGAATGCAGTTTTGGATACTGATCAACAAGGACTCTTGCCGTCAAGGGCGTTAATAACCCTACTTGCAGTGGCCAATAGACTAGGGCTACTTGTAGTAACGTAGCTTTGTGTCCACGTCTCTATGTGTCCCCGTTTCTATATTCCCCAGTTTCGTCTCTATGTGTCTCCGTCTCTATGTGCCCCAGTCTCTATATGTCCCCAGTTTCGTCTCTATGCGTACCTGTCTCTATATGCCCCGTCTTTTATCTCTACTCTGTGTTGATCCTAACCCTAACCCTATCCCTAACCCAAACACTAACCCTGTCTGTAACCCTTACCCAAAATCCACGGTGACACATAGAGACGGGGACACAATGATGGAGAACATATAGACGGGGACATAATATAGGGACAGGGACACAATGACGGGGACACATAGGTATGGGGACACATAGAGGCGGGAACTTATAGACGGGGACAAAATGACGGTGACATAAGGAGAATGGTACACAATGACGGTGACACTGAGACGGGGACACAATGATGGGGACACTGAGACGGGGACACAATGACGGGGACACTGAGACGGGGACACAATGACGGGGACACTGAGACGGGGACACATAGAGACGGGGACATATAGCACTGATCCCAGGCTGCGTCAGTCGAAGAAACGATATCATATTGTTTTTGTTGTTAATTGCTTTTTCTGCCAAGCAATTATTTTCGTTCTAGGGTTTTCAATCCGCGTGTCTCTTTGCACACCTATATAACACCTATAACAAACTTTACTGAACTTAATTGTTGAACGTTCTGCTAGGCATAGGTATTAGGTATTAGGTACTTTATAGTCACAGAGGCGTCTCTGTGAAATTCGGGTTGCTCCCACCCGGAGAGCGCGTAGGCAGCCAGAGGCGCGCCACCTATTGTTTTTTTGTGTTTATTTTTTGCATGCGATTTTTGTGTGACTGATCAGGAAGGAAAGGGGTGGTGGTAAATTTTGACAAAATGACAAGTTTTTCGTTGCCACTGGGTTTAACGTGTGCTAAGTGCATGGGCACACGGGACCTCGGTTTATTGTCTCATCCGAAAGACTCCACGTTCAGACCGTAAGGCCTAGTGCAAAGTGAGAGGAAAAAATCCCCTGTACCCAAGTTCGAACTCGGGTTTGCTTGACACGAAGCGAACGCGGCGTTACCACTGTGCCACTCTACACCTAAAATGTTCCGAAAGAAGAGGTTGTTAATGGAAATGGAAATCTCCATAATTATGTAATTGCTCAAAAACTGTCCTAAATAATGTGGGGAGGGGGGGGGGGGGGGGGGGGGGGGGGGGGGGGGGGGGGGGGGGGGGAATGTACATGGTTGAAAAAAAAAGGAAAAGCAACTGTTAGTTTTTAAAAAGTGTTCAAAACGGTTACAGGTGTTGTGTATATCAATACCGTCATCATTTACTACTTCCACTGACACGCAACAAACTTTGGAACTATATTTTAAAAGGAACAACAAACTCTGCCGTGCTGGTTTTCGGCAAAAGGGGGCTTGTTTACTGGATTTTGTTTGTTATTTGTTCCCCTTCTCGTGATGCATTTATACAGATGTACGAGCTCTTTCAATCACCTGACGCGTTTTTAGTTGACTTGTTCAAGAAGCCATTCTGGCAGCAAAGGTGATAGGTTTATTGTGTGGGGAACATTTGTCTGAGTGCTTGGTTTATCATTATATGTTCTTTCCTCCTGTAAGTCTGCAATCAATATTTTGTTAGAGAGTTTAGTTTATTATTATATGTTATTTTCTTTTTTCCGGAATTACTGTATGCTTGTGCCATATTTAAGCTCTCATGCTCTTCCCTCCCTGTCTCTCTGAGTGTCTCTGTCTGTCTGTCTGTCTGTCTGTCTGTCTGTCCGTCTCTCTCTCTCTCTCTCTCTCTCTCTCTCTCTCTCTCTCTCTCTCTCTCTCTCTCTCTCTCTCTCTCTCTCTCTCTCTCACTCCACAGTTCACAGTAATACTCAGACTCCCTACTCAGACTCTCTACTCAGACTCTCTACATTTATTACGTCAGTTTGCCTATCTGCCTACCTATCTGGTAAAAAAACTAACTCTCTCTCTCTCTCTCTCTCTCTCTCTCTCTCTCTCTCTCTCTCTCTCTCTCTCTCTCTCTCTCTCTCTCTCTCTCTCTCTCTCCCCTCTCTCTCTCTCTCTCTCTCTCTCTCTCTCTCTCTCTCTCTCTCTCTCTCTCTCTCTCTCTCTCTCTCTCTCTCTCTCTCTCTCTCTCTCTCTGTGATTGTGATCTCTCTCTCTGTCTCTCTCTCTCTCTGTGATTCTCTCTCTCTCTCTCTCTCTCTCTCTCTCTCTGTCTCTCTCTCTCTCTCTCTCTCTCTCTCTCTCTCTCTCTCTCTCTCTCTCTCTCTCTCTCTCTCTCTCTCTCTCTCTCTCTCTCTCTCTCTCTCTCTCTCTCTCTCCTCTCTCTCTCTCTCTCTCTCTCTCTCTCTCTCTCTCTCTCTCTCTCTCCACAGTTCACATTAATACTCAGACTCCCTAGAGTGTCTTCTACCCGGCGGCGCTCTTCCATGAAAGCAGCCTCCACCGATATAGCGACAGTTTGGGGGACACTCTGCAAAATTGACAATTACATTACGGACGTGATTTATATCTTTTGTGTGTCAGGCTACAAGGGCGATTTCATAAAGTGGCGGGCATTCATACATCCATGAATGATGTCAACGGTGGGTGGCTGTTTTGTTGTTGTTGTTGTTGTTCAACGGATGCTATTCTGAGAGTGTTGCTCTATTTTCATGACCAACACTACAGGTGTCTGCAGTTCTCGGGCCTGGTTAATGCCGGGATATCATTATGAAAGGAAGCGTAGAGTACACCCCTGCCACGTAGTCTCAGACCGATACGGAACTCCATAGCATCAGCATCAGCATCATTGTCATCCGCCTCATTTCCATCAATCATCAAAAAAGAAAAGAAATTGTCTCACATTCTGTGGCATTGCATGTCCTGCTGTCATGGTGACATCAGTTTCGATTTCCAATCCCGTCTATGTCCTTGGTGCGTTCGGGTTAAAGTCATGGGGATCAGTATGTTCTGACAGGGCACAACAGACTTCGTGCCCACCTTTTCAGCAAAATTAGAATTGGAGAGACCGAAGCATGCCCATGCGGAGCAGACCTCATGAATGTAGAGCATGTTCTTCAACATTGCCCACTCCACAATGTCCCCAGACAAGAAATGTGGCCAGACCCAACAGCACTGAGGGAAAAGCTGCACGGAAACCTAACTAATCTCCAGGCGACTGCTGCATTCGTGCGGGCTGCTGGCATCTCCATCTGACCATCTGATGTGATCAACGACGAAGAAGAAGTAGAAGAAGTATGTTCTGGGGAGCTGTCGGTGGACGGTCGTGGTGGCGCCCTCGGAGGAGCACCTCACTCACGCTGGCTCCGCGACTAAGACATGTATTGTCGTCAGTAGGGGGCTTAGTAGGTGGTGTCCTGTGTGTGTTAGCTCAGAACAGGCTCCACTGAACTCCACCGAAGTGACTCAGCAGTGTCTTCTCGGGTAGTTGCCTCCTGATGGCCTAAC
>CM065684.1:61918353-61923353 GCA_017654935.2 Phymorhynchus buccinoides
GCAGTCACGCATTACATTTGGCAGGCGAACGTCTTAACCACTCTGCCAACTTTCTCTGCAGAGGGTTGTGACACAGTATTCACTCCTTATTGGAAAAACACATAGAGCCAGATGGCCGCATCCTCCCCATCTCTTCCTCTCTCTCTCTCTCTCTCTCTCTCTCTCTCTCTCTCTCTCTCTCTCTCTCTCTCTCTCTCTCTCTCTCTCTCTCTCTCTCTCTCTCTCTC
Source organism: Phymorhynchus buccinoides (assembly GCA_017654935.2). Lineage (NCBI taxonomy): Eukaryota > Metazoa > Mollusca > Gastropoda > Neogastropoda > Raphitomidae > Phymorhynchus > Phymorhynchus buccinoides. The sequence continues at coordinate 61,918,581 of CM065684.1, forward strand.
TCTCCCTCCCACCCCTCCCTCTGTGGACACACAGAAGCAGGAGGATGGGGATAGGGGAGGAGTGGAAGCATCATTTGGGAAGGGAGGAAGAGGGTAAGATGAGGTCAGTTTGGAGTGACAAGGGAGAAAGAGACATTCACGATCAAGATCATCGAGGATACTCTCTGGAAGAATTAGTGTTCTTCTTCTTCTTCTTCTTCTTCTTCTTCTTCTTCTTCTTCTTCTTCTTCTTCTTCTTCTTCTTCTTCTTCTTCTTCTTCTTCTTCTTCTTCTTCTTCTTCGATCGCTCAGTCAGACAGTTTCCTGTCATATGAGCGCAGATGCGCCATGCTGCCGTTATGCGCACAACTAAGAAATAGTTAGCCCCAGCATGTCCGTCTTCGGCTGGAGAAAATATTTGTTTGCGATTCTTGAAAAAAAGGCAGGAGAATGGACCAGTAAGGCAGAAAGATTGTAGATGACAGGAAGCAAAGGGAAAAGGGCAGAGTCAAAGAGAGTGACAAGTTATAAGCACTGAACGTCCAGAAGCTGGGGGAACTATTTGTACGAAAGACCCCTCCAGTATCCCCGGGGAGGGGTGGGTGGGTGGGTGAGTGGGTGGGTGATTAGTGTTCAGGAGCAAGAGCAAGATCAACATTGGAATCAAGACAGAAATGAACTGCATACAGCAAGAAAATGGAGTTGAACGATGATTCCATTATTCCATGTCAATTATGACAAGTGCTTGTTTTCTTTATTACGGAGAGAGAGAGAGAGAGAGAGAGAGAGAGAGAGAGAGAGAGAGAGAGAGAGAGAGAGAGAGAGAGAGAGAGAGAGAGAGAGAGAGAGACCCGTTCCAGATTGAAGTCTTCTCATTAGCATGAGATGGCCTAGATAAATCACGTGACCTAGATACGTCACCAGGCGCAGACAACTCCTGTCAGCAGCTCACCTGGGGTGTAAAGAGAAGGAACCCTAACTCCACTGCACTCCTCCCTTCAGTTCAACAAACATCGTATCTGAAGTCAAACTGTACTTATTTCCTCCATGTTTGAAGTTAAATGACCGGTGTTCTGGTGTCAGTCGAGAACATCAACATTTAAAAACAACAACATTTGATTTGTTTGTCTCTCGGTTTGTATTATTTAAAATGTTCATAATACGCAGTCACAATACATACAAAACAAACAGCAGGTCTATTTCGACATGCACAATACATGAAATACCTGCGCATACATACATTATATACATTTGTACAGACAGACAGACAGAAGCGCTTAGAGCTTAAAGATTAGGCGCTATAAAAGTTAATTAATAAATAAAATACGCACGCATACACAACCGCCCACACACCCTGCACGCACGCACGCACGCACGCACGCACACACACATACACTCCATCCCGTAATTCACCCGGACACAGCAACACTGGCAAAGAGAAAAATGCAACGAACATTTTCCCCTTAATGATCATCAACACATTTATTAAACTTATTAAGCAAAATAATAATAATAATAATCAAGAAAGAAGCCCCCTTCTCCCCTAAAGCACACACTTTAATTCTCAGTTGTCAAACCAACGCCTCATTAGTCGTAGGAACATTTCTTTCTTGTGTGAAACGTTTCAGCTTGGAGGTGTTTCTCTTTATTCTTCTTATTCTGCGTTCCCAAGATATATGGCCATAATGGGTGAGGTACGTATGTGTCCGGTTTTCAGTTTTCACTGGTCTCCCCGCTGCATTCACCCGACACGTTCTGATTTTGGAGGAGCTCAAAGGAGAACATTATTTGGAAGATTTTGTTTAAAGGCAGGAAAATGGGCCATTGGATAACATAAGGCAGAAACATAGTAGATGGTATTAAGAAAAGGAAAAGGCAGACTCAAAGAGAGTGGTAGAATAGAGGAAGTTGCTCGCACAGAACTGCCAGAAGGCGGGGGAACTATTTACACTGAACGACCCTCCGGTATATCCCCACGGATGAGTTCTCTTTATAAAATGCATATTTTGTTTATCTCTCTTTAGTTTATCTTTAGCAGGTGTGTGTTGGGACTGTGAGTGCTTGGAGTCAAGCCAAGCAGCGATGTTCGAATAGAAAAAACGTGACGATCCATAGACGTTGGACGATCCAATTAAACTCGAGCGTGGAAACGCTAGACCAACCAGCCGCGCGATAGCATATTCGGGTCCAGTAACCTTGCAGGAACAAACAGCTCCCCCCCCCCCCCCCCCCCCCCAAGAAACTGAAGTCCGATCACACAGTCTGCACCTGCATTTTACTATACTTTTGCGCCAGCGAGGATCCCAACTGTAGCTCGCGCACTATTCAGCATTTTCGGCTTCAGTGACCTTGACCTTTGACCAATGACGTTCATTTTCGAACATGGCCTAGATATCCCGAATACCTATCCGCATGCAAAATTGGAGTCTCCTGGGTCCCTCCGTTCAAACGTTATCGTGTTCACATAGTCAGACAGATTTCAATGTTAGATTAGTTTTGCGTGTGCAGTCCTTGCTGTGCAACTTAAATATTAGAGTTCGCTTTATAAGCTCGCGGCTTGTTGTACTCGAAGTTCATAAATGCAGTGCTGCAGGTGATGATTTCTGTGTGAATAAATTCTTGTTTAAACCCCAGTCGCCGGAACTACCAGACAGCCCTGTAAACAGCAACCAGCTTTGGCTTCGCGGCTGGTTAATCAAGCCACCCCGCAGTGATAGGTGATGCCGTCTGTGTGGATGGAAACCCCACGCCGATCCCTGACTTTACTCTACTATTTTATATCATTTTTGGCTCACTCGTGTTAATGAAGTTAACACGAAGTGAGTCTATTGTGTGTGTGTGTGTGTGTGTGTGTGTGTGTGTGTGTGTGTGTGTGTGTGTGTGTGTGTGTGTGTGTGTGTGTGTGTGTGTGTTGCGTCTGTGGCCTAATCGCCAAACGTTAACGTTGGCATTTTCTCGGGAAATAGAAGGCATACATTGTTCAAACTTTGCACACATATAGATGTCTATGCAAGCTTTCAAACAATAATGATTTGAATAATTAAAGACTTAAAACAACACTGTAAACAGATAACAAACAGATAACATTTTAGATTAGTGGGTTGGAGAGTATTCAACAGGCAACATGAGTTAAGAAACTCATCAACACTGAAAGCCTCAATAGCTCATTGGTAGAGTGTCTGTCTGTCATGCCAATGGTTCCGGGGTCCGATTCTCGGCACGGGCACTTTTTTAAATAAAAAAAGTTGTATCCATTAACGATAATTTTATTTGTACTTAGCATTTTATTGGCAATCTTGTACTTTAGACACCCCCCTCAATCTTTGTTTGTTGTTGTCCCACATGTTCCTGTTCGAGTGAGCCTTGAAGGCTTTGCTTCTTGTTATTTGGTATTTTCGTATATCATAGTCCCACTCAGAGAATTGTCTCTGTGACATTTGGGTTGCTCCCACCTGGAGAGCGCGTCGCCGCGAACGCAGCACCATCCACAGGATGCCATGCCATGTAGTCATCAATTCCGCCGGCACAACACAGCCTACTGCTACCGAATAGTGGAATGGGCTTTAACGTGTGCGCAAGATCTTGTGCATGCGTTCGCACACTGGACCTCGTGTCAAAATCATGGTTTTCACGTATTTTCCCTCTTATAGCTGGTAAGAAATCTTAAGAAATCTTCCAAGCATAAGAGGGAATGCCAGGATCTTTATAATTTCAAATGCCCCGAATGGTCCTTTGACCCAGAAGGCGTAAAAACTCTATTTTTCTCTCTCTCTAAGAGGGAATGTGACACGTGACGTGGGGGGTCTTTTAAGTCTCATCCGAAGGAGTAGAAAATAGGAGTAAAGTGTCTTTCCCAAGGACCCAACACCGTGGGCAGATATTTCCTATAAAGCATCTTTATCACCATATTCCCCTCTCTGTCATGTCTTCAAGTCATTGTTTGTTAGTTCCTACTGCTTTTTGTTTTGTACCGTCCTGTCTTTGTCTTTGTATCTATCTAGTCTGTTAGTGTGTCTGTTTGTATGTATCTCTCTCTCTCCCTGCTTGTTAAATAAAGTTTTTCAGTGTTCAGTGTTCAGTGTTCTCTCTCTGTGAGCTCTTTTTCTCTCTCCTTCTACCTTTTCCTCCCTGGTTACCACACCATTGCGCCTCGTTGAACATTACTCAATGACGCCTGGCTTCTGCGATTGATGTATCTTAGAACTTAAACTTCAGATGGCTATAAAATGAAAACTAGAAAACCTATCTAAATTATGTTAGTTATTTACTTTCTATTTTCTTAAAAAAACAAGGAATGTTAGTTCTATCTTCTGAAACAAAACCCCCCACCTCAAGTCATATGCACAATTTCCATTACATCTAGCTTTCTCATGAACCATCCCCAGCATTTCAACGGGCGCAATCGACACAGGTGCAATTGAGTGTAGGCGCAATTGAGTGTAGGCGCAATTGAGTGTAGGCGCAATTGAGTGTAGGCGCAATTGAGTGTAGGCGCAATTGAGTGTAGGCGCAATTGAGTGTAGGCGCAATTGAGTGTAGGCGCAATTGAGTGTAGGCGCAATTGAGTGTAGGCGCAATTGAGATGCACCGTCCTCAATTGAGTGTAGGCGCAATTGAGATGCACCGTCCTCCCTCTTCCTTCCTACTTCTTCTCTCGTTTTTATTTCTTTCGCTTTAATGTTGTGTTTACTTATATTCAGCGTACATAACCAAAGCCTCAAAATAGACCAAGCATTAATGAAAGAAAAACTTAAACAAACCTCAGCCGGGAATCAAAATAATGAGGGATCACTT
>CM065684.1:61945853-61950853 GCA_017654935.2 Phymorhynchus buccinoides
GCGCAATCCATAAATAAGTGAAACAAAGAAGGGAAAAGATTTGCGCACGTGTCCGAATTTCCCCCATATGCGTAAACTTTTATCCTTCTTTCTTCCACTTATTTAGGGTTTTCCGTACGGAACTTACGCGTCTAATGTGAACCCGGCCTTAGTCTCAGCGGCAATCCCATAATTCTCTAGAGAAGTTCAGAGCGATCACGGCGCCATCTGTGCAAGTTGCCATGGAAACCTCGAGTGGTTTGAGAAAGTGGTTTGAAGTTGAAGCTTTGATGAGAAACTGTAACTAAAACCACTCGCTTTGATACCATCCTCACTTCCTTTGGAAATGTGAAAGAACTGGACTGAAATGTTGGACCCCCTTTGATTTGGGTTGATGACGATCACGATTACTGCAGGTTGATGATGATGATGATGATGATGATGATGATGATGATGATGATGATGATCTGTAATCACAGACCCCAGTTTAGTGTAGAGTGGCACTATGGAGTGTAAAGTGGCACAGTGGTAGCGCGTTCGCCTCGTGTCAAGTAAACCCGAGTTCGAACCTGGGTACAGGTTTTTTTCCCCCCTCTCATTCTGCACTAGGCCTTATTGTCTGAACGTGGAGTCTTTCGGATGAGACGATAAACCGAGGTCCCGTGTGCCCATGCACATAGCACACGCTAAACCCAGTGGCAACGAAAAAGTTGTCATTTGATCAAATTTTACCACCACCGTCAGTCACACAAAAATCGCATGCAAAAAAAATTAAATGGGTGGCGCGCCTCTGGCTGCGACGCACTCTCCAGGTGGGAGCAACCCGAATTTCATAGAGACGCCTCTGTGACTATAAAGTACCTAGTACCTAATACCTTAATGCTTATGACGATGGCAAATAGAAGCCGGTCAAGAAGTACACACACCTGATAACTTTCTAGAAGCTTCTCTTGAAATAAAAGCGATAGTGATAAGGCGAAAACCAACCCAACGGCTTTTTGAAACGCAAACGGTTTGTGTTGTCAGAGTAAAAGAAAAACCAACAACCCTTCTTTTCCTCCTGAATGTCTTCCATCGTCCATGTTGATGACGTAACAGTCACGTGATAGATTATGGCTGTCACACACGGGTTGTGGAGGCGACAACGACTTTAATTATTTCTGCTTGGAGCCTTGCAGGGGCGGATCTGGAGGGGGTTGCCTGTGTTTCCGGAACCCCCCTCTACCCCAAGATGTACATTATACAAGGGTGAAAAGCAAGAGCATGACTCGATGTTTTTCTCTCATAATAATCACTAAATTGCAAACATTTTCGGGGGCTTCGCCCGCCCCCCTGGGCCCCCCCCCCCCCAAAGGGCTTTGCCTCTTCACCCGGAGCCTATGCAGCTGCGTGGACCCCCAGCGGACTCCTCCTCCCCCTTGCGAATCATTTGGTCCGCCCCTGCCTCGCTTAGAATAATGAGAGGTATTTGGAGAGAAGTTGCTTGCTAAGAGTAATGCGGTAATTAGTCCGCGCAGAAAAGCACCAAGGTGCAAAGTAATCCCTTTAACAATGTTATGCCCACAATTAATTTATGGTTCTTGCCATGTTATGTGTTCATTTATGTAGTTAGAGCTTAGCTAAGAACATGTGATAAACGTCTAGCAACATATCTGCACCCACATACAAAGAAACTTACACACACACACACGTACGCACACACGCACGCACGCACGCGCGCGCGCGCGCGTACACACACACACACACACACACACACACACACACACACACACACACACACACACACACACACACACAACACACACACACACACACACACACACACACACACACACACACACACACACACACACACACACACACACACACACACACACACACACAAATGGAAATGCGCTTGTGTGCGAGTACAAACAAAGAAATATTATATGTCCTGACTTACAGACAGACAGTTAGACAGACAGACAGCCAGAGAGACAGAGGGTAAGACAGACTGACAGACAGACAGAGTGAGTGGTGTTTCTGGTGATAGGAAGTGATAGGTCTTATCACTGAAGATTGTTAATCCTTGACAGACAGACATGCATACAGACAGACAGACAGACAGACAGACAAACAGACAGAGGGAAGGAGGGGGACGGGACAAGGTTTATAGTGACGGGAGGAGAGAGGTCTGATCACTGAAGATTGTTAATCTTTGACAGACAGACATGCAGAGAGACATGCAGACAGGCAGACAGACAGACAGACAGAGGGAAGGAGGGGGATGGGGAGGGGGACAAGGTTTATGGTGACGGGAGGAGAGAGGCCTCATCACTGAAGATTGTTAATTCGTGATTGGAAACACAGAGAGTTACGACCAAACCACGTCAGGCCATCAGAGCAGGGAATCTTCCCATGGGATACCGGGGGGGGGGGGTGGGGGGGGGGGGGGGGGGTGGTCTGTCAGTACCAATAGTTCCCCCACCTTCTGGAACTTCTGTGCTAACTCGCTGTCAGCCATGTTAGGCCATCAGAGAACAGGAATCTTCCCGGGGGGGATACCGGCTGAGGGTTCTTCCAGTAAAAATAGTCCCCCCACCTTCTAGAAGTTCTGTGCTAGTAACGTCCTATACTCTGTCATTCTCTTTGACTCTGCCCCCCCCCCCCTCCCCTCTTGCTTACTGTCATCTATCTTTCTGCCTTACTAGTCAAATATCCTGCCTTTGTTTTTATAAACTCTTGCAAATATATTCTCCAGCGGAAGACGGACACGCTGGTCCTAACCACTTTCTTTGTTAGGCGCATAGCGACAGCATGACGCATCAGCGCTCGTATGACAGGAAACTGTTTGAGCGATCGATACAAAAAAAGAAAGAAAAGAGCGGGAATGGAGAGGGGTGGGGTGGGTGGAGAAGAATAAATTAAAGAGGGATGGTGGGGAGTGGGAGGGCGAGGGGGCGAGCCTAATGATGGTAATTTCCAACGGTGCAACTCAATTGCGCCTAATCTATTTGCCTATTACGTCAATTGCGCCTGTGTCAATTGCGCCCCGGTGTAGTCATCAACTGCGCCCGTTGAAATGGTTGAAAGGTTCATGAGAAAATGAGACACGATGAAAGTTTTGCATACATTGAGATGTTTATTTCACAAGTCAGAGCTACCGTTCCTTATAACGATACAGAAAACAGAATTCAAATAGCTTTTCTAGTTTTTTATTTTATAGTAATCTGAAGTGAAATCTCCGGTACATCGATTTCGTAGGTGCAATTTATGTCCATATAATAATGAAGAAAACTTATATAGCGCACATTCCAGGCTAGCTGCTCATGGCGCTTTACAAAAAATACATTTAATCAAATCACATCAATACCCATGCCCGCACGCACACAAGCACACACACTGACGAACATAGCATATCATTTACACGCGCATGCACACATACATACAGTACATATATACATACATACGTACGTACGTTCGTACATACATACATACACACAGACACAAACACACACACACATCCCCACACACGTGCATAAGCACATGCCAGCGCGCGCATGCACACACACACACTTTCTGTCTCCCAACTTTCCCATGCCATTCATCATCCACACACGCTTTCATTCTCACAATCCGATCATGGTGGACAGTAGTGTTCAGAGAATAGATGGGTTTTCAGGTTGGTTTTGAAAACTGACAGGGAGTTGGAATGTCTGAGAGACAGAGGGAGTTTGTTCCAAGTAGCTGGGGCCTGAAAAGAAAAGGATCTCTCGCCATAAGTTTTCGTTTTAATTGAGGGAGGCTGTAGAATACGAGAATCAGAAGAAGAACGAAGCTGACGAGATGGAATGTAAGTATGAAGTAGATCAGACAGGTAAGTAGGAGCAGAGCCAGATATGACAGCAAAGGTAAGAGCAGAAAGCTTGTAGTTGATCCTGCTGGAGATTGGCAACCAGTGCAGAGAGTGCAGAAGGGGAGAAACATGTTCAAACTTGGAGGACTTAAGGATTAGTCGTGCAGCATTATTTTGGATTCTTTGGAGTTTGTTGAGAAGGTATTTTGGAAGGCCAGCAAGAAGAGAGTTGCAATAATCTATTCTCGAGAGGACAAATGCACAGACCAAGGTTTTTGTGGCATCAGTGGAGAGATAGTGAATCAGTGGAGAGATACCCGGATAATGCACAATTGAGTTATTTTTTTAAACAGGCGCAATTGAGCGGTATAAGTTAGAGTGGGAAGGGTGGTGGTGGTAGTGATTTAGAAAACGAAAGAGAGGTCGGTGAAGTTTGGGGGTGGGGATGGGTGAGTGAGTGTGCGTGCGTGTGTGTGTGTGTGTGTGGGGGGGGGGGGGGGGGGAGGGGGGGCATCAATGAAGGGAAATTAAAACTGTTAAAAGACAAATGGCAATAAATTGGCGTTTACGCGCTCGCACGCACGGACGCATGTACGCGCGCGCGTGCGCAAACACACAGAGAGAGAGAGAGAGAGAGAGAGAGAGAGAGAGAGAGAGAGAGAGAGAGAGAGAGAGAGAGAGAGAGAGAGAGAGAGAGAGAGAGAGAGAGAGAGAGAGAGAGAGATAACAGAGAGACAGAGAGAGAAAGAGAGAGAGAGAGAGAGAGAGAGAGAGAGAGAGAGAGAGAGAGAGAGAGAGAGAGAGATACAGAGAGACAGAGAGAGAAAGAGAGAGAGAGAGAGAGAGAGAGAGAGAGAGAGAGAGAGAGAGAGAGAGACAGAGAGAGAGAGATGAGAGAGAGGAGGAGAGAGAGAGAGAGAGAGAGAGACTCCATAGCAAAAAAAGGTTTCTTTATTTGTTTTAAACACAAGGAGGTCCCAGACAATGTATTACAAATGGCTGCCTGAGGCATTCATTTCACTGTTCAGTAGTTTCCCCTTCATCAATGAATCACGTGATCGACACCGTCTTAATACCCAACTGACCAATGAGGCCTGTCTCTGATCAATAGTGTCTATTCACAGGAAAACACCGTAATTTGCAGACGATTTATTTCTTTAAGAAACACGAGATCCATTGAAAGGCT
>CM065684.1:61960853-61963353 GCA_017654935.2 Phymorhynchus buccinoides
ATCAAGTAAGCAGTCCCACATCAATCAGCCACCGATAATTAATAAATGCACCAAACTAATTCAACAAACCACCATTAATCAACAAATTTACCAGACAAACCATCAATAGAGTGGTCAATAATTATATCAACCAAACGGTCAAAATCAAGCATCTGATTAGAAATACAAGGTAATACTATGCATAGACACTCAATTTTGTAAAGAGAGAGAGAGAGGAGAGAGAGATTAGAGAGAGGAGAGAGAGAGAGAGAGAGAGAGAGAGAGAGTGGGGGCAGGGTATGGGATGGGGTGGATGGTGGTGGGTGGGAGGAAAAATGTAATAGAAACCCCTATAAGCAAGCAATTCTTTGTTTTATTTATCAATATTTGTTTTTCGTTTTTCGTGAATTTTCTCTGATAATTGCATGTGTTAATAACTAGTGTGCATGATATCACAAGTTTTGCATTATGCCTAGTTTTCTTTTGATACATTTGATGCTATGACATGATTGGATGATTGGCATTCTTTTAATGCTTTATTGATCTTATGTTTATGCTTTCTAAGCGCTTGTTGAAAAACAGAACCTTCTTTGAAAGGGACCATAAAAAGAGTTGCTATCGAAAGGGAGATAAATCTTTTTTTTAAAATAAGAAAGAGCACCCCAAAACACTTGCGTTTGTTTAATTTGCTAAAAAGCATCCCGTATATTTCCGCAGACAGAATACAGAATACTCGTCTCTGTCAAGTTTGCTTACTTGGGCTGCCATTTTGAAAAAAAAACAAAGTTAGGGATAGTTAGAGGTTAAGGATAGTGTTTGGGTTAGGAATAGGATTATGGAAAGAGTTAGGGTTAGAATAGACAAACAGACGGAGACATATGGAGACGGGGAAACGCAGAGATGGGGACATATAGAGAAGGGGACACATAGTGATAGGGACACATAGAGTCGAAATTTGAGACACATAGAGACGGGGACACATAGAGACGAAATTGCGAAAATGAGGACACACAGAGACGAGATTACCGTGTGTGGCGCCGGCTTAAGCTGTATCACGATTTTCCGTCACTGTAGAAAATCATTTATTGTACAGCTCTCGTGTTGCTGTTGGCCCCTACTACAGGCTGATGTCAACCAATGATAAAAGCCATTGGAGTAAAGGGGCTACACATTAACAAAGGAACATTAAAAAAATGTGTCACGTGATTTGTTTTGTTATAGTAAAACAGTGCGAAAGGAGTTTATAACACACATATCAGTTAAATGCCCGTGGTTGAATACAACTATACCCCCGTTGGGATACCCGGGGGTCTTTTGCACAAATAGTTTCCCCACCTTCTGGAAGTTCTGTGCTTGTAACTTCCTCTAATTCTGTCATTCTCTTTGACTCTGCCTTTTCCTTTTTGCTTACTGTCATCTGCTATCTTTCTATCTCACTTGGTCCATTCTCCCTGCCTTTTTTCTATAAATTCTTACAAAGATTTCTTCAGCCGAAGTCGGACATGCTGGGCCTAACTATTTCTTAGTTAGGCGCATAACGGCAGCATGACGCATCTACGCTCATATGACAGGAAACTGTCTGAGCGAACGAAGAAGAAGAAGAAGAAGAAGAAGAAGAAGAAGAAGAAGAAGAAGAAGAAAAAGAAGAAGAAGAAGAAGAAGAAGAAGAATACAATGACTGCACATTAAGCCTTGAGATTTGACATACAAATAAATGTCCATCACCATCAACCTCTCGCACGTGACGTATTTACGATATTGGATTGTGGGAAAAGGGGTTTATTAGCGACACACATCAATTTTTGTTAACACCACGCTAAGCCAAGTAACTGGACGTAAAATAAAAATCAATGAAGTGAATCTGTCTAGGTCACCCTGAAACTGACCCTTCCACGTGATGTATCACGTGACTTCTTTAGGTCAACATGCAGTGCGAGAATAACGGATACATTCTGTTATATTATTCTGTTTGTCTCTTGGCATACTTGTATGGGTTTACAATGTAGTTTGGGGGTGATATAATATCTAATACTAAAAGATACAATAACTACAACTTTGAATCCTTCCTTTCCTTCAAACACACACATCTCAAAAGGTTGGAAGTAGGCAGGCATGTTTATCAAATCAGAGGAAGTCAAATTTCATTTTGGATATGACAATGTCGTTAACATTTACACACAGAAGTGGCGTTTAGTAATTTCATGAAATAACTGATGCCTATTCAGTAATTACTTGAAATTACTAGGATTTTTAGTAATTTCATGTAATTACTGGGGTCACAGGAATTTCATGACATTACTATTTTTTTAGGATTTTTTTAGAAATGACTGATTTCACATATTTACGGTAACATATACAACACGAGCTAAAGTTTAAATGTTTGTGGGTCTAACACCTACGGCTAAGCATTTTTATTCCAAGGACATAAAATAAAATTCAACCAAGCGAACTTGTCCTTGACACAGACGTTTTTAAAAACAATATCCGGCGCCGAAAATGAACAACGAAAAAAACACAACGA
>CM065684.1:61973353-61981827 GCA_017654935.2 Phymorhynchus buccinoides
CTCTCTCTCTCTCTCTCTCTCTCTCTCTCTCTCTCTCTCTCTCTCTCTCTCTCTCTCTCTCTCTCTCTCTCTCTCTCTCTCTCTCTCTCTCTCTCTCTCTCTTTTGAAGGTATTTTTTTTGTTTTGCATTCTCCGGTTCAGAGGCTGTTAATGGCAGTTCAGGGATGCAATGCTGAAGTACAGGTGCGTTCTGATGGCTTTCTCAGAGATAGTATGAAACAGTTTGTCTGTCTATTTCTCTCTCTCTCTCTCTCTCTCTCTCTCTCTCTCTCTCTCTCTCTCTCTCTCATCCTCTCTCTCTCTCTCTCTCCTCTCTCTCTCTCTCTCTCTCTCTCTCTCTCTCTCTCTCTCTCTGTGTGTCCTCTCTCTCTCTCTCTCTCTCTCTCTCTCTCTCTCTCTCTCTCTCTCTCTCTCTCTCTCTCTCCTCTCTCTCTCTCTCTCTCTCTCTCTCTCTCTCTCTCTCTCTCTCTCTCCTCTCTCTCTCTCCTCTCTCTGTGGTCTCTCTCTCTCTCTCTCTCTCTCTCTCTCCTTTCTCTGTCTGTGTGTATGTGTCTCTGTATCTGTCTGCCAGTCTTTTCCTTTCCATTCTTCTGTCTGTATTTATGTCTCAGTTTCATTCTCTCTGTGTCTCTCTGTGTCTCTCTGTGTATCTGCCTCTGTCTCTGTCTCTCTGTCTCTCTGTCTCTCTGTCTCTCTCTCTCTCTCTCTCTCTCTCTCTCTCTCTCTCTCTCTCTCTCTCTCTCTCTCTCTCTCTCTCTCTCTCTCTCTCTCTCTCTCTAACTGTTTGCCAGGTGTTGTGCCAAGACTAATGTCATGGTCTATAGCCTATGGTTTGCGTTTTGCGCTGATGATTCCATAATTGTCGGGCTGTGAAGAATAGGAGAGAGAGAGAGAGAGAGAGAGAGAGAGAGAGAGAGAGAGAGAGAGAGAGAGAGAGAGAGAGAGAGAGAGAGAGAGAGAGAGAGAGAGTGAGAGAGAGACAGACAGAGAGAGAGAAAGACAGACGTACAGAAACAGAGACAGAGACAGACAAAAATAATGATGATGGTGATGAGGAGGGGTGTTATAGGGTCATGTTTTGGTGTTATAAACCAGTATTCCATTTTAGATCAGGTTTAGGCCTACCCTGTTTTAGCAGGACAAGGGCTAACTATCCCATTACAATACCTCCCCCATTTACCCCCCTTTGTTGTAGTCGTCAGAAGGCAATCGATTCTGTTATTTTGATTCCGGTGTCACGAGAAATAACTCCCGGTCAGCGTAACACGCATGCGCGCCACAACCGTAACGTTAAATATGAAGAAGAAATATAGATTTCAGTGCTCAATCAGTACACGGAAAGAGCGGAGACATTGAACATTGAACGGGAGAGTGTTAATCGACATCTTTGCCGAAACGTCGATGTAGCTGCGAAAGAACTAAGTCCCACAGGCTGACGTCATGGCTTAGTGAGCATGCGCAGTGAGAAAACGGGTAGAATTACACGCGGGAAAAATTACACGCGACATCGGCATAAGCTAATCAAAGTTGGTTGTGTTCTCGTTAATCCATTAATTTGCCAATACCGAAATGATTGACAAGCCGTGTTTGAATAACCTTCACGCATTGTTGAACTGTACACACATACATGACAGGCTACAGAGGAATGCCATTCAGTCGGTGTTATCAGACTGCTAAAATCACTTCGGCATTGATTGACAAAAAGCCAATCAACCATTGTTGGCTACTTGAATAGTTTGGTGAATGGCAACTGTTGTCATCAAAACTAACTTGCATGGCTCTTGTATCTTAATCCCTATTTACCACTTCCCATAAGTACATTACCCATGATTGCCATGTATGTACTTTGCATATTCACCTGGCTTAGTTACTATTGATTCCAGATGAATTTGTATATACTTTCTTTTGTTATTGATTTTGGGATCAATGAAATAATGATGGGGGTGATGATGGTGGTGACGATTGTAATGATGATGATTAATACCAGTATTGTGGTTGTTATTATTGCTTCCATTGCTATATTGGTGTTGCGGGTATTACTGTAGCAGCCCTCGCTGTTACAATTTCATTTCCAACAATATTTCTATTATATGTCAGTGTGCATATGTTTTTGTTTTGTTTGTTTCCATAAAATCTGTGAAATGTAAAAACATGCTAAAAACCCCCTAAAAAAACCCTAACTTGCATTATAATTATAGTCCAGTCTTTTAAGTTTTATGTTTCCGCCATTAATCATGATTTAGTTCTTTGTGTATTTGGCAGTTTTCTCACTGGTCCATACGAGCGGGAGTTCACTTGAATCAAATCGATGCACTTGCTTTTCTAGAGCTTTGTCTCCGCTCCCCCAGCAATGTGTCTGTCTTTGTCATCCAACTAGACCTACATCTTTTCTTTAAGGGCCGGCCACACTGCATACGATTCGATTCACTACGATCCGATTGTGCCATTTGTGAGGCATGATTGACGTGAAATTCTACCGTCTAATTAAATCTGATGAAATCCTACTAGTCATGTTCATTATATTTGTAGTCTCCCGTACACGAATCTGATGAAATGTCTGTATGTTTGTATGGGGCATTGTATGTGATTCGTGTATTGGGGCATGCTTGAGCACAGTGAACGAAAACTGGTAGAATTATTTTTAGACGGATGTATTCACGAGAATCACGACTCACAGACATCGTCACAATCGGATCGCATTGGGATCCAATCGTATGCAGTGTCTCTGCTCCGTCACTGTGTCTGGCTCTGTCTCCATCTCTCCCTATTCATTTTCCCTTCTGTCTGTCTGTCCGTCCGTCTGTCTGTCTGACCGTCTCTTCTTAGAAGTTGAAAACAGCATAGATTTGCCACTCAATTGCGCATGTTTGAAAATTACTCTATTGCGCCTCTCCAGATATGAACATCAATTGCGCCTGATTTCTGCAATGTGTGTATCGCTGAAGTTAACGTTCAGATGACTGTAAAATCAAAACGGCAAAAGCTGTTTGAATTCTGTTTTCTGCAACTTTGTAAGGAATGCTGGCTCTCCCTTCTGTAACAAATTTTAAATTGATGCAAAACATCCATTATGCTTAGTTTTCTTAACGAACATTTCAACGGACACAGTGGATGACTACGAGGAGCGCAATTGGCACAGGCGCAATTGAGTACAGGGGTAATACAAATAGGCGCAATTGAGATGTCCTGGTTCAAAGGAAGTCAGTGGCGGTTCGCGGCTGGTTGAATACAGGTGGGACACTACGGCTTCTACACGGCAAAACAAGTGTCCGTACCCCCACTCTTTCTTTATTCTACGGTATGCATATGTATATATGTACTCTGAATATGTGTATGTTCGGGCGAATGTGTGTGTGTGTGTGTGTGTGTGTGTGTGTGTGTGTGTGTGTGTGTGTGTGTGTGTGCGTGCGCGTGTGCGCGTGCATGCGTGTGCGTGCTACTGAAACTCCCGTGCAATATAAAGAACAATGATCCTTTCCCACCTGGTTTCTGCTTCATTGATGGGGAACAACAGTGGAGAGAGAGAGAGAGAGAGAGAGAGAGAGAGAGAGAGAGAGAGAGAGAGAGAGAGAGAGAGGAGAGAGAGAGAGAGAGAGAGAGAGAGAGAGAGAGAGAGAGAGAGAGAGAGAGAGAGAGAGAGAGAGAGAGAGAGAGAGGAGAGAGAGAGAGAGAGAGAGAGAGAGAGAGAGAGAGAGAGAGAGAGAGAGAGAGAGAGAGAGAGAGAGAGAGAGAGAGAGAGAGAGAGAGAGATATTCTTGTATATCTCGATATATCGATCGCATTCTTCTAACATTTGCAATTTGATACAGGAAACGGGATTAACACGTATATCAAAACAGGATCGTTTTCCGTATCAATTGATAAGCATTCTCCATTCAAGTTACCCCAACATTCATCCCCCTTTTGTACAGCAGTATTGACGCCTTTTAGCAGTCTGACGTCACATGTACCAAAACGTCATACTACAATAATGACGAGTAAATGCCAGTTGGCAGTAGGCCTGTCATGTCTGTGTGTGCATTTGCAGAGAGCGTGAAGGTTATTCAAACACGGCTCGTCAGTCACTTCGGCGTTGGCAATTAACGAACTAATTAATACGGAAAACCAACACGGGAACGAAAACAACAGAACGGGGTACCCTTTGACAGCTGAATTAAAGGGAGATCAGTGTTTGTTATGAAAGAAGATCGTATAATTATAGGGAAAGACGGGGTAAAAAGCCCATGGGCGGGTAAGAAGCCCATGCCAATTATCTCATGAAATGAAGCAAATTTATGTCAAATTTTGCCCATGAGACGAACGCTAAACATTAACACTCGTCTCATGGGCAAAATTTGACTGAAAGTTGCTTCATTTCATGAGATAATTGGCATGGGCTTCTTACCCGCCCATTGGCTTTTTTACCCCGTCTTACCCTAATAAGGCGGGGCAAAACGCCACCCCATCCCCTCTTCCCAAAGCAAGAAATCCCTTTTCTCTTCTCTTTGAACCAATGTACATTTTGCGTTAAATGTAAGCGATAGAGGCCCAGCCACACTACAACATACCCTAACCGTTTACAATTTGAAAGAATCTTTCACACCCTAGAGGCAAACATGCATTTGATTTGGGCTGCCTTTTTGCCCTACTTAGCCATAGAGGTCATATCGTGGATCTGGATTCCGCCCTATTTCCTCCATCAACAGGACTCGGCTAACAGGGTAAGCTTAAACGTAATCGGAACTTGGGGGTGGGGGTGGAGGGATAAGCTACTATAGCTTCTTTGTACCTTGCACTCTCACTCACACACTCACGCCATGCATCAAGCAAAGACAAGTTGACATAAAAACAATCAAGCCAAAGAAATGAAAAAAAGACAACAGTGAACACATGAAATAATTGAAAAAGAAACAAAAGGGGGGACTTGAAATAAAAGCAAATATGGATAATATGAGGAGCAGTGGTGAATTTGAATTGGTGGTTTGAATTGATTTAGAAAACAGGAGACAGTTATGAGACACATGACAATTCTTCAACAGAATAATAGCACCTAAAAAAATAACAAGATAAGATGGGAATAAGAGGAGAGAGAGAGAGAGAGAGAGAGAGAGAGAGAGAGAGAGAGAGAGAGAGAGAGAGAGAGAGAGAGAGAGAGAGAGAGAGAGAGAGAGAGAGAGAGAGAGAGAGAGAGAGAGAGAGAGGTATGTTGGCAGGTATGTAGTAAAATACATTAACATTACCGATGAATAAGATTGTCCATTATGTACTTGTGATAAGATTTGCGAAATGAAGATACGCTAGTTTTATTTTTTAGATCATCATTTTTCCACAAATTTCCACCTGAGAATGTAACTTGTAAGGGATGATTTGGTTTTGCTTCGAATTGTGTGGACTTTAAATTCAGTAATAAAATACTTCGGTGCTAAATCATTTATGATCTTGTACATAAGGATACCTTTGTTTAGTAGACATTTCAAATCATATGGTAGAATGTTGAGTTCTTTATAATCAGTGGTTTCAAGAGAGGACGATTTAAAGAGTATGAGTTTGAGATATCGTTTATCTTTCAACATGTTTTAGTGCGTTTTTGCTCGCTGAATCCCAACATGTTGATGCATAATCAATGTCAGGTTGAAAATAGGCATGGAAAAATAATGTACGGGTATGTTGATCCCAAAAGTGCTTTATTCTATTGAGCTGAAATACTTTTTTGGATATTTTCTTGGACAGTATTTCCGTGTGTTTTGACCATGATAAGTTGTTGTCAATGTATAAGCCAAGTAATTTGTGTGAAGTAACTTCGTCTAGAGGCTTTTCATAGATAGTTGGTGTTCTTAACCGATTTTGTAAAACGTTTGGCATCTTTTGTCTTGTTGTAATTAACATGAATTTAGATCTTTTGGGGTGCAATGACATAATTATGATTTTGCTAAGTCCAGTCAATTATTGTTTGTGGCTCAAGCCACAAACCTATAACTCACTTTGTCGGTCGGTCGGTCTGTCTATCGGTCAAAAATTGTCGCACATTTTGACAAAATGTCGCACTTCAAATCGAGGCTACACTTCAAAATTAATTGAGGCCGCTCTTTAAAATGATGTATTTTAAAAGCGTACAAAATAATAAACATACGTAATACAGACATTACAACAGACACGACGAGTATGCGGTGCTTCTTTTGATGAGTATAAGTAGGATACATAGTTTTAAATGTTTTCCAAAAGATATAAAAAGTTACGAAATGGTGCATTCTGGTTTACAGATTAAAATTATTGAAAAGCCAGGGGAGGTAACTCGCGCTTGTATTATTAATGTTCAATTGCATTTCAGAACAGATTGAATCAGCATTAAAACCATTGTTTATGCATTGTGGTATCGTCTGCAAAAAGCTCACACGATGAAGTAAGATGAAAAGGGAAATCATTTATATAAACGGTGAAGAGTATAGGTCCTAAGAGAGAGCGAGAGAGAAACAACTTTGAAAACTTTGAAAACTTTAACTTTGTTTTTCAAGGATAAAGATATTAGGCAACGCCTAGTCTTCCGATCTGTCCTTGGTACATATACGAACATAGAATACAAACATGGCAAGGCATGATATTACACATACAGATTTGAACATAAAGGTAGCACCTTTGTACATATACGAACATAGAATACAAACATGGCAAGGCATAAAATTACACATACATAATTGAACATAAAGGTAGCAAAGCAGAGAGAGAGAGAGAGAGAGAAAGGGAGAGAGGGGGGGGGGGGGTACAAGGATATTCATTGTCCTTCTTTCCAGTTATGTGTGTCTGTCTGTCTTCCCCTTATTCTGTCTGTCTTCCCCTTATTCTGTCTGTCTTCCCCTTATTCTGTCTGTCTTCCCCTGATTCTATCTGTCCATCTTTCTGTTGTTTATTTGATGTTGTTTTTCCTCCAGTTGTTTGTGTGTATTTCTCGTGTGTGCATTCGCTCCCTCGCATATATAATATTGACTTATTCCCTAATTCAATCAACATACCCCCCACCCCCACCCCCGCCCACATTCAATGAAAACACAATTTCACAAACAGTACGTGGGCTGCATGATTTATTGTTTGATTACATTATTGCAATGCAGATGTAAAAAACAAACAAACAAAAAAAACAAACAAACAAACAACAACAAAAAGCCCAAACAAAACTCAATAATACGCACGTGTGTAGACTATTAATTCAAACATTAGAAGACGAGTCCATAATAGCAATAGTCATTTCAATTGTTTACGCATATTTGTTTTAGAGAGAGAGAGAGAGAGAGAGAGAGAGGAGAGAGAGAGAGAGAGAGAGAGAGAGAGAGAGGAGAGAGAGAGAGAGAGAGAGAGAGAGAGAGAGAGAGAGAGAGAGAGAGAGATTGAAACAAACATTTATAAGAAAACCATTGATTTTCTGTTAACATCTTTTTGCCCTTTACATCATTGCAAGACCGTTCTAAAAAAAACACACTTTATTTTTCAAAGCTAAAGAGAGGACGAGAGAGAGAGAGAGAGAGAGAGAGAGTAGAGAGAAGAGAGAGAGAGAGAGAGACGAGAGAGAGGAGAGATGGACAAGGAGGAAACAAAGGAAAGCTTTGAGGAGAGAGAGAGAGAGAGAGAGAGAAGCGAAAGAGAGAGAGAGAGAGAGAGAGGGAGGGAGAGAGAAGAGAGAGAGAGTCGAGAGGGAGAGAGGAGAGAGAGCGAGAGAGAGAGACGAGGAAACGAGAGAGACGGAGAGGAGAGAGAGGATGTTTGACAATACATTATTGAAAATAAAAAAACAACAATATAAACAAACAAGCAAACAAAAACAATATCACGCACGTGTGTAGACTATTAATTCAGACATTAGAAGATGAAACAATAAGCAATAGACATGAAATTCTTAGCCCTATTTGGCTTGGAGAACAAACGACATTTTTATGTATACCTGGTAATGAGATAAGTATAACATAGTTTCTTTTACGCGCCAGCCATGAGAGAGAGATAGAGAGGGGAGAGAGATTGAGAGCGAGAGAGAAAGAACAATGAACCACAGTTTAACGTCAACCCAAGGTTCTTATAGCATGGACGGCGCACAATCATTTTTGTTCGCAAAGAACAAAACAAAAAAACCACAGAACATTTGAAAAGCAAGTGAAATAAAACACCAACAAAAAAAGCAACAAAAAATCAAAACAACACTCTGGAAGAGGACAGGAGAGAGAGAGAGAGAGAGAGAGAGAGAGAGAGAGAGAGAGAGAGAGAGAGAGAGAGAGAGAGAGAGAAGAATTAGACGAGAGAGAGAGAGAGAGAGAGAAGAGGGAGGGAAACGAGGAGAGAGGAGAGAGAGGAGAGAGAGAAAGAGAGAGAGAGAGAGATAGATAAGATAGATGAGAGAGAGAGAGAGGAAGAGGAGAGAGAGAGAGAGAGAGAAAAAGATGGCGAGAGAGCGAAAGAAAGAGAGAGAGAGAGAGAAAAGAGAGAGAGAGAGAGAAGAGAGAGAGAGAGAGAGA
>CM065684.1:61982327-62007543 GCA_017654935.2 Phymorhynchus buccinoides
TTTTTATCACGTTTGCAACCAACACTCCATTATGTCACTATCAGGCTATGTTCAGTCCAATATCTTGCAGTATTTGTCATATGTACCGGCGTCTCCGTCATCTCCCGCCGCGGTGTCGCTGATAAAGGTCTAAGCGGCGAATATCGCGCGCGTTACTACATCAATTCGCTGCCAGTTTGGCACACAGATAGTCACTGACCACGGTCATCTACCTTCCAAATATGAAGGCAATCCGTCCACAAATACCGGAGATACGGGCGCGGAGAGGCAGATACGCATTTTGGGCATTTGCCAAACCGCGCAAATGACAAGGCCACCTCGTTAGGGCTCACAGCAAATTTGAAGCATTTCGGTCGAAAAACGGCGGAGTTATAGGCCCGTTTCGTGTTTCAGACACACAAACACACACACACACATGCCGTTGTATCATATGATAAAACATGTTCACCAGAAAAAAAGAGAAGGAAAAAAAGAAGAAAAAAGCTAGGCGATTTTTCCAAGCATTTTGGGAAAGTGTGATGTGCAAGTGTGTGTTGGTATGTACGTGCTCCCATCTGTGCGAGAGAGAGAAAGAGAGAGAAGATAGAGAGAGAGGCGAGAGGGAGAGGAGAGAGAGAGAGTATAGAGAAGAGCGCGGAGAGAGAGTCGATAGAGAGAGGCGAAAATTCGAAGCGAAAGTTTAATCAGATAGGCCACAGCCCCTTCTGATGGGGTTACAAAACATCATGAATACAAAAGACAATAAACAATAGATACTAAAGTAATGCAATATTCAATAACATTGCACTGATGATAAGGAGTAAAACAAAGCGAATTTAGCTAAGTAATGTACTACGCAGCTTGAAGGCTTTATAAACGTATAAACACATTTTTTCTTAAGCAACATTTTCATTCTGATTCGCTAATAACAATGTAACATTAAACAAACAAGGGTTTCTATAATATTTTCTTGGTAACAAATTATCTCGCAGATCTCTATAAGCTGGACAACAAAGCAAGAAGTGTTTTTTCATCCCGCTTTAGCAGATTTACATAATGGACACATCCATAGACTCTTCGTCAACATTTCTATAACGAAGTTTATGAGATAACATATCCGAAATTCCAAATCCTTAACTTAGTTAACTGATTTTTTAAATGTCTATCAATATCAAGTAGCAAATATGCTTCACAGTCCCATGAAGATTTAAATGAACTGTAAAAACAAAATCTGTCGCTAGTAAATACATGATCCTCCCACCCTTGCCATCTATTATCAATTAGTCGTTGGCGAATTTCTTTCAGAAAAAAACACACGTTAATATCCCCATACTCCTTGATTTATCCAGACAAAACCAAACCCATTTTTGTACACAAAAGTCACGAATATCTGAAACCCAACACTTTTCACCTTTTTCTTCTAAACGTAATAGCATTTTGTAGGCTTTCTGTGGCAATCTACTATATCATTCATGCTTAAGATTTTCAGCCAATATTTAATGCATCGTAAATGGCGAATTAATGTATATAGGATATCGGTTCCCAGTGGTCCCCCTAAACAAGATAGTTTGGCCGTTCTAGGCTGAACCCCTAAACATTTATTTAAAGCAAATAAATGAACATTTTCCCTATTAATATTTACGGGACTTACCCAAACCCCGCAACTCAGCACCATATTGAACAATTGGCTGAACTTGGGCTTCAAGCAATTTGCAAGAAAATACTGACAAAGTTATTATTACTCAAGCATGTATAATATTCTTTAGAATACACAATAAAGCTACGCTTAAGCCTAATCCACTTGCTAGGTCCTGACACGCTAAGCTGAGCGCCCAACTAAGAACGAGTACTCAAAAAGATACCATGATATTTATAAAAATTCACAATCTCCATTTCCTATACCATTTTTTTTTTTTCAAAAACCACCTATTCCCTGTGACGATAAAATACCCCACCTTTACTAAACACTACAATAAGCTACTTTTTTTTCATTATTAATTAATTAGCTTGTCACTTGTCTTCGCCATAGCCCCACATAAGATTCATTATACTGGCGTTTGGAGGCCAACCTGTGTTCAAGACAATAAAGCTATATCATAGAGCCAAGGTAACAAAATAGAATAATTATAGCAATGTACAGGCCCGATAACACTGCACTGTAGATCTACCCTCTATCGCATTAATTTATTTGTGGCACATATTAGCTCATCTTCATTAACAATGAAAACAGCCACAGGCGCTGCATGGCGTCACCTTGTTTCACACCCTCGAGTACTTAAGACATAAATCTCAGGGAAATCATCTGCCAGCAATCTTATTTTTACAAGCTTTAACATAGGAATACATACATATTTAGCTACATGGAAATAACTATACATCTTTAATACCGTTACTTTATTTAGAACAGCGCCAGCCAGCAGTTTCCTTGAAATAGAGTCAAAAGCCTTTCCTCAAAATCAATGAAAGCTCACGTAAAGTTTACGAGTTTAATGAGAATATGGCTTTTGAATAATTGACTAACAATGTGATAAACATAGCGTCCACTGTCGAGTAATTACTTACTTAATATCCAGCTTGATAATCTCCTGTAATAATAAACTGTTCTACCCATGCCTGCAATCTGCTATTTATAATACAACTATGCAACTTACAACTAATATCAGAAAGTGACACACCTCTATAGTTACCAGGATCATTAGTATTACCCTTTCTAAACAGCGGTACAATAATTGATTCCGTCCAGCTCTTTGGATAAATACCTCTATCAAACAGTGCGTTAAAAAAAACTGACAAAAAAATCAATAATACTCTCACCACCATTTTTAAACATTTCGCCAATCAAACCCTCTGGACCAGCAGACTTACCATTTTTTAATTCCCTTATTGCAGACACAACTTCTTCTTTAGAAATAGGATCGTTCAACCAGGAGAGAGAGAGAGAGAGAGAGAACGACAGATGGGATGGCAGACGATATGCAGAGCGACGAGAACGAGCCTAAGACGAGATGAAGAGGACCCCTTCGAGACTGGAGAGGAGAAGAGAGGATGTGTTAAGGATGGGAGCACTTTTAGTCGTGTGGCATTTTCTAGTGAGTTGATTGCGTGCCCCGCACTTAAAGCCAAAAAACACTGAAGTTGTCTAGATGCGCACTTCATTTCGGCACAACGGTATTATTGCAGCTCGTTTCACAGCCCGAGGCCAATAGTCATCTCGGTGCAATTAGGAAGTAGTTCGGAAATAATTAAGGGAGAGTAATTTTTTTATTCTGTCTTAGTGTATAATATTAGGAGTTATCTTTGCCTAATTCAATCGGTCAAACAGAAGAAGTTACTCTACCATTCAGTAAAAGATCCCAAAATCTAGGGGTGATTATCCATAACGAGGGGAGCGGGCGTGCACGTGGGGGGGGGGGGGGGGGGGGGGGGGGGGCAATTTGGCTATTAAACTGTCGCGCGCTCTTTTTTTGCTAGTACTCAGCCGACCAGACCTCCCTGCCGGAACAAATTTCCTCTTATCCCTACGTCAGCGAGCGACACCCTACTCTGCTTTCAAAAACTAACCTCAGAACCCCACCTGACTTCCCCCGTCATTGAAGCTCCTCCTCTCCCCCCCCTCACTTCTTTCATCGCTCGTTTGTCATATAGGCGTCTGTCTTCGCTGCTGTATAGTCCATATTATGTCAGTCCTAGCGGGTAAGCCCTGCATGACTCTTGTTATATCGCGCTTTTTGTTTGTCAAGGCACAAAGCCACAAACCATAGTAATCTCACTTTGTCGGTCTGCTCGGTGTGTCGCACCGTCCGCCGCCTCCAAAAGATTAGATCGCACGCCACAAAACGACATGCGAATCCGCGCATTGTTGTTTGAATACGTTATGAATGCGTGTCACAGTGCGTTTTGATGTGCGATTATATATCAAGATTCAGCGCCGTAGAGGTACTGCTATGTTAGCTGTTGTTGTTGTTATTATTATTGTGAAGCATTTCTGGTAAGGGGGGCCCTACAGAAGTCAAGACTATATTATAGCAATTGACCCTCCAGGTAGCAACAATCATCCTCCGAACATGCTGCGTTTGAGTAGACACACTCGGTTTGTGTTTCTCGCATCTGTTCTCTATCAAGCCATCTGGGTCAATCTCAATGTTTATTTTCTTTGCGAGTTCTCGACGTTTTGCAAGTTAGATCAGTTTGTAAACCATTTTTCCATTTAAAATGTTTGCAAATCGTTCACTCCCCCCTCGCTTCGCTTCACATCGACGCCATTTTTGCTATGGTATTTGACCGAGTAAGTCAAGGTAAACAACTCTAATTTTCACGAAGGAACTCTCCCTTAGTTTTTTTTCTTTCCGAAATTGTCTATTGATGTGGGCCGAAATGACTATTGCCTTGGGCCGAAATGACTATATGCCTTGGGCCGAAATGACTATTGCCTTGGGCCGAAATGTTGTGTGTTGTTGTTTGTTGTGTTGTTGTTGTTCCCTGGCTTAACGACTCCAGGGATCATCCCAACAGCCAGAGCACTTGAACAATTCAGTACAAATGCACCAGCTAGGGATGAGAACATTACGTGTGTGACCGTTTTTTATTACCCCGCCATGTGGCGCAGCCACACTCCGTCTTCGGGGAGATTTTAGACTGATGGAATTATGCTGGGAGCTTCGTCATGGCTTAAGACAATCCCCCTGCCACAACATTCATGCAGAGCATAACAACGATTTTGATGTAGCCTTGGCGTTCTAGCTTAATGTCAACCTGGTCTGACACAGCCTCATGCCAAGGCAACTGGGCCCATAAAATGACTATTGCCTTGGGACCGAAATACTGTTAGCCTTGGGCCGAAGACGCACTATTGTCTTAGCCGCCGAAAATGACCTGTAAAAGTGAAAATCTGTCTTGGGCCGAAATGACTATTGTCTTGGACCGAAATGAACGGGCCGAAATGAAAATGGGCCGAAGCGAGTGGCAACCAGTCATTGCAATGAAGTTGGACTAGGTTTCCAATTTCCAAAGGATGACGCTATACTAGTACGATATATCCGTTCGTCCCAAAGTCTTGAATTCAGGGTATCAATCTGTTTAATACTTTGTTGCTGTTGTTTTTGTTTCGATCGTTTGTTACACATTTTATGCACATTTTGGGTGATTTAGATCAATTTGAAACGGCAATTTGTTTTAAAGTGGTAAAGGTGAAGATACAAAACACACACCACACACACATAACAGCAATTGCATGACACGCGCGCGCGCGCGCACGCAATCACACAGCACTACGCACACGACAAACACACACACACACACACACGACACAACGCACGCACACACGTGAGAGCACACCGACACACACACGCACGCGCACGCGCATCGCACACACAACACACACACCACACAACACACACACACACAACAACACACCAAATACACACCCACACAACACACACACAACACACACACAAACTTTCTTTTCCCAGACCCTGTAATAATCTTTATAAATCTAGTTTCTTGTACTCAGGCTGTACGGCGTGGAACAATTTATCTTTTAATTTTAAATTGTGTCCCTCAAGACAGACATTTATGAAAGCACTTAAACATCATATGTTAGAAACCCTATGAATTAGTCTCTAATTTTATAAATTTAGCACCTATTCCGTCGGAACATGTCCTTTTAATTGATACTTTACAATGTTTATATTTTGATTGTTCTTTGCTTTGTTCCATTTTGTCCGGGACATTTATTGACATGGGTGATGGGGGAGAAAAAGAATTGGGGAAGGGACAACCATTTTTACTTCAATCTCCCCTTCATTTATTTATTTTAATGCGCTATAGTTTTATTAGGCTAATTTTTAGTAGTTTGGAATGTTTTGTTTGGCATGTTGAGTTATTTTTCTAGTTGCTTTCGTATTACTTTTCATTCTGAGAACAGAGTGGAAAAAAAGCTTCCAAGCTTACTCCTTTAAATCCTCAATAAAGATCATTTTGACTTGACTTGAACTTGACTTGACTTGCACTGCAACGGGTTTTTTTGCATGACCAGATAGGCCAACTAAGCCTCGAATAAATATTTACTTCTCACTATTTGGTCTTAGCTGAGATCTTGTTCAGAAGTTCGACTGGCTTAGGAACAAACCTCGCTAAATTCCAAATTGTTCTGCAATGAATAATGCGGCACCGTCTACCAGATGGTAGTAGTTCATAGCAAAGCGATAGAACATGACTTGGATCATTAGCGATCTCCCTCGCCTTTCGAACAACATGTTTTTTTCATACCACAAACACAAACTGTCCTGTTTTCTACCCACGGTTCTGCCACCAACATTCACAAGTTTGTTTAGAACGCTCTTGGCTTTTACATTCAGTACGCACCATACCAACAAATGAATGACAAAGTCATGATAGGTGCTTTGGTGGTGTTTGTGTGTGTGTGTGTGTGTGTGTTGTGTTGTGTGCTGTGTGTGTGTGTGTGCGTGCGCGAGCGCGCGCTTGCGCGCGCGTGTGTGTTTGTGTGTTTGTGGTGTGTGTGTGGGTGTGTGTGTGTGTGTGTGTGATAGTGTGTGTGTGAGTGAGAGAGCGAGATAGAGAGAGAGAGAGGAGAGAGCGAGAGAGAGAGAGGGAGAGAGATGAGAGAGAGAGAGAGAGAGAAGAGAGAGAGGAGAGGAGAGAGAGAGAGAGGGTAGAGAGAGAGAACGAGAACGGAAGCATTGTTAGGAATGTAACCCTTTTGTAAGATATGATTACACTGTTCATTGATAAGACTCCCTTATCTTTAATCAAGAGATTTGTACAGCACGTGCAGTTTGCTCGCCTCGTTTTTGATATAGTTAAATCTACTCAGCTCGTGCATCTTTAAAAGCTTTGTCTCTTCTACTAAGTTTAGTTGAGGAACCAGACGTGCAAGATGCAGTTTCAATAGATGTGTTGATCTTAGTTTCTAGTTTTCTTGGCGTTCACTAAGTTTGTATTTTGCCTCTAGTCACACTGACAAGGTAAGGACAAAAACTGTTTGTTTGTTAAGGAAGGTAGGTAGGTAGGTGGCCAGGTAGGCAGGTAGGTAGGTAGGTATGCAGGTAGGTCAGGTATGGTAGGTAGGGCAGGCAGGCAGGTAGGTAGGTATGTTCTTATGTAGGTAGGTAGTGGACCAAACAATCTGTAAAGCCGTTTCAAACAGGGTCCCATCTTTTATGGTTTTTATGGTATTTTTTCCCTTTCGGTCAAGGTTGATGCGGCATGAATTTTCCATATAAATCATTATTAGTCATAGCTTCTAAAAACTTCTAAATATGTTGGTAATGCATCCAGACGATTTTTAAGCATATTTGTATAAGGTGTACATTTTATGTCTGTAGGCAATTCGTTCCACATGTTAGTAATACTGTTTACCAAAACAATTGCTTTCTTATATTAGTATTTCTTTTAACAAAAACTTTACCATAGGCGTTTTTTTAGTCATATTGTAATTGGGAGATGAAAAGAAATTACTCCATGACAAATCCACATGATTGTTGAATATTTTATAAGTTTCTATAAGATCTCCCCTCGTTCTCCCTTCCTTTAAGTGAAAGTAAATTAACTTATTAAGGTACTGTAATCTGTGGTAATAATCCATGTTTTTGTTACATGCTTTAACAAGTTTGGTAGCTCTACGCTGAACCTTTTCAATTGCTACTGACTGGTACTTACATTTTGGAGCCCACGGGGATCATAATGTTGCCATACTCTAAGTGCGGTCTAGCTAAAGCTTTGTATAATTTAATGAAAATATCACGATCAATACCGATAAATGTTCTTTTAATCAATCCTATCATTTGGTTTGATGCAGTTCTGGATGTGTATATCCAATAAAAGTTCTTTGTCAAAGGTTACCCCCAGATCTGTTTCTTGCTCGGACACTAGTACTGTTACTGGACAAGGGGCATTGTTTTTTCCATGGTGTAAGTTGCGTTAGGATTAGTTTTACCGATGTGCATTGCCTTACATTTATCAGTAATAAAGTAAGGGTTCCATTCGTTTGTCCAATCTTGTAATTTATTTAAATCTTTTTGTAATAGTTTATTGTTCTTGGCTTTATTAAAAATCTTAGTATCGTCTGCGAATACTTTACAAGACGACTCCACACATTCAGGCAGGTCATTTATGAAAATGGTAAATAAGGTAGGACCCAAGATGCTTCCCTGAGGGATTCCACTAAGAACTTTTGCCTTGAACTTGACTGCATGAAATAATTGCAAACGAGAAGTGAAATGAACTCGGGCACTTTTTTTTCTTTCTTTCTTTTTAAAAAAAAGTTGGGCTTCAGTATTTTCATTGTATTTCAAAAACTGCCCCCCCCCCCCCCCATCCCAGGGCGCGCATGTGTGAGTGCGTTTTATGCGTGTGATGTATATATTGTGTGTGTGTGTGTGCGCGCGCTTACGCGCGCGCGCGTGTGTATATGATGCCTCACCGTTCTTCCGATGATATCCAGATTTCACATCATTTTGGTGTACCGTTTCACAGGCTCCGTCTGTTGTGTTTGCACATAATGTTGTTTATAGAATGAGTATTTGCGCTTGAGCGCATGCGTGCATACAGATGGGCTTGTGGCTCTATTTGAATTTTTTGGTACGTTATAGGTTTGCGTTCACTATATATTTTAACGTGTATATATTTTTTTTTTCGACAGCAGAAAAACAACTGTTTGCCGCTTTTTGCATCATTAATTTAGTGTTTATCCAATGCACTGGGTCCTTTCCTGCTTGTTGCATCATTAATTTAGTGTTTATCCAATGCACTGGGTCCTCTCCTGCTTGTTGCTTCATTAATTTAGTGTTTATCCAATGCACTGGGTACTTTCTTGCTTGCTGTATGAATAGCTTGTTGTATCATTAATTTAGTGTTTATCCAATGCACTGGGTCCTTTCTTGCTTGCTGTATAGCTTGTTGTTGCATCATTAATTTAGTGTTTATCCAATTGGGTCCATTCCTTGCTTGCTGTATAGCTTGTTGTATCATTAATTTAGTGTTTATCCAATGCACTGGGTCCTTTCCTGCTTGCTGTATAGCTTGTTGCATCATTAATTTGGTGTTTATCCAATGCACTGGGTCCTTTCCTAGCTTGTTGTATCATTAATTTAGTGTTTATCCAATGCACTGGGTCCTTTCCTGCTTGTTGTATCATTAATTTAGTGTTTATCCAATGCACTGGGTCCTTTCCTGCTTGTTGCATCATTAATTTAGTGTTTATCCAATGCACTGGGTCCTTTCCTGCTTGTTGCATCATTAATTTAGTGTTTATCCAATGCACTGGGTCCTTTCTTGCTTGCTGTATGAATAGCTTGTTGTATCATTAATTTAGTGTTTATCCAATGCACTTGGTCCTTTCTTGCTTGCTGTATAGCTTGTTGCATCATTAATTTAGTGTTTATCCAATGCACTGGGTCCTTTCCTGCTTGTTGCATCATTAATTTAGTGTTTATCCAATGCACTTGGTCCTTTCTTGCTTGCTGTATAGCTTGTTGTATCATTAATTTAGTGTTTATCCAATGCACTGGGTCCTTTCTTGCTTGCTGTATAGCTTGTTGCATCATTAATTTGGTGTTTATCCAATGCACTGGGTCCTTTCTTGCTTGCTGTATAGCTTGTTGCATCATTAATTTAGTGTTTATCCAATGCACTGGGTCCTTTCCTGCTTGCTGTATAGCTTGTTGCATCATTAATTTGGTGTTTATCCAATGCACTGGGTCCTTTCTTGCTTGCTGTATAGCTTGTTGTATCATTAATTTAGTGTTTATCCAATGCACTGGGTCCTTTCTTGCTTGCTGTATAGCTTGTTGCATCATTAATTTGGTGTTTATCCAATGCACTGGGTCCTTTCCTGCTTGCTGTATAGCTTGTTGCATCATTCATTTGGTGTTTATCCAATGCACTGGGTCCTTTCTTGCTTGCTGCATAGCTTGTTGCATCATTAATTTGGTGTTTATCCAATGCACTGGGTCCTCTCCTGCTTGTTGTATCATTAATTTGGTGTTTATCCAATGCACTGGGTCCTTTCCTGCTTGCTGTATAGCTTGTTGCATCATTAATTTAGTGTTTATCCAATGCACTGGGTCCTTTCTTGCTTGCTGTATAGCTTGTTGTATCATTAATTTGGTGTTTATCCAATGCACTGGGTCCTTTCTTGCTTGCTGTATGGTTTGTTGTATCATTAATTTAGTGTTTATCCAATGCACTGGGTCCTTCTTGCTTGCTGTATCATTAATTTAGTGTTTATCCAATGCACTTGGTCCTTTCTTGCTTGCTGTATAGCTTGTTGCATATTTGTCAAAGTTTTAGTGTTTTTGTTTCCTTTTTCTATTTCTCCTTTTTATTTTCGTTGATAGTTTTTCTTGTGTCCTACTTTTGTAATCAAATGACGGATTTTTGTGTGTTTAAACTTTCTATTTGCTTAGACGTTGTTGTCTGCTTGTTACGGTACTTGTTGTTTTATATGTGGACGAAGAGGTCGGATTTTTGTGTCGTGAAGTATAAGATTAGTGTATATGCACGCACGAAGAGAAATAGTCAGTTGTGGGTTCTTGACTTGACAATAGCCATGGCTAGTTCTGTATCAATAGTTTCTGCCAGGGTCTGAATAACAAGCAAAAACGGAGGGATATTTTTCACTATTTAAAAAGAAAAAATCACTATTTATTTTTTACAAGATACACACTTCTAAGAAAAATGGAACGATATATTCTCTCCGAATGGGGTTACCAAGGATTGTTTTCAACTTATGCATCTAACTCGAAGGGAGTTGCTATACTGTTTAATAATAACTTTGAATTTAAAGTTAAAAGAGTGCATAAAGGAAATGATGGAAACAGCCTCATTGTACATGTAGAATTCGAGCAAAAAGATTTCCTCTTAGTAAATGTATATGGTCCAAACAAATACATGACGTTTCGTACCCTCGACGTTTTGTACCCAGGCATTTTGTCTTAACTTTTTGTTTTCATTTCTAACCCTAACCCCAACCCTAATCCTAACCCTATCCCTTTCCCGGGCATTATATCCTAACCCTATCCTTGTCTAATCGTCCAAGCTGAGTACGAAACGACATTAAAAAAAATGGTACGAATCGTCGTGTACGAATCGACTCGGGTACGAAACGTCCAGTTTCCGTCCAAACCGAGACGATCCAGATTTTTATAATGCTTTAACTCAAAGAATAAAAGATTTCAGTGTTGATCATGTTATAATTGGTGGCGATTTCAATTTAGTTCTAGACCCAGCACAAGACTATTGTAACTATAAGAATGTAAATAACCCTAACGCTAGAGAGATGGTGGATAACGTGATTAATGATTTAGAATTGAATGATATTTGGAGAGACTTGAATCAGGATTGTCATAGGTTTACATGGAGAAGAAATAACCCGTTTCAACAAGCTAGACTAGACTTTTTCCTGGTTACAGATCATGTTGTGTCTTTGGTTGAAGAGGTAGATATTGAGTGTGGTTATAGGACAGATCATTCCATAATTTTACTAAGGTTAAAGTTTGGTGAAAATATCAGAAGGAATACTTTTTGGAAGTTCAATTCTTCACTATTAAGAGACAAAGCCTTTCTGGACGAAATCAACGAGGAAAATAAAAATGTGAAACTAGAATATGCATTAAGCCCTTTTGCTAGAGAGGCTATTGACAAAATCCCACTAACAGAATTACAGCTTTCTGTTCCAGATTACTTATTTCTAGATTTTTTACTAATGAAGATTAGATCAAGGGCAATTTCTTATGCAGCGATGAAGAAAAATAAAAATAACGAAGAAGAGCACAAACTTGAACAGGATATCCAGCAACTACAAAGAAAGGACAAAAAACCCGAAGAAGAAGTCAAAGATATAGAGTCAAAAAAAGACCAATTTAGATTGATAAGAGGAAAAAGAATAGAGGGTGTACTATTAAGGTCAAGGGCTAGATGGATAGATAAAGGGGAAAAGGTAACAAAGTTTTTCTGCAGTTTAGAAAAAAGACTATGTAAGTAAAAGTATGACTAGACTAATAGATAAACATGGTAATACACTGAGTGATCAAAAAGACATTCTACAGGAAGTGCAAACATTCTATAAATCTTTGTATAGAAAACATAATGTTGAAAACTGTGAAATCAACGATTTAGTACGAAATATTCCATGTTTGGAAATAGACGAAGCAAATAGTTTAGATGGAGAGATTGATTTTGAGGAGGCAACATTTGTGTTGAAAAGTATGAAGAACAATAAAAGTCCGGGTTCAGACGGATTTACTGTCGATTTTGTTTAATGTTTTTGGAGTAGGATAGGGGGACTTGTAGTGAGGGCTCTAAATGCAGCTTTTCAAAGGGGGGAACTTTCGTGTGTCCAAAGACAAGGAATTATAACATGCATACCAAAGGAAGATAAACCTCGAAATTATATTAAGAACTGGCGTCCGATTTCATTATTGAACGTTGTGTATAAAATAGGCTCCTCTTGCATTGCAAATCGGCTTAAAATGGTTCTTCCAAAACTCATTAATGAGGACCAAACGGGTTTTATAAGAAATAGATACATAGGGGACAATATAAGACTTATATACGATACAATAGCTTATTTAGAAGAACATAACATACCAGGACTTTTACTAAACATAGACTTTGAAAAAGCCTTTGACTCTGTTAGTTGGGATTTCATGTTTGAGGTATTAAAAGGTATTTGGATTTGGGGAGTGTATTTGTAAATGGGTGGAATCTTTCTACAAAAATCTTAATTCATGTGTTGTGGTTAATGGGCAAGTCACTGGCTGGTTTGATATTAAACGAGGATGTAGACAGGGCGACCCACTCTCTCCGTATTTATTTATTTATTTTAGTTGTTGAAATTCTGGCTCTTATGATTCGCGAAAATGAAAATATAAAAGGTATAGCGATTAACAATGTTGAACACAAGCTTTCCCAATATGCAGATGATACTGAATTTCTTTTAGCAGGTGATGAAAAGTCGCTTAAAAATTGTATAAATACATTGGATACATTTGGTAGTATATCTGGGTTACACATAAGCGAAGAAAATACATGTGCTGTTTGGTTAGGTTGTAACAAAAACTCCCCAGTGCGCTACATGCCACATTTAGGTCTGGAGTGGAACCCAGCTAAATTCAAAGTTTTAGGTATATGGTTTACTAACGATTTGAACGATTGCTTGCATATTAACTATTCCGAAAAAATAGCTGATGTCAAACATTTATATAGAATTTGGGTAAAAAGACAACTTACACCAATAGGAAGAGTAGCTATTCTTACATCATTGATTTTCTCTAAATTAATTCATCTATGGATCCTACTACCTAATCCACCTGACATGTTTTTCAAAACATTGCAAAAATACTGTTACAAATTTATATGGAATAACAAAAATGATAGAATAAACAGGAAAACAGCTCACAGAAGTTTAAAAAATGGAGGCCTTGGGATACCTGAATTGAAATCTTTTGTTGCTGCACTGAAATTGACTTGGGTGCGAAAATTGCAAAGAACAGAACATAATTGGAAGTCAATCATACTATCAATTTCACCAATAATTAGTGACATGCAAAACTATGGGCCAGAAATAATTTCAACTGTTCCAAAAATGAATGCTTTTTGGAAAGAAGTTGTTGACGCTTACAAAGAGATTTTCTATAAAGTTGAGAGTCAAAATTCTGGAGACCTCTTAGCAGAACCAGTATTCTACAACAATAGAATTCAAATTGGTAAGAAATGTATCTCTGGTAAGAAGTGGACTGCAAAAGGGGTTTATAATATTGCAAACTTTGTTCTACCAAATGGGTCTCTGATTTCATATGAAGAATTCAAAGAAAAATATAGCATTAATATGAATTTCCTCACTTTCTCAGGGATGAAAATGTCAATCACAAAATACATACAAAAAACAGGTATAACTGTTCAAAATAATAAATGTTTTGATACGCCTAACTGTTTACAAAAGATAATGTCTAATTTTAGAGGGTCAAAACTATATTATGATATATTCCTAGGAAACATTGAGTTGCCAAAATGTTGTACAAAATGGGATGAAAAAATGAATGTCCAAAATGACTGGAATAAATGTTTTCTTCTTGTTCATAAGACATCAGATATAAAGCTTAAGTGGCTTCAGCTCAGAATATTACACAGATGCTTAGGCACAAATGTAATTTTAAGGCAGATGGGTGTTACAAATCATGACCGATGTAGTTTCTGTGATACAGCAAAAGATGGCATCAGCCACATGTTTTGGCAATGTAATGTTATCCAATGTTTATGGACTCAACTAACTGATATAATTAATGAAAAATGTGATACTGCTGTGAATTTGCGCATCACAGAACCCCTAGCTATTTTGGGAATCGATAACAATATCAGTATTGATTACATTTTCTACTTCATTATGTTACTGGCAAAAGAATATATATACAACTGCAAAATGAACAAGTTGCCTATACTACAAGGTTTTATTAACAAATTGAAATATAGGTATGCTGTTGAAGAATATATTGCACGTAGAAATATGATGTATAATGAGTTTGTAGCCAAATGGGCCTCTTATACATCTGTCTTTTTTTAGCTACCCAGGCTAAAACCAACAGTTTGTATATGATGTTGTTCCCTCTCGTAAGTGCGATCAGACCCAGCTTAACGTGTTTGTTGATTTAATATTTCATAGTGTTAGCGACTCGATGAGTTATGCGCAACCCACTAACTCATTCCTGTATTATGTTCATACCTCTTCCTATGGCAATGTGTGTGTGTGTGTTTGTGTGCGCGCGCGCGCGTGTGCGTGCGTGCGTGCGTGCGTGCGTGCGCGTGTGCATTTCATTAGCAACATGCACATTTTGTTCTTGCTATGCGTCTAAATTTCATGAATATTCTGCATGTTTGCTTATAATAACGGGTGATGTTGCCATTTGTTGCTATTTATCTGTTCTTTTTCTTGTGCCTTCCGTTTTATATCTATGTTTGTATTGTCCTGCATTTGTGTGTGTGTGTGGTGTGTTTTTAGTTTTGGTTTTGTTTTTTCTCCCCAATGTTCTTTTCTTTCTTTCTCTTTTTTCTTTCTCTGGTTAGTTTTCTCTGTTTGTTTTTTATTTGTTTATTATAAAAACACAATACGAAAAATAATAAAAATAATAATATATATGTATATATTGCATTGTATTATGTATCGTTTTAAAAAAAAGTCATTACAAAAAGGAACTTTTGCCTTAAACGAGTATATTTCCCCCACTCTAACTCTCTGGTATCTGTCAGTAAGGAAGTTTCTAATCCAGTTGTGCACATTACCAGCTATGTCGTAAGCTTTCATTTGAATTAACAGTCTCTCATGTGGCACACTATCAAATGCTTTCTTGAAATCCAATTATCAACATTATCACCATTATCCAACAGGTCAGTTATTTCCTCCATAACTTAAAGAAGCTGCGTAGTACAAGATCTTTTATTTTTAAAGCCATGTTGACATGGAGTATATCGATCAATTACATTCATATGATCTGTGATTACATCTCTAACAGATGACTCTAAAATGTTACAAGCAATACATGTCAAGCTGACAAGTCTATAGAGACCTGTTTTATTTATAAATTATAAATGTATGTTTTATTTCAAGCATAGTTATGGTCGTTTTGATAATTATGCGAATTATGCGAATTATTTTCTTACTGTTCCATTGCTTAATAGTAATTTTATTATTTTCTTGGAATTTGGCGTTTTGAAAGATAAAGCGAGTTCTCTTGGAATATTGAAATAGTACCTTAAAATAGTTCAAATCCTTTTGGCAATTTATTAATACTATTGTAGATGTATAACAATAACAAGAAAACGTTGGACAAAAATAGACAAAGCATCAATAAAAATAAAAAATAATCCTCAAAAGATAATTGGTAATCAAGACGCGATCAGAAATACAAACGTCGTCATACACACGCATAGAGAGAGAGAGAGAGAGGGAGAGGGAGAGGGAGGGAGAGAGGGAGAGAGAGAGGGAGAGAGAGAGACAGAGATACAGACAGAGAGAGAGACAGACACAGAGAGAGAGAGAGACAGAAATAAAGAGACTTCAGACTTCAGATACTTTAGTTTACGTGTATACAATTTTAGGCTAGGCCTATTCGTCCATTCTGACCTTTGGAGAGAGAGAGAGAGAGGGGAGAGAGAGAGAGAGAG
Source organism: Phymorhynchus buccinoides (assembly GCA_017654935.2). Taxonomy (NCBI): domain Eukaryota; kingdom Metazoa; phylum Mollusca; class Gastropoda; order Neogastropoda; family Raphitomidae; genus Phymorhynchus; species Phymorhynchus buccinoides. The sequence goes on from CM065684.1 coordinate 61,998,483, forward strand.
AGAGAGAGAGAGAGAGAGAGAGAGAGAGAGAGAGAGAGAGAGAGAGAGAGACAGAGACAGAGATACAGACACAGAGAGAGACAGACACAGAGAGAGACAGACAGAAATAAAGAGACTTCAGACTTCAGATACTTTAGTTTACATGTATAAAAATTTAGGCTAGGCCTATTCGTCCATTCTGACCTTTGGAGAGAGAGAGAGAGAGAGAGAGAGAGAGAGAGAGAGAGAGAGAGAGAGAGAGAGAGAGAGAGAGAGAGAAGAGAGAGAGAGAGAGAGAGATGAGAGAGAGAGAGAGAGAGAGAGAGAGAGAGAGAGAGAGAGAGAGAGAGAGACTTCCACTTCACACCACTCTGCAGACCAGTGATTACAGCACTTACAATCTCGCTACTCCCATCTTTCACAATCGCAATGTCGTTACATCGCACATCATAAAGGGGACCTGAAACCGGAAAACAACATTTGAAATTATTAAGGGGGTAACCTAGCCTAAAAAAAGCAAAAATCACATTTTCTTCATTTTTTCAGGTTATATTGATTTTTTGCTTGTCATAAAATTATTATAATTTCATATGAAGTTTTTATTTGATTTTTTTGTATCTATGGATTGTGTGCCATTTTTTTAAATTTTAAGCAGAACAACGTTAACAGCACACCAAAATCTCTTGCCCAAACAAAAGTTAGCGAAAATTTAGCATTTTTGCTATTTTGAAAAGATGTTTGAAAAACTATAGAAGACATTTGCTTGAAATGTAGCACACAGTTGTGCCACCTAATTATCTGGATCTTGTCACAGCCTCTGTGAAAATATTTGTTTCGTTTTTGTTTTTATGACATAATTAACGTGAATTATATTTGCGTATGTATGTGTTAAATCATAAAATGTGAAATTTGACACATCTCAAATTCCCCATGATCCAGATATGGCATCTATTTATGCATACACCAAAACTCAAAGCAATCCCAAAAATATTTCTTATACATTTTAGTGCAAAAATTATATATGCTATTTTTAATAAAACAACTGCTTACTTTTTTCTTTCTTTTTTTTGACAGTCATATATCATTTTCAACCATTCATAAGTTTCTGTCAGTTTCTTAGTCTTTATCTTACTTTCGGGGTAAATTTGGAATAATGTCATGGAATATATTTTTTATTTTTTTTAAATGACTAAACGAATTTCAAAAAATCTGTACAATTCTAAATGCCCCATGTGGCCCTTTGGCCCAGAGGGCGTTAAACTCCTATTTTTCTCTCACTAAACGAATTTAGTGACCCCCATAGACTACCCCCTTAAATGAATGATCAATAGACAAGAAAGAAAACAAACAAGGAAAGCTGGTAAGGAATCAAGAACGCAACAACAAAAAACCTTGAATAAAGTAAGATAACAAAAATGCTACTTTAAAAACAGGTAAGGGGTAGGTCCCGATTGGCCCTTTCCCATCTCGCCCTTTCTTTGATCTTTGCTGCATGCTTCCTTAACCGAGGCGTGGTTACTGCTACACATATCTGTATTATTAAAAAATCGGGACTTTACTGGTGTTGCACTGCCTCCGGGCATTGCCTCCAGTATCATTCCCACCATCTTTGTATCTACAAATGTCCCACTGATATGTGTCTGTTCCAGACCGAGAGGACGTAAAACACAATTTTTCAATTCATTCGCTCTACCGTCCATAAGGGTCGCTGACCGATTGCACGCTAATCTCATCACCTCCATTTCGCTCTTTCAAGGAGTTCCGTGTCGCCCTATTTGCACTCAAATTCACAACCTCTTGTCCTTGGGTGTATGGGAGAAGCATGTATGTGTATCTATGCGTGCGTGTGGGTGTTTTGGGGTGTGCGTGCTTTTGATGTGTTATGTAACTGTGTGTCAAGTCAAGTCAAGTCAAGTCAAGTCAAGTCAAAAAGATCTTCAATGCGGGTACTTAAAGCTTCTTTTTTCATCCTGCCCTCACAAAAAATACAAACACAAGGGCGTCGCCGAGCGGCAGACATGTCCGTCACCAGCAATGCCACGCACTTGCGACACCCCGTAGAGTGTCACATCCTGACGGGGTGTGTGTGTGTGCGCGCTGTCTGTATCTCTTGCTTTCTGTCTCTGTCACCCCCCCCCCCCTCTCTCTCTCTGTCTTTGTCTATAGGGCCTATGTCTCGATGTCTATCTGTCTCTGTCTCTGTGTGTGTGTGTGTCTCTCTCTCTCTCTCTCTCTCTCTCTCTCTCTCTCTCTCTCTCTCTCTCTCTCTCTCTCTCTCTCTGTCTGTCTGTCTGTCTGTGTCTGTCTGTCTTTGTCTATCTCTCTCTATGTGTCTCATGTCTCTGTATGTCTATGTGTCTCTCTCTGTGTCTGTCTCTCTCTCTTTGTCTGTCTGTCTGTCTCTCTCTCTCTCTCTCTCTCTCTCTCTCTCTCTCTCTCTCTCTCTCTCTCTCTCTCTCTCTCTCTCTCTCTGTCTGCCTCTGTGCCTGCTCCGGGGCGGAGGACGTTAAACAAATTTTCATTCATCCAACCGGAACAGCAGTTGTCCTCTTTGCTCTCTGTCTATGTCTCTCTGTCTGTCTGTCTCTCTCTCTCTCTTGTGTCTTTGTTTGTCTGTCTGTCTGTTTGTCTATCTGTCTGTCTCTCTCTCCCCCCTCTCTCTCCCTCTCTCCCCCCCACACTCTCTCTCTCTCTCTCTCTTCTCTCTCTCTCTCCCCATCTCTCTCTCTCTCTCTCTCTCTCTCTCTCTCTCTCTCTCTCTCTCTCTCTCTTTTCATAGTTTACGACAGGATTCAAAAGTAGTAGGCCTTTCCAAGACTAACGAGTGGGGGGGGGGGGGGGGGGTGGGGGCTGCTCTCTCTCTCTCTCTCTCTCTCTCTCTCTCTCTCTCTCTCTCTCTCTCTCTCTCTCCATGGTCTGTCTGTCTCTCTCTCTCTCTGTCTTTGTCTGTCTCTCTCTGTGTCTCATGTCTCTGTATGTCTATGTGTCTCTCTCTCTTTTCTGTCTCTCTCTCTCTGTCTGTCTGTCTGTCTGTCTCTCTGTCTCTCTCTCTGTCTGTCTATCTCTCTCTCTCTGTCTGTCTGTCTGCCTCTGTGCCTGCTCCGGGGCGCAGGACGTTAAACAAATTTTCATTCATTCATATCCTGACACAACATTTGAAGAGCTTATGTCTTGTAGTTCACGAGATACAGCTTGGACAATAATATATAGCGCAAAGAAGGAAATTTCGGTTTTCAAGGTCACACTTCAAGGTCAAGGTCAGCATGGCGATAATTTATGCTCGGATGTTTTCTACTCTAGGGTATACAGTACCACACACAATATGAAGCGCTTCTGTCAAGTACAAATGTGGAAAATATGGCTTAAAACCTAATTTGTAGACCCCTACCACTTTCAAGGCCTACCGATCTCCCGGACCGTGACCTTGACCTTGATCGGTATGCCACCATCAGAACGGGCATACGCCAAAGTACCTCCATGCCAAATTTGAAGACTCTAACACCAACGGTGTGGGAGTAATGGCCCCTTAAAGATTTTCGGTTTCCAAGGTCGTACGCCAAGGTCAAGGTCACGACGGCAAAATGGTTTGCGCGGATGCCTTCCACTCATAGTGACACACCAGCACACAAAATTTGACGCGATTCGGTCAAGCGGTTCGGGAGATATCCTTGGGACAGACAGAAGGAAAAAAAATGACCCTCCGATTTTCAGGCCGCAGCGATCTTTTTTACCTTGAAATTGACCTTGATCGGTATGACATCATCAGAAAGGGCATAAGCCAAACCACCGTCATGCCAAGTGTCAACATCCTATGTCAATCGGTGCCCGAGATATGGCTAAAAATAGATTTTCGGTTTTCAAGGTCGTACGTCAAGGTGAAGGTCACGACGGCAAAATGGTTTGCGCGGATCTCTTCCTATTAAGGTGGCACACCTCCACAGAAAATTTGACGCGATTCGGTCAAGCGGTTCGGGAGATATCCTTGGGACAGACAGAAAAAAAGAAGAAAAAACCAAGGCTTACCTATCTCCCGGACCGTGACCTTGACCTTGATCGGTATGCCACTATCAGAACGGGCATAAGCCAAAGTACCTACATGCCAAATTTGAAGACTCTAACACTAACGGTGTGGGAGTTATGTCCCCTGACAGATTTTCGATTTTCAAGGTCAAGGTCACGACGGCAAAATGGTTTGCGCGGATGCCTTCCTCTCATAGTGACACACCAGCACACAAAAATTGACGTGATTCGATCAACCCGTTCGAAAGATATCCTTGGGACAGACAGAAGGAGAAAAAAATGACCCTCCGATTTTCAGGCTCCAGCGATCTTTTTGACCTTGACCTTGATCGGTAAGCCATCATCAGAACGGGCATAAGCCAAACCCCCTTCATATCAAGTTTCAACATCCTATGTCGATCTGTGCCCGAGATATGGCTAAAAATAGATTTTTTATTTTTTTTTATTTTTTTAACAAACATAACATTGTATTCAAAGATAGCCCCTGAAAAGGGCCATAAAAAATTTTGTTAAACAATTATAGCATTGTAATTAAAGATAGCCACTGAAAGGGCCATAACATTTTCAGTGAACTGTAAGATGGCTAGAAAAGGGTCAAACAAGCACATTTTTGTGCATAACATTGTGCAAAAAGGCCAGATCATAAGCAAACAGGGTAAGGCATTCATAACATAGTAAATAGAGAGAACCGCTGAAAGGGTCCATAACATTTTTTTATTAAACGATTATAGCAATGTAATTTAGGAGGCCACTGAAGGGCCATAATTTATTTGATACCGTCAATGCACCTTCAGTAAATGCATTTAAAAATCATATTGACAAAGAATTATCAAAATATACTTTTTCTACCAATTTGGATGTATATGAAAAACAAAGCTAAGTGTTAGTATACACTCAAGCCAAAAATAAATCCACGGGCAAATTAAAAATATTCAAAAAACAATTGATATTTGATTCAAAAATCACCACTAATGAGGGCAAAAGGCTTATACTATATATATATATAGCATATAGCTTTATGTGATGTATGATGTGAATTAAACGATTATAGCATTGTAATTAAGGAGGGCCACTGAAAGGGTCATAATTAAACGATTATAGCATTGTAATTAAGGAGGGCCTCGGAAAGGGCCATAATTAAACGATTATAACATTGTAATTAAGGAGGGCCACTGAAAGGGCCATAACATTTTTGTTAAACAATCATAACATTGTATTCAAAGGCCTCTGAAAAGGGCCATAACATTTTTGTTAAACAATCATAACATTGTATTCAAAGGCCACTGAAAGGGCCATAACATTTGTGTTAAACAATCATAACATTGTATTCAAAGGCCTCTGAAAAGGGCCATAACATTTTTGTTAAACAAATATAACATTGTAATTAAAGACAGCCACCGAAAGGGCCATAATATTTTTAGTGAACTGTAAGATGGCCAGAAGGGGGTCAGATAAGCACATTTTTGTGCATAACATTGTGTAAAAAGGCCAGATCATAAGGGATTGTGGGCCTGAAAAAATAAGACATTTACTGTATGTATCTGCCTTATCATGACAGTCGTGGCAAATAAGGAATACACCAATTCCTATTAGCCCCCCCATCAGGTATAACATAGGCTACTCGGTTGTTCTAGCCAAATTAAGTATTTCCGTGTGTGTGCTCGCTGCTTCCTACCTAACACGTCGGTACACGAAAAGGCTTTCTTTCAATCTGCGCCTAGTCTAGGCCTCTTCCGACATCCAAGGTAAAGGCCAAGCGTCCGTCAGAACGGAGTTTTCGTGTGTTGCTCCTCCAACCGCGTCCGCGTGCACTAGGCTAGGCCTACATTATTCATGAGCCTATCGCCTAGAAAGCCAACGCAAGCTCTAGGTTCTGTTGTTGAGCATTTTGGGACGCGAAATTCGAAAGTTTTTTGACTCGTCTCTCGAATTTCTGTTTAATTGAACTGATAGACAATCTTCCCGTTTTTGTTTCCTGTAAATGCTAGTAATATATTAGCCTATATTAGATGTGGGGATTGTCAAAGTGCCGTCTGAGAGCCGGCGGCGATCACTTGTAGAATATTTGTAACAATTGACTCTTGGCACTTGGCAGAGTACTAAAAAAAGAACGCCCCCAATATTAGCCTAGTGCGATGTTACTAAGGTTTATCCCCAAACAATTGTGTAATTCAAGATGTAGGTAGTAGGCCTAGGCCCTAGAGCATAGGACGACTCGCTTCATTCGTTCCCCTTCACGATCACGCACAAGCCGAGTTCCAGTGCATAAGCAGGGGTAGGCCTACTTATCGAGAACTTAAATATACGTAAAGTTTATTCATTTAATTAATTTCAAGAATGCAACATGAGCCCTGGTTTTGTTGGAAATCTATCAAGGGCAACGTCGCAATTGAATTGCAAGGTTGTATTATCAGCTCCAGCACTCAAATAAACCAAGCTTGTCTGCCAAATGATGGGCTTAGGGCCTATGTTTTACAAATTTGCAGCCCTGTCCGTTGAAGACAAATCCGAATCAGGCAAGAACAGCTTAGAAGTGATATAGTTGTTCTGCGCGTTTGAGCGACGAACTATATCTTTCGATCTTCACTTGCGGCTTAGTCTGATCGATCGATTTGCTTGCGCAAATGATGGATCCATCGTTTGCGCAAATATCGATAGATATTAGCGTAATCGGTGGATATCCAAAATAGAGCTTATAAACGTATTCAAATTGTTTTTTAATGACCATCGATCATTATGACAACTTTATTTGTAACCTTTCGTGGCTTTAAAAAAAAAAAATTAAAAAATTAAAAACCCAGTGGAAACGTGCTGTATCAACCAACTATACAAACAGCAGCCATTTAAACATTTTTGTCGACAGCCAACTTCAGTCTGTTGATGTTTTTGCTACGTTTTCGTGTTTTGCAGACCGAAAATGTAGCATGCATAAAATATTCAAAAGCCAAACCAATAATAATGTATAAATAAAACAGCAAGGCAATGTGGATAAAAGAACAACAGGAGGATTGTATGCGCTGAACAAACCGAAACTAGGCTATCGGTTTGAAGATCGAACTACTAGCCTAACTAGGCCTATTTTTGCTGTGTCTGTGCCGGGTGCGGCCATCGACAACTAGGCCTAGGCCTACCCAAGATAAGTAAGTACTTTGCTCGATTTTTAAAAAAAATATTGTGCTTTTTGCAATATCGACTTACTCCCAAGCCCTGATAACAACAAAAGTAAACAAACAAACATCCAAAACTGCAGATTTTTGAAAAATAAGCTCAGATACATAAGACGTCTTCTTCTTCTTCTTCGCCTTCTTCTTCTTCATCAAGCTGAAGATTCTGCTGCACTTTAGGGGATAATACGAAAAAGAAAGAAAATCAGTTCAGCAAAGATAGGGTAGACAGTGAGAAGGGTGAGATATTATTGGGAAAAGATAGAGCCAAGATAGTCAGGAATTTAGTATTATTGATACTCCGTTTGCTATATCATGTAAAAGGATAATAATGATAAGCTAGCCTACAGCTTGTTTGGTCTTACCTACTACCTACCTACCTTGACATAATGGGGGTCATAGGGAAAGTTGTGGTAAAACGTCTTGTAGCTCTGACAAGGGAAGCAAATCCAATGGAACAGCATTGGCAGAACTTGTAAGTTGGCAGGTGTATGGATATACTGATTTCTGGAGTCAGTGACAGTCACTATGTGCATTGAAATACATTTCGTAGTAACATCAACCTAGTGTGTTTCTATTTAATGTCTGGTTCACTGCATCATTCATTTATTGAATACTGTTGGTGAGCCTCATTGTTGCCACAGTCTTTTAAAATGGTGAAGTTGAATGTCATAAGGAAGAAGACCCTGCTTTTTGTAATGTGTGTGCAATCTGGGTTAGAGCCTGCTCTCATGGGTGCGACATAGTCACAGTCTTTTAAAATGGTGAAGTTGAATGTCATAAGGAAGAAGACCCTGCTTTTTGTAATGTGTGTGCAATCTGGGTTAGAGCCTGCTCTCATGGGTGCGACATAGTCACTGTCTTTTTCAAAATGTCCATTTTCTGATGTATTTTTTTGACCAGCATAATTATATCCATGGGGTGTCTGCGTTTGCAGGGGTGGTGTGTGTCGTATGCAAAAAAATCACAGGAATTCTTCCGACAATAGGCCTTCCTCGGCCTCTGACGTCGGCTCCCAGTTGAAAACTCGCGTTGGGTGATCTTCTTCTGTATTATATTTGAAAGGCTCGTTGCGCCATAGTTTGTCCAATCGTGCCTCAAACGATTTAACTGTGTAGCGTCCTGTAAATTCTTCGCTCGCTACTATGAGAGTTAGCATTTGCGACATTGAGCGAAGTTTTTTCAATTTCACTTTTTTCCGTAATGTCATGAAATATGAACGATTTGAGTACGGAAAAGTGTTTCAAATACGGAAAAAGTGAAATTTGTTGTTCATCCTTAATGTCGCAAATTTTTTTTATGCTAACTCATAGTAGCGAGTGAAGAATTTACACGATGCTACCTTTTTGCATACGACAGTGTGTGTGTGTGTGTGACTGTGTCTGCTTGCAGGTGTGTTGTGAAGTGTGTGTGTGTGAGAGAGAGAGAGAGAGATGAGATGTGTGGGGGGGGGGGGGGGGGGGGGTGGGGGGGGGGGGGGGGGGGGGGGGTAGAGGGGTATTGGTGTATGTGTGTGTGTGAATTTAAATGTGAATTTGTTTTATTTGCAGAATTGGGGACTAAATGAGGGGTGTGTGAAGTGGATGGGAGGTGTGTGTGTGGGGGTGGTGGTGGTGGTTATTGGTGTGTGTGTGTGCTTGCAGGTGTGTTGTGTTGTGTGTGTGTGTGAGAGAGAGATGAGATGTGTGGGGGGGGGGGGGGGGGGGGGGGTGGGGGGTTAAGGTGGGGGGGGGGAGTTATTGGTGTGTGTGTGTGTGAATTTAAATGTGAATTTTTTTTATTTGCAGAATTGGGGACTAAATGAGGGGTGTGTGAAGTGGATGGGAGGTGTGTGTGTGTGGGGTGGTGGTGGTTGGTGGTGGTTATTTGTGTGTGTGTGTGCTTGCAGGTGTGTTGTG
>CM065684.1:62008043-62010543 GCA_017654935.2 Phymorhynchus buccinoides
AGTGCATCATGTAGGCTAGACCTGTGTCAGACAATATAACAAGTATGTGTAGAGCAGATGTGAAATAACACAAAGTGTGTGTATAAATAACACATTCGTATGACAATATTTTTGTCAACGACATCTTGATTGACTAATATAATGCACAATTCATTTGACATATTTATGTACACACATTTTGAGTACATTCAATTACTTGCACAATGCATTTCATATTAAAGAAGGAAGCCCAAACACACTCTCACACACACACACACAACACACACACACACACACACACACACGCACACACACACGCACACGCGCGCGCGCGCACACACACGCATACCCACCCACCCACCCACCACACCTACACACACACACACACACACACACACACACACACACACACACACACACACACACACACACACACACACACACACACACACACACACACTAATAAGGTCTCGGAATAAGGTCTGACATCCATTTTCCTAAACGTGCTAGACGCATTCGTTCTAATAAAACTATATTAACATTTTCTTCTAAACTGTTGACAAAATCAGGTGTAAATCAAAAGAACTTGGCTGTGCGTTTTCCAGTAAGTCCCATTCCAAACTGGGAGCTTTGCAAGGCAAAATTTGATTATAACTACACAACTATATCTAAAAATGATAACATTAACATTCTTGCCTGTGAGGCTAAATCTCATATCAACAATTGTTATCCCAATCATTTCAAAATTTTTACTGACGGTTCTTTACTAGACAATAATGCAGGCTGTGGATTTGTCATTCCCACTTTAAAAATCGTAAAATCTTTTTATCTTGGTAAAGACTTCTCCATTTTCACAGCTGAATTAGTAGCAATTTTAATGGCTATTCAGTATGTTATAGATGTTCCATTTAACTTCTACGGTGTTCTTTTTTGTGTAGATTCTAAATCTGTTCTTCAAGCTTTAGAATCAACAAGTCCAAAAACCAGGGCTGAAATCATTACATAAATTAGAATACTTATCCATATTCTTATATTAAGAGGCATCACAGTTGACTTTTGTTGGATCCCATCTCATTGTTCGATTTGTGGAAATGAATGGGCTGATCGTACTGCTCGGGCAGGGGCAAACAAATCTGCTAATTCTACGGATATTCACATTCCCTGGAGTTTGCAAGAAGGCTATTCTCTCTTACAAAGAGCTTCTTTTGAACATTTTGATAAAATCTACAAAGAATCTATGCTTCACAAAATACATAAACCTGAATCTTCCATAAAGTGTTGTTTAAACTCCCGATTATGGAAGTCTCAGAAAAGAGATTCCTTAGTAAATTATGTATTTCTTAATAGAAATGTAAACAAACATCCAAGACGCCTTAAAAAGTTTGTTTCACTACTTTATAGACTTAAGCTAAATGCTTTTAAAACTAAATTCACAAAAAATCTTCAATGTGTATGCGGTGCTATTGATAATTGTACAACAACACACATTCTATATTATTGCCCTTATTTTGAATCGGCCCTTTCAGAATTCAGAAAAGATGAATCCAAATGTATATTCCAAGATGCCGTATCTCTTTTGAATTTTGTACAAACTTTAATGTCAAGTCCATTTGGCTCGTTTCTATGATTGCTGTTGGGTTTTTGTTTATAGAATGTTTGCATTTTGATTTTATAATAGTTCAATTCTGGAGTTTTTATTTTATTTTATGATCATTATTATTATTATGTTTTTTGTGTGTTTAAAAAAAATAAAATTATTTTTATTTTTATTTTTTTAAATTATTTTTTATTTTTTTAAACTGTTTTAGCTAAGCATACATCCCCTAATGTTACTTATAAATATGCACTTTAAGCACACACAGATACACATGCACATTCCCACGCGCACACACTCACACACACACTTTCATGTCTAATATCACTTCTAAGTGAAAAGACGTTAAATTAAAGAACAACAACAACAACACACACACACACACACACACACACATACACACACACACACACACACACACACACACACACACACACACACACACACACACACAGTCTTTTCTATTGCATAACTTGTGCATATTTTCCCAGTCTGAACATTTTGTATTGCCGTTGCTATTCATAGTTTTAATTATGTCTGCAACGTTAAACACATGGCCAGTTAAACATGGTCTTCGTATCGGCTATCTGAATATTAACAATGCCAGGAATAAGACAGCTGACATTGGCACGATCCTACATAATAATGGCAACAGTTTTCATCTTTTCTGTTTTTCCGTAACATCACAAATTACAGATGCAGACATGAACATGCCAGGCTATGACATTTTGCGATTAGATCCTAATAAACCCTAAACCACAGGCCTTTTTTTTGTATGTTGCATCTTCGTTAAATTTCAGGAAACCTGATAACCTCACTAATTGCTCTGTTGAATCATTATGGATTAATATTACGATAAAGAATAATAGACCACTTATAATTGAATTTGTATATAGAAACCCAGCAGAAACAACAGACTGGTAACTT
>CM065684.1:62018043-62033043 GCA_017654935.2 Phymorhynchus buccinoides
GTTGTAACTGTGTGTGTGGTGGTGTGCGTGCGTGAGATTGTTATCTATTTGTGAATGATGTTCACACTGTGTGTGTGTATATGTGCGCGTGCATGCGTGCGTGTGTGTGTCTCTCTGTCTCTCTGTCTGTCTGTTTCTCTGTCTCCCTCCCCCCTCTCTCTCTTCCTCCCTCTCTCCCTGTTTGGTTTCATGTAATTGTTCATAATTATTTATGCATGCTTATATCACTGTTTTATGAATTATTTCAGTTTGTATGTCATTTTTCCCCATCTGTTTCTTGTTTGATGTTTGTATTTTTTGTGAGGGCAGGATGAAAAGAAAAAGCTTTGTCGGCTTACTCTTTAAAGGGGTACCCTAACGGATAAGTTTTTTTTAAGAAACACGTCGAGATCACCAGGAAAACACCCTTTACAGAGATTGCAACACTCACTTTGCTCTGCTTTCCTAGAAATTAAACCGTCAAATCGGCGATTCCTCCTTGGCGGAGGTGCTGGAAGTCGAATTCTTTCACCCAAAGAGAAGGCGTGTGCCATCTCTTTTCTAATGGCCGCCAAATCGTTTGCACGAAATTTTCGCTATACAAGCCTTTTTGTTTTTTTCTTTAATTGTACCCCTATACAGTTTATCTGAAGGAGTTTCGCTCACAAAAAAGGAAATAGCTCCAAAATTTGTTTTTACTGCACTACAAAAACAGAAAACGCTTCAACCACAATGAGTGACCTCCACCCACCCTATCCAAAATGGCTACTCTCTCCGGCATCACGCCAAGGATGAATCGCCGTTTTGATGGTTTAATTTCTAGGAAACCAGAGCAAAGTGAGTGTTCCGATCCTTGAAAAGGCTCTCTTTCTGGTGATCTGGACGTGTTTCTGGCAAAAAACTCATCCGTCAGGGTCCACCTTTAAGTACCCGCAATAAAGATCATTTTGACTTGACTTGACTTGACTTGACACACACTTACATAGCACATCAAAAGCACGCACACCCCAAAACACCCACACGCACGCATAGATACACATACATGCTTCTCCCATACACCCAAGGACAAGAGGTTGTGAATTTGAGTGCAAATAGGGCGACACGGAACTCCTTGAAAGAGCGAAATGGAGGTGGTGAGATTAGCGTGCAATCGGTCAGCGACCCGTATGGACGGTAGAGCGAAATGGAGGTGATGAGATTAGCGTGCAATCGGTCAGAGACCCTTATGGACGGTAGAGCGAAATGGAGGTGAGATTAGCGTGCAATCGGTCAGAGACCCTTATGGACGGTAGAGCGAATGAATTGAAAAATTGTGTTTTACGTCCTCTCGGTCTGGAACAGACGCATATCAGTGGGACATTTGTAGATACAAAGATGGTGGGAATGATACTGGAGGCAATGCCCGGAGGCAGTGCAACACCAGTAAAGTCCCGATTTTTTAATAATACAGATATGTGTAGCAGTAACCACGCCTCGGTTAAGGAGGCATGCAGCAAAGATCAAAGAAAGGGCAAGATGAGAAAGGGCCAATCGGGACCTACCCCTTTACCTGTTTTTCAAGTCTTGTTGTTTTATTCGCAGTTTTGTTATCTTACTTTATTCAAGGTTTTTTGTTGTTGCGTTCTTGATTCCTTACCAGCTTTCCTTGTTTGTTTTCTTTCTTGTCTATTGATCATTCATTTAAGGGGGTAGCCTATGGGGGTCGCTAAATTCGTTTAGTGAGAGAAAAATAGGAGCTTAACGCCCTCTTTGATTTTACAGTACATATCTATATTGTTAAAAACTTGGGACTTTACTGGTGTTGCACTGCCTCCGGGCATTGCAGCCAGTATTGTTCCCACCATCTTTGTATTTACAAATGTCCCATATGTGTTTATGACCGAGAGGACGTAAAACACCATTTTTTTATTCATTCTTAACGCCCTCTGGGTCAAAGGGCCACATGGGGCATTTATAATTGTACAGATTTTTTGAAATTAGTTTGTCTTTTAAAAAAAAAAAAATATATATATATTCCATGACATTATTCCAAATTTACCCCGAAAGTAAGATAAAGACTAAGAAACTGACAGAAACTTATGAATGGTTGAAAATGATATATGACTGTCCAAAAAAAAGAAAGAAAAAAGTAAGCAGTGGTTTTATTAAAAATAGCATATATAATTTTTGCACTAAAATGTATAAGAAATATTTTTTGGATTGCTTTGAGTTTTGGTGTATGCATAAATAGATGCCATATCTGGATCATGGGGAATTTGAGATGTGTCAAATTTCACATTTTATGATTTAACACATACATACGCAAATATAATTCACGTTAATTATGTCATAAAAACAAAAACGAAACAAATATTTCCACAGAGGCTGTGACAAGATCCAGATAATCAGGTGGCACAACTGTGTGCTACATTTCAAGCAAGTGTCTTTTATAGTTTTTCAAATATCTTTTCAAAATGGCAAAATGCTCAATTTTCGCTAACTTTTGTTTGTGCAAGAGATTTTGGTGTGCTGTTAACGTTGTTCTGCTTTTTTAAAAAAAGGCACACAATCCATTGATACAAAAAATAAAATAAAAACTTCATATGAAATTATAATAATTTTATGACAAACAAAAAATCAATATAACCGGAAAAAAAGTAGAAAATGTGATTTTTGCTTTTTTAGGCTAGGTTTACCCCCTTAATAATTTCAAATGTCGTTTTCCGGTTTCAGGTCCCCTTTATGATGTGCGATGTAACGACATTGCGATTGTGAAAGATGGGAGTAGCGAGAATGTAAGTGCTGTAATCACTGGTCTGCAGAGTGGTGTGAAGTGGAAGTATCTCTCTCTCTCTCTCTCTCTCTCTCTCTCTCTCTCTCTCTCTCTCTCTCTCTCTCTCTCTCTCTCTCTCTCTCTCTCTCTCTCTCTCTCTCTCTCTCTCTCTGCCAATAATAAAGAAATCGAAGAAATAAAATCCCACAAAATCTTAGGATTAACCATTGATAACAATTTATCCTGGCAGGACCATATCACTCATTTAAGCAAAAACATCGCCAAAAAAGTCTTCCAATTATCCAAAATAAAACACTTTCTAAATCAGGAAGCCAGGAAACTCTTCTTCAGTGCACACATTCAATCACTAGTTGACTATGCTTCGACACTCTGGGACTGTCCCAGTGACAACACTTTGAAACCCCTTGTCCGCTCTTATAATCGCGGCTTTAAACTAGTTCTATTGAAATCAAGTTCCTTAACATCAATCATAATATTTTACCAGTTAAGTATCGGCTAAAATTGAATAAAGGAAGACTTATGCACAAAATAATGAACGGAATGGCACCATCTAGATTAAGAAATAAATTCACGTTAAATGATAAAAGACATGTGCACAAGATTTCTCTCAATAGACCCCGCTTGGAGTTATTCAAATCCAGTCTGCATTATTCCGGAGGTTCCTTATGGAACTCTTTACCTGCTAATTTAAAAGAAATATCACGTTATTCATCTTTTCGAAGACATCTTAAGAATTATATTTTGACATTTGATTTTTAAATTGTTTGAACATTAATGTAACAAATGCCCATACACATGTTTGATTGTTTGTATATCTCTCTCTCTCTCTGTCTGTCTCTATCTCTCTGTCTATCTCTCTCTATATATATCCCCCCCCTCTCTCTCTCTCTCTCTCTCTCTCTCTCTCTCTCTCTCTCTCTCTCTCTCTCTCTCTCTCCCTCTCTCTCTCTCTCTCTCATCTCTCTCCATCTCTCTCTCTCTCTCTCTCTCTCTCTCTCTCTCTCTCTCTCTCTCTCTCTCTCTCTCTCTCTCTCTCTCCCATCTCTCTCTCTCTCTCTCTCTCTCTCTCTCTCTCTCTCTCTCTCTCTCTTCTCTCTCTCTCTCTCCCTCCCTCTCTCCCTCCCTCTCTCCCTCAACATTTTCACTTTTTACATGATATTCATGGTTGTCGTTTATTATATTCTTTCATTGGATGTTGTTTTTAATTGTTGTTTATTTCGATATTTTCGTTTACCACAGGGCTGGGTGTAAAAAAGTATGTATACTTATCTCATTACCCTGTATAAATAAAATTTCGTTCGTTCGTTCGTTCGCTCTCTCTCCCTCTCTCTCTCTCTCTCTCTCTCTCTCTCTCTCTCTCTCTCTCTCTCTCTCTCTCTCTCTCTCTCTCTCTCTCTCTCTCTCTCTCTCTCTCTCCAAAGGTCAGAATGGACGAATAGGCCTAGCCTAAATTTGTATACATGTAAACTAAAGTATCTGAAGTCTGAAGTCTCGTTATTTCTGTCTGTCTCTCTCTGTGTCTGTCTCTCTCTCTGTCTGTATCTCTGTCTCTGTCTCTGTCTCTGTCTCTGTCTCTCTCTCTCTCTCTCTCTCTCTCTCTCTCTCTCTCTCTCTCTCTCTCTCTCCTCCCCCCCCCCTCTCTCTCTCTCTCTCCAAAGGTCAGAATGGACGAATAGGCCTAGCCTAAATTTGTATACACGTACACTAAAGTATCTGAAGTCTGAAGTCTCTTTATTTCTGTCTCTCTCTCTCTGTGTCTGTCTCTCTCTGTGTCTGTATCTCTGTCTCTGTCTCTCTCTCTGTCTCTGTCTCTCTCCCTCTCTCTCTCTCTCTCTCTCCTCTCTCTCTCTCTCTCTCCCTCTCTCTCTCCCTCTCTCTCGCATAATTATCAAAACGACCATAACTATGCTTGAAATAAAACAGATACATTTATAATTTATAAATAAAACATGTCACTATAGACTTGTCAGCTTGACATGTATTGCTTGTAACATTTTAGAGTCATCTGTTATTAGAGATGTAATCACAGATCATATGAATGTAATTGATCGATATACTCCATGTCAACATGGCTTTAAAAATAAAAGATCTTGTACTACGCAGCTTCTTTAAGTTATGGAGGAAATAACTGACCTGTTGGATAATGGTGATAATGTTGATGTATATTTGGATTTCAAGAAAGCATTTGATAGTGTGCCACATGAGAGACTGTTAATTCAAATGAAAGCTTACGACATAGCGGTAATGTGCACAACTGGATTAGAAACTTCCTTACTGACAGATACCAGAGAGTGAGAGTGGGGGAAATATACTCGTCTAAGGCAAAAGTTCTTTTTTTGTTGTTGACTTTTTTTTAAACGATACATAATACAATGCAATATATACATATATATTATTATAATTTTTTTTCGCATTGTGTTTTTATAATAAACAAATAAAAAACAAACACCGGACAAACAAAACTAACCAGAGAAAGAAAAAAGAGAAAGAAAGAAAAGCACATTGGGGAAAAAAAGAAGAAAAAAACCTAACTAAAAACACCACACACGCACACACAAATGCAGGACAATACAAACATAGATATAAAACGGAAGGCACAAGAAAAACAACAGATAAATAGCAACAAATGGCAACATCACCCGTTATTATAAGCAAACATGCAGAACATTCATGAAATTTAGACGCATAGCAAGAACAAAATGTGCATGTTGCTAATGAAATGCACACGCGCACGCACGCACACGCGCACGCACGCACGCACACGCGCACGCACACGCACACGCACACGCGCGCACGCACACGCACGCACACACACACACACACACACACACACACACACACACACACACACATTGCCATAGGAAGAGGTATGAACATAACACAGGAATGAGTTAGTGGGTTGCGCATAACTCATCGAGTCGCTAACACTATGAAATATTAAATCAACAAACACGTTAAGCTGGGTCTGATCGCACTTACGAGAGGGAACAAAATCATATACAAACGGTTGGTTTTAGCCTGGGTAGTTAAAAAAAGACATGTATAAGAGGCCCATTTGGCTACAAACTCATTATACATCATATTTCTACGTGCAATATATTCTTCAACAGCACACCTATATTTCAATTTGGTAAAGGTCAAGATGTGCCACCCCCCCTACCTATCTCCGGTAAAGGTAAAAGATGTGCCCCCCCCCCCTGCATTTCTCGGTTAATTCTCAACCTTGACCGAAAGGAAAAAAGACCAGAAAAATCATAAAAGATGGGACTGTTTGAAAAGGCTTTACGGCTTGTTTGGTCCCTACCTACCTACCTACCTACCTACCTGCCTGCCTACCTACCTACCTACCTGCCTACCTACCTACCTACCTACCTACCTACCTACCTGCCCTACCTACCTGCCCTACCTACCTACCTCCCTACCTCCCTCCCTACCTTCCTTCCTTCCTTAACAAACAAACAGTTTTTCCTTACCTTGTCAGAGTGACTAGAGGCAAAATACAAACTTAGTGAACGCCAAGAAAATTAGAAACTATGATCAACACATCTATTGAAACTGCATCTTGCACGTCTGGTTCCTCACCTAAACTTAGTAGAAGAGACAAGGCTTTTAAAGATGCACGAGCTGAGTAGTTTTAACTATATCAAAAACGAGGCGAGTAAACTGCACGTGCTGTACAAATCTCTTGATTAAAGATAAGGGAATCTTATCAATGAACAGTGTAATCATATCTTACAAAAGGGTTACATTCCTAACAATGCTTCCGTTCTCTCTCTCTCTCTCTCTCTCTCTCTCTCTCTCTCTCTCTCTCTCTCTCTCTCTCTCTCTCTCTCTCTCTCTCTCTCTCTCTCTCTCTCACTCACTCACACACACACACACACACACACACACACACACGCACGCACGCACGCACGCACACACACACGCACGCACGCACGCACGCACGCACGCACGCACGCACGCACACACACACACACACACACATACACACTATCATGACTTTCTCATTCATTTGTTGGTATGGTGGCCTGAATGTAAAAGCCAAGAGCGTTCTGAACAAACTTGTGAATGTTGGTGTCAGAACCGTGGGTAGAAAACAGTACAGTTTGTGTTTGTTGTATGAAAAGCGTGTGGTGCGAAAAGCCAGGGAGATTGCTAATGATCAATGTCATGTTCTATCGCACTGCTATGAACTACTAACATCTGATAGACGGTACCGCATTATTCATTGCAGAACAATTTGGAATTTAGCGAGTTTTGTTCCTAAGCCAGTCGAACTTCTGAACAAGATCTCAGCTAAGACCAAATAGTGAGAAGTAAATATTTATTCGAGGCTTAAAAAACACCGCGCAGTATTCAAGTCAAGTCAAGGCAAGTCAAAATGATCTTTATTGAGGATAAAGGAGTAAGCTTGACAGCTTTTTTTCCATCCTGTTCTCAGAATGAAAAGTAATACGAAAGCAACTAGAAAAATAACTCAACATGCAAAACAAAACATTCCAAACTACTAAGCATTAGCCTAAAAATATAACGCATTAAAATAAATAAATGAATGGGAGATTGAAGTAAAAATGGTTGTCCCTTCCCTATTTCATTTTCTCCCCATCACCCATATTAGCAAATGTCCCGGACACAATGGAACAAAGCAAAGAACAATCAAAGTATAAACATTCTAAGTATCAATTAAAAGGACATGTTCTGACGGAATAGGTGCTAGATTTCTAAAGTTAGAGTCTAATTCATAGGGTTTCTAACATATGATGTTTAAGTGCTTTCATAAATGTCTGTCTTGATGTACACGATTTTAAATTAAGAGATAAATTGTTCCACGCCGTACAGCCTGAGTACAAGAAACTAGATTTATAAAGATTATTACGGGGTCTGGGAAAAGAAAGTTTGTGTGTGTGTTGTGTGTGTGTGTGTGTGTGTGTGTGTGTGTGTGTGTGCGTGCGTGCGTGTGCGTGTGTGTGCGTGTGTGTGTGTGCGTGTGCGTGTGTGTGTGCGTGTGTGTGTGCGTGCGCGCGCGCGCGTGCATGCACTTCTGTTTTGTGTGTGTGTGTTTGTATCTTCACCTTTACCACTTTAAAACAAATTGCCGTTTCAAATTAATCTAAATCACCCAAAATGTGCATAAAATGTGTAGCAAACGATCGAAAGAAAAACAACAGCAACAAAGTATTAAACAGATTGATACCCTGAATTCTAGACTTTGGGACGAACGGATATATCGTACTAGTATAGCGTCATCCTTTGGAAATTGGAAACCTAGTCCAACTTCATTGCAATGACTGGTTGCCACTCGCTTCGGTCCATTTTCATTTCGGCCCGTTCATTTCGGTCCAAGACAATAGTCATTTCGACCCAAGGCAATAGTCATTTCGGCCCAAGGCAATAGTCATTTCGGCCCAAGGCAATAGTCATTTCGGCCCAAGGCAATAGTCATTTCGGCCCAAGGCAATAGTCATTTCGACCCAAGGCAATAGTCATTTCGGCCCAAGGCAATAGTCATTTCGACCCAAGGCAATAGTCATTTCGGCCCAAGACAATAGTCATTTCGGCCCAAGACAATAGTCATTTCGGCCCAAGGCAATAGTCATTTCGGCCCAAGGCAATAGTCATTTCGACCCAAGGCAATTGTCATTTCGGCCCAAGGCAATTGTCATTTCGGCCCAAGGCAATAGTCATTTCGGCCCAAGGCAATAGTCATTTCGGCCCAAGGCAATAGTCATTTCGGCCCAAGGCAATAGTCATTTCGGCCCAAGGCAATAGTCATTTCGACCCAAGGCAATAGTCATTTCGGCCCAAGGCAATAGTCATTTCGGCCCAAGGCAATAGTCATTTCGGCCCAAGGCAATTGTCATTTCGGTCCAAGACAATAGTCATTTCGGCCCAAGGCAATAGTCATTTCGGCCCAAGGCAATAGTCATTTCGACCCAAGGCAATAGTCATTTCGGCCCAAGGCAATAGTCATTTCGGCCCAAGGCAATAGTCATTTCGGCCCAAGGCAATAGTCATTTCGGCCCAAGGCAATAGTCATTTCGGCCCAAGGCAATAGTCATTTCGGCCCAAGGCAATAGTCATTTCGGCCCAAGACAATAGTCATTTCGGCCCAAGGCAATAGTCATTTCGGCCCAAGGCAATAGTCATTTCGGCCCAAGGCAATAGTCATTTCGGCCCAAGGCAATAGTCATTTCGGCCCAAGGCAATTGTCATTTCGGTCCAAGGCAATAGTCATTTCGGCCCAAGGCAATAGTCATTTCGGCCCAAGGCAATAGTCATTTCGGCCCAAGGCAATAGTCATTTCGGCCCAAGGCAATAGTCATTTCGGCCCAAGGCAATTGTCATTTCGGCCCAAGGCAATAGTCATTTCGGCCCAAGGCAATAGTCATTTCGGCCCAAGGCAATTAGTCATTTCGGCCCAAGGCAATGGTCATTTCGGCCCAAGGCAATAGTCATTTCGGCCCAAGGCAATTAGTCATTTCGGCCCAAGGCAATGGTCATTTCGGCCCAAGGCAATAGTCATTTCGGCCCAAGGCAATTGTCATTTCGGCCCAAGGCAATAGTCATTTCGGCCCAAGGCAATAGTCATTTCGGCCCAAGGCAATAGTCATTTCGGCCCAAGGCAATAGTCATTTCGGCCCAAGGCAATAGTCATTTCGGCCCAAGGCAATAGTCATTTCGGCCCACATCAATAGACAATTTTCGGAAAAACAACTAAGGGAGAGTCCTTCGTGAAAATTAGAGTTGTTTACCTTGACTTACTCGGTCAAATACCATAGCAAAAATGGCGTCGATGTGAAGCGAAGCGAGTGAACGATTTGCAAACATTTTAAATGGAAAAATGGTTTACAAACTGATCTAACTTGCAAAACGTCGAGAACTCGCAAAGAAATAAACATTGAGATTGACCCAGATGGCTTGATAGAGAACAAATGCGAGAAACACAAACCGAGTTCTACTCAAACGCAGCATGTTCGGAGGATGATTGTTACTACCTGGAGGGTCAATTGCTATAATATAGTCTTGACTTCTGTAGGGCCCCCCTTACTTCACAATGCTTACAATGCTTCACAATAATAACAACAACAACATACAGTACCTATACGGCGCTGAATCTTGATATAAACCACATCAAAGCGCACACACGCATTCATAACGTATTCAAACAACAAGCGCGGATTCGCAATCGTTTGTGGCGTGCGACAATTTTGGACCGACCGACAGACCGACAGACCGACAGACCGACAAAGTGAGTTATAGGTTTGTGGCTTGTGCCACAAACAAAAACGCAATACAGAGTCAATGTACACGGATGACATAAATGGAATACAGCAGAAACAAACCTAATGGCAAGAGAGAGAAGAGAAAGAGAGCGGAGCTTTAATGGCGGGGGAACAGGTGGGTTTTGATGTTAGCTTTGAAAGCAGAGAGGGTCGCTCGCTGACGTAGGGAAAGAGGAAATTTGTTCCAGGAGGTCGGTCCTGAGACAGCAAACGAGCGCCAACCAACAGTTCAATAGCAATTGCCCTCCCTCCCCCCCCCCCCCCCCCCCGATGGTAATCATCCCTATTTTGGGGATCTACCTAATGGTAGAGTAACTTCCCCTGTTTGACCGATTGAATTAGGCAAGATAACTCCCATACACCATAAGATTACTCTCCTTAATTATTTCCAAACACTTTCTATTGGGCCGAGATGACTATTGCCTGGGGCTGAAACGACCAATAATACCGTTGGCCGAAATGAGTGCACATCCAACAACTTCAGTGGTTTTGGCTAAGGCGCACACACTCACGCATGCACACACTAAAAGTCTCCCCCCATCTCTCTCTCCTCTCTCTCTCTCTCTCTCTCTCTCTCTCTCTCTCTCTCTCTCTCTCTCTCTCTCTCTCTCTCTCTCTCTCTCTCTCTCTCTCTCTCTCTCTCTCTCTCATCATCATATTTGCGGACGTACATACCAACACATGCTTGCACATGCACACTTTCCCCAAATGCTTGGAAAAAACGCCTAGCTTTTCTGTTGTTGTTTTTTCTTTTTCTTTCTTGTGAACATGTTTTATATTCATGAAATGTTAATTATGTGCTGTGTGTGTGTGTGTGTGTGTGTGTGTGTGTGTGTGTGTGTGTGTGTGTGTGTGTGTGTGTGTGTGTGTGTGTGTGTGTGTGTGTGTATGTGTGTGTGTGTGTGTGTGTGCGTGCGTGTGTGCGTGCGTGTGTGTGTGTGTGCGTGTGTGTGTGTGCGCGTGTGTGCGCGTGTGTGTGTGTGCGTGTGCGTGCGCGTGCGTGTGTGCGCGTGCGCGCGTGCGCGTGCGTGCGCGCGCGCGTGCGTGCGTGCGCGCGCGCGTAGCGCTCACGTATGTGTATGTGTGTATGCGTTCGTTCGTTCCCTTTGGCATATGCGCTTTTGTTCTTGTTCAACTTTTACCGAGCCGTCTTTCATCATCTCACTCCAGCTTGCAGCCCCGGCACCTGCCCAGGAACCCTCGACCCCACGTGCAGTCACCAAACGTACTATGGGCCAATTCGACGTGTACTGCCTCGATGACGCCACAGTGAGCAATGACGTCACCGCAGCCCGGCCTCTCGTTGTTCTGATGCCCTGGCTGAAGGCGAAGAGGCGGCACGTGCTCAAGTTCTGCCAGCTGTACGCAGCCATGGGCATGGACGTCATGGTCGTCAGCTGCACGCTGTGGGAAGCTCTTCGACCTTTGAAAGCCTTTCGTGTCGTCCGGAATGCGATGGATCTGCTTCAGGTGGGTCTGTAAGCACGGCCGGACCAAATGATTCGTATGGGGTGGTGGTGTTGGGTGGGATGGGGTGGGGGGAGTCTAGGGAGCTGCACAGGTAAGGTGCAGTGGTCTTGTGGGGGCCCAGGGGGCTAAGCCCCCGCAACATTGTGCAATTTAGTGATTATTAAAGCAAAAATCGAGCCTTAACAAATATTTCGTACCCTTGTATAAGGTACATGCTTGAGGCAAAGGGGGGTCTCTGGAAACTCCCTACAGATCCGCCCCTGGTAAAGCTGAGGATCAGACGCGTGTGAAGCAGGTTCCTTTCAGCAGTGACATTTTAGCCAGACCAGGGGCGTTATTTAGCTAAATAATGCATTATTTAAGCATAAATCCATTTTATTTATTTATTTATTTATTAAGACAACTTTTAAGCGCCTAATCTTTAAGCTCTAAGCGCTTTACAGAAATCACTAAAATAAACACAATGAACAAAAAGTATACATCAAACATTGACCAACACCCCCCGACCCTGATCCCTCAGTCAATTTCTCAATCACGCCCAAATAATGAATGACATAATCTACAGTACACTTTCGCAACCAACTTGAAACACACTGATGGACGCTTAAAGACGCCCAGGCCACACTATTAATAAATCACACTCACACCCACACTTATAATGATAGAGAGAGAAAGAGAAAGAAAGAGAAAGAGACAGACATACAGACAGACAGAGACAGAGAAAGACAGAGACGGAGACACAGAGAGCCAGACAGAGGGACAGACAGAGAAAGAGAGAAGAGAGAGACACAGAGAGACACAGATACAGAGATATATAGGACTGAAATACAGTTGCATGCATCATAAAAAAAAAACATACAATAGTCACACACACACAAAAAGGGCACATAATATTCAATATTAATAAACATTCACACACACACACACACACACACACACACACACACACACACACGCACCTACACACACACACACACACACACACACACACACACACACACACACACACACACACACACACCGACACTCACGCACGCACGCACGCGCACACACACAAACACACAGACACACACGATTAGTAGAAAAACATTAAATGAATGACACTCACACACATACTAATAAAATAGCATTTTAAAACACTTATAACGTAAAATCATTTTAAAACAGTGAGACAAAATGGATAAAGAAATAAAAATACACAAGTACATAAAATGTTAACAATATTAAAATACACTCATCCAGCCCATCCTTTCACAAACACACACACACACACACACACACACACACACACACACACACACACACACACACACACACATGCGCGCGCGCACACACACACGCACGCACGCACATACGCACACACACACACACGCACACATGCGCGCATGTACACACACACACGCGCTCACATGCACAGGTTCATCCATTGTGCATCACTGACCGTAGCGGCAGAGAGCAGAAGCAGAAAGAAGAAAATGGACAAAATGGAAGGTAATGCAGAAAAGCAGAAGAGGGAGCGTAAAAGAAGGAAGGAGTTGGGGATAGAGACGGGGATAGAGAGGAGCAGAGAGTAAGATAGATAGAAAACGGAGAGACAAAGAGTGAGACGAGTAGACAAAGTGGGGAGGGGGAGGGAGAAGTTTAAATAAAAAATAAATAAAAAAAATAAAAATATATAAATTTATATTAAAAAAAAGCAAGGGAGATGGACAGGCATACAGAGTGACAGACACGTTGACAGAGAGAGAGAGTGAGAGAGAGAGAGAGAGATTAAAAAAGACTGTGCTCCTTAATAGAGTTTGCTACTTTTGACAATTACATAAAATATTATATGCCACAAATAAGACATAATATCTGCCAAAGGAATGATTGTTTACTGAATATTGATAATTTACAGTAACGTCGTCTAAATAATTAATTATTTGAACAATCCAGGTACTGTAGCCTAAATTATTCATTATTTAAACAATCCAGGTACTGTAGCCTAAATAATTAATTATTTAAAACAATCCGTATTTAGCACCGTAAAAATGCATTATTTACAGATACGTCAACCAAAATGCCAGCTTTCGCTTTTCAAAGCAAAATGAAAAACATTAGCGGAGGAGCTACAGGGTTGCCTTTCTCTCTCCTTTCCCCTCTTTTTAAATGATTATCCCTGTTGTCATTGCATGGTGATTCATACAGGTCAGGCAGGTCAGAGAATGAGGACAACTAGGCCTCGCGGCCTCTTAATGTGTCCTTTCTGATTATTTGTATTATTTTTCATGATTGGCATGATTAGGACGCTTTTAGATGTGTTAATCATTATACACATTTCAATTGTTAAATCTTGGGGTCTTTATCGAGGAGGTTTTTGAACTGATTAAGGTTAGGTGCCAATTTGATATGTGCTGGAAGAGAATTCCAGTATTTAGTGACTCTGTTGCTAAAGAAATTCTTTCTGATGTTAGTTCTGCTGTATTGGGTTAGTTATTTGAAATGATTATTCCTAGTTTTTGAGCAGTTAGAAAGTTGTAACAATTTTTTGTTATTAATATCAGAACTGCGAAAATGTTCATAAACATTTATTAAATCACCACGTAGTCGCCGATGTTTTAGGGATGGTAAATTCAGTTTATATAACCTGTCACCATAATCTAATTTTCGTAATGCTTTTACTGGTTTGGTTGCTCTCCTTTGAACACGTTCGATAGCCTGAGACTGTCTTTTTAGGAAAGGATTCCAAATTAAGTTGCCATTTACAGGAAGAGGAAGGACCTCTGGCGGACAGACCCCTCATCGTTCACGCTTTGTCTGTGGGAGCCGTGGGTTGGGGACAAATGCTGATGCTGATGGACGAGTCAGGGGGCCGGGACAACCCGGCCCACACCATCACTGGCTTCCCCTCTGACACGACAGCTGGGGGTTCCTGTGGAGAAGGTACTGACTGCTACCATCACCGGGTCTGCAACTCCTCCTCCGCTTCCTTAGAGATACACTGACGCGCCACGATTAAGTCCCTTGGTTTTTTTCCTGGGTAGCTGTGACCCACATAGAAATGTCCCCAAGTTCAAATTGAGGCTGCTCTTTAAAATGTGGGGGCATTTGTATGGTAGTGAGACCTGGTCAGAACAAGATTTATTTCCAGCTATTAAGAGGGAAAACACGTGAACCCCGTGATTTTGACACGTGATCTGGTGGGTCTTTAAAGGGGCACCCTGACGGATGAGTTTTTGCAAGAAACACGTCGAGATCACCAGGAAAACACCCTTTACAGAGATCGCAACACTCACTTTGCTCTGGTTTCCTACAAATCAAACCGTCAAATCGGCGATTCCTCCTTGGCGGAGGTGCTGGAAGTCAAATTCTTTCAGTGAAAGAGAAGGCACGAGAAGGGGCATGTGCCTTCTCTTTTCTAATGGCCCCCTGGGTTTAGACCAAATCGTTTGCACGAAATGTTCGCAATAAAAGCCTTTTTATATATTTATTTTTAAATGTTTACAGTTTACCTAA